>OX101816.2:0-353158 GCA_944452925.2 Chrysolina oricalcia
CCTAACCTAACCTAACCTAACCTAACCTAACCTAACCTAACCTAACCTAACCTAACCTAACCTAACCTAACCTAACCTAACCTAACCTAACCTAACCTAACCTAACCTAACCTAACCTAACCTAACCTAACCTAACCTAACCTAACCTAACCTAACCTAACCTAACCTAACCTAACCTAACCTAACCTAACCTAACCTAACCTAACCTAACCTAACCTAACCTAACCTAACCTAACCTAACCTAACCTAACCTAACCTAACCTAACCTAACCTAACCTAACCTAACCTAACCTAACCTAACCTAACCTAACCTAACCTAACCTAACCTAACCTAACCTAACCTAACCTAACCTAACCTAACCTAACCTAACCTAACCTAACCTAACCTAACCTAACCTAACCTAACCTAACCTAACCTAACCTAACCTAACCTAACCTAACCTAACCTAACCTAACCTAACCTAACCTAACCTAACCTAACCTAACCTAACCTAACCTAACCTAACCTAACCTAACCTAACCTAACCTAACCTAACCTAACCTAACCTAACCTAACCTAACCTAACCTAACCTAACCTAACCTAACCTAACCTAACCTAACCTAACCTAACCTAACCTAACCTAACCTAACCTAACCTAACCTAACCTAACCTAACCTAACCTAACCTAACCTAACCTAACCTAACCTAACCTAACCTAACCTAACCTAACCTAACCTAACCTAACCTAACCTAACCTAACCTAACCTAACCTAACCTAACCTAACCTAACCTAACCTAACCTAACCTAACCTAACCTAACCTAACCTAACCTAACCTAACCTAACCTAACCTAACCTAACCTAACCTAACCTAACCTAACCTAACCTAACCTAACCTAACCTAACCTAACCTAACCTAACCTAACCTAACCTAACCTAACCTAACCTAACCTAACCTAACCTAACCTAACCTAACCTAACCTAACCTAACCTAACCTAACCTAACCTAACCTAACCTAACCTAACCTAACCTAACCTAACCTAACCTAACCTAACCTAACCTAACCTAACCTAACCTAACCTAACCTAACCTAACCTAACCTAACCTAACCTAACCTAACCTAACCTAACCTAACCTAACCTAACCTAACCTAACCTAACCTAACCTAACCTAACCTAACCTAACCTAACCTAACCTAACCTAACCTAACCTAACCTAACCTAACCTAACCTAACCTAACCTAACCTAACCTAACCTAACCTAACCTAACCTAACCTAACCTAACCTAACCTAACCTAACCTAACCTAACCTAACCTAACCTAACCTAACCTAACCTAACCTAACCTAACCTAACCTAACCTAACCTAACCTAACCTAACCTAACCTAACCTAACCTAACCTAACCTAACCTAACCTAACCTAACCTAACCTAACCTAACCTAACCTAACCTAACCTAACCTAACCTAACCTAACCTAACCTAACCTAACCTAACCTAACCTAACCTAACCTAACCTAACCTAACCTAACCTAACCTAACCTAACCTAACCTAACCTAACCTAACCTAACCTAACCTAACCTAACCTAACCTAACCTAACCTAACCTAACCTAACCTAACCTAACCTAACCTAACCTAACCTAACCTAACCTAACCTAACCTAACCTAACCTAACCTAACCTAACCTAACCTAACCTAACCTAACCTAACCTAACCTAACCTAACCTAACCTAACCTAACCTAACCTAACCTAACCTAACCTAACCTAACCTAACCTAACCTAACCTAACCTAACCTAACCTAACCTAACCTAACCTAACCTAACCTAACCTAACCTAACCTAACCTAACCTAACCTAACCTAACCTAACCTAACCTAACCTAACCTAACCTAACCTAACCTAACCTAACCTAACCTAACCTAACCTAACCTAACCTAACCTAACCTAACCTAACCTAACCTAACCTAACCTAACCTAACCTAACCTAACCTAACCTAACCTAACCTAACCTAACCTAACCTAACCTAACCTAACCTAACCTAACCTAACCTAACCTAACCTAACCTAACCTAACCTAACCTAACCTAACCTAACCTAACCTAACCTAACCTAACCTAACCTAACCTAACCTAACCTAACCTAACCTAACCTAACCTAACCTAACCTAACCTAACCTAACCTAACCTAACCTAACCTAACCTAACCTAACCTAACCTAACCTAACCTAACCTAACCTAACCTAACCTAACCTAACCTAACCTAACCTAACCTAACCTAACCTAACCTAACCTAACCTAACCTAACCTAACCTAACCTAACCTAACCTAACCTAACCTAACCTAACCTAACCTAACCTAACCTAACCTAACCTAACCTAACCTAACCTAACCTAACCTAACCTAACCTAACCTAACCTAACCTAACCTAACCTAACCTAACCTAACCTAACCTAACCTAACCTAACCTAACCTAACCTAACCTAACCTAACCTAACCTAACCTAACCTAACCTAACCTAACCTAACCTAACCTAACCTAACCTAACCTAACCTAACCTAACCTAACCTAACCTAACCTAACCTAACCTAACCTAACCTAACCTAACCTAACCTAACCTAACCTAACCTAACCTAACCTAACCTAACCTAACCTAACCTAACCTAACCTAACCTAACCTAACCTAACCTAACCTAACCTAACCTAACCTAACCTAACCTAACCTAACCTAACCTAACCTAACCTAACCTAACCTAACCTAACCTAACCTAACCTAACCTAACCTAACCTAACCTAACCTAACCTAACCTAACCTAACCTAACCTAACCTAACCTAACCTAACCTAACCTAACCTAACCTAACCTAACCTAACCTAACCTAACCTAACCTAACCTAACCTAACCTAACCTAACCTAACCTAACCTAACCTAACCTAACCTAACCTAACCTAACCTAACCTAACCTAACCTAACCTAACCTAACCTAACCTAACCTAACCTAACCTAACCTAACCTAACCTAACCTAACCTAACCTAACCTAACCTAACCTAACCTAACCTAACCTAACCTAACCTAACCTAACCTAACCTAACCTAACCTAACCTAACCTAACCTAACCTAACCTAACCTAACCTAACCTAACCTAACCTAACCTAACCTAACCTAACCTAACCTAACCTAACCTAACCTAACCTAACCTAACCTAACCTAACCTAACCTAACCTAACCTAACCTAACCTAACCTAACCTAACCTAACCTAACCTAACCTAACCTAACCTAACCTAACCTAACCTAACCTAACCTAACCTAACCTAACCTAACCTAACCTAACCTAACCTAACCTAACCTAACCTAACCTAACCTAACCTAACCTAACCTAACCTAACCTAACCTAACCTAACCTAACCTAACCTAACCTAACCTAACCTAACCTAACCTAACCTAACCTAACCTAACCTAACCTAACCTAACCTAACCTAACCTAACCTAACCTAACCTAACCTAACCTAACCTAACCTAACCTAACCTAACCTAACCTAACCTAACCTAACCTAACCTAACCTAACCTAACCTAACCTAACCTAACCTAACCTAACCTAACCTAACCTAACCTAACCTAACCTAACCTAACCTAACCTAACCTAACCTAACCTAACCTAACCTAACCTAACCTAACCTAACCTAACCTAACCTAACCTAACCTAACCTAACCTAACCTAACCTAACCTAACCTAACCTAACCTAACCTAACCTAACCTAACCTAACCTAACCTAACCTAACCTAACCTAACCTAACCTAACCTAACCTAACCTAACCTAACCTAACCTAACCTAACCTAACCTAACCTAACCTAACCTAACCTAACCTAACCTAACCTAACCTAACCTAACCTAACCTAACCTAACCTAACCTAACCTAACCTAACCTAACCTAACCTAACCTAACCTAACCTAACCTAACCTAACCTAACCTAACCTAACCTAACCTAACCTAACCTAACCTAACCTAACCTAACCTAACCTAACCTAACCTAACCTAACCTAACCTAACCTAACCTAACCTAACCTAACCTAACCTAACCTAACCTAACCTAACCTAACCTAACCTAACCTAACCTAACCTAACCTAACCTAACCTAACCTAACCTAACCTAACCTAACCTAACCTAACCTAACCTAACCTAACCTAACCTAACCTAACCTAACCTAACCTAACCTAACCTAACCTAACCTAACCTAACCTAACCTAACCTAACCTAACCTAACCTAACCTAACCTAACCTAACCTAACCTAACCTAACCTAACCTAACCTAACCTAACCTAACCTAACCTAACCTAACCTAACCTAACCTAACCTAACCTAACCTAACCTAACCTAACCTAACCTAACCTAACCTAACCTAACCTAACCTAACCTAACCTAACCTAACCTAACCTAACCTAACCTAACCTAACCTAACCTAACCTAACCTAACCTAACCTAACCTAACCTAACCTAACCTAACCTAACCTAACCTAACCTAACCTAACCTAACCTAACCTAACCTAACCTAACCTAACCTAACCTAACCTAACCTAACCTAACCTAACCTAACCTAACCTAACCTAACCTAACCTAACCTAACCTAACCTAACCTAACCTAACCTAACCTAACCTAACCTAACCTAACCTAACCTAACCTAACCTAACCTAACCTAACCTAACCTAACCTAACCTAACCTAACCTAACCTAACCTAACCTAACCTAACCTAACCTAACCTAACCTAACCTAACCTAACCTAACCTAACCTAACCTAACCTAACCTAACCTAACCTAACCTAACCTAACCTAACCTAACCTAACCTAACCTAACCTAACCTAACCTAACCTAACCTAACCTAACCTAACCTAACCTAACCTAACCTAACCTAACCTAACCTAACCTAACCTAACCTAACCTAACCTAACCTAACCTAACCTAACCTAACCTAACCTAACCTAACCTAACCTAACCTAACCTAACCTAACCTAACCTAACCTAACCTAACCTAACCTAACCTAACCTAACCTAACCTAACCTAACCTAACCTAACCTAACCTAACCTAACCTAACCTAACCTAACCTAACCTAACCTAACCTAACCTAACCTAACCTAACCTAACCTAACCTAACCTAACCTAACCTAACCTAACCTAACCTATTACGAAATTGACTGGTGGCCACAGGACATGCGCATTGTGTCCGTTATCTGTCAAAATCACATTGGTGTACTTCAGGAAAAATTAATAGGTCTAGTACAAGCAAGTGGAATGTTGAAAAATTGAGTTTTCATTTGATGACGAGAATATTTCATAACTGTACATCCATACTTCAACAAGGCACATTTCAGTTGTTGAAAATTAGGGATTTTTACACCAAAGTCCAAAACATTTCATTTTAACAATATCTATTTACTCAAGGTAACGCCAATGACCTAATAAATGGCTCCCCAGATTGTCAAATATCAATTCTTTGGTGGCTTCTGCGCATTGCGCAGACACGATTTCAGGATGTTCAATTGGATGAGTTTTTCGAGTGGTGGGCATATGAGTACTAGCAGTCTAGTTTAAAGGTTAAGTCGGTGATCAGCCTGTATATTTTAGAAAGAAATTTCACTATTCCGCTGATCAGCATTCTTCCTAGATCGTTCATGGTGAATTTGGTGGCCTGTCTCGGTCGGAGAATGTCGATTTTTCAAGAGGGCCTTCTTAAAGTTTTTCTACAAATTTCTTAACCTCGGATTGGCTTCAAATTTGCCATACAGGACGATCTCGTGCTGCAGAAGTCAGATACGTAAGCAGTTTACGCAATTCGACGTACCTTTCGAATAATACCTAAAAAAAAAAATAAGTTAATAAAGCAAATTTTTTTGGAGGTTATTTTATTTGACAGAACTAAAGCACGGAACACTGATCACCCTTTATCCCAACGAAATCTTGTTTATACGGTATCAACTGTCTTCGGAGGATGGTAATTCACTTGAATATACAGGATATGTACAAAAGAACCGGCCATATATTTCACCAATTTTTCAAATAACCCTGTAGGAAATGGTAGAATTATGATCAATGATGGAATAAAAATAGTATATCGCATGCCAAAATAATTTTGTCAATATTTCATTACATCGAATTTTCAGACATTACTAAAATGTTTTTATTTTTCACTCTGTACATAATGATATAATCTGCATCATCTCAATGATATTTAGTAATATGAAGGTACTTTGATGATGAGAACGAAAAAATATGCAGTTGGCACTTTTAAATCCCAAGAAAATTATTGATTTTTTGTTTGAACGCCCTGTATTTCAAAATCTATCCATCAACGAACTTTGCGAATCTGCACGTTCAATCAGTACATCGAATACTACAATATACTGTAAATTCAGACAATTTCACCGAGAACTATTTTACCTATAAAAAGTGCGGGGTCCTTTACGAAGAGTCCAAGAGGTGAATTTAATTGAATTATTCAGTATTTTAGTGGGAATATCATGAGAACAAATTGAATAAGACTCTGAGGGAAAATTTCATTTGTGTGAGAGCGAATAACATAGGAGCAAATTGAATGAGAGCAAATTGGTTGAGAGCAATTTTTGCGACAGCAACTTGTTCGAGAGGAAATTGTGAGAGGAAAATTTCTGAGAGGAAATTTACTGAGAGCAAATGACATGGACCCCAATAAACCACCAAGTTACATAGACCATTTGAAAGTAGACATTTCAAAAATTGAAATGATCACGTATAAACCTTCGAAATACAAAAAAAAACACCTAGACAATTTTTCGTGGAATATTAGGGTATTTTCTTCGAAAACTTTATACATAACTCGAGAACTAGTCGTCTTCTGAATTGCGAAAAAAGAAAGACACTCTTCCTAATTTCCATGTATTGATCAAATCATTTATACGCGAGAAAAAAAAATTAAATAGTGAAAAATCGGTTTCTCGCCATTTTGACGGATAATTTGAGGTTATGTCGAAAAGCGGTAAATACATAAGTTTTCAATTTTTTATGATCTACAAGTTTTCCATCGAACATTTTCCGCTAAGAAGTCACGTGCTGTCGCAACTTGCACAAAATCATTTTCAACTCCTAAACTGCATTGAAAACCCCAACATACAAATTTTGATTCAAATCGGAACATAATCACAAATTTCGTCCGCCATCTTGGAACCACTATTTTGTTTTTTTCGCATTGACAAACAAATCATAATTTCCGACCCTGAAAACCATCACATATCAATTTTCATTGCAAAATCTTGTCCGCCATCTTGGTGCCACCATTTTCTTATTCCTTTAGAAAAATTCGAATTAATGTCAAATGTGCTTGCAAATGAAGTATCATATTTTGGAATACGGAACAATTGTTTTTCCCGCAATAGGGCACCAAAATAATAAATGTCAGGTAGCGAAAATTGACATGGCTGAATTCCGTATGAAATTACCTTTAAAATAGTGTGTCACACTTACTACTTTTCCTATTCAAATTGTCTGAGTGATAGTGACCAAGGTGTGGGGGAGAGGTAAGACAGCTGAGATTAGGTTGTAAGATGTCCCGTTTGGATTATGAATCGACGAGTTTTTGCATTTTTCACAACACATGCGTTTCAAATATAATCGATCTGTTTCGTTTTCGGTGCTTCACCCTTTATATTTTTTCCTCGAAGTTGGAACCTCATCAACATTCTTCACCTGGTACTTTTTTCTTAATTCGAGCATTTAACATTAGTTTGGTATCAGCCTACAAGTAAAATTTACTAATCCTTATGATATCATCAGTCATAGGTGGGTTGGTAGATACTTTGAATTTCAACTTGATTTGTTTCACTTCTAGCCTAGTTTATCAAACAGTGAACTGAAAAGTGTCCACAGGAACGTTTTCTATCGGAGAAATGTTAATGATGGTCTTCGCAGTGTATATTAAATCTTGATACGGTACTACCGCGGAAGAGTCGTCAGTTTTAGTGTGCCAGTTGCCGAAAGAAGGTCGCAAGATGAGGTTATGGTGTTTGCTTCTGGCGTGTCTAGAGTGCCGCGCAAGATTTATTCTTCCGCACGTTCCGGAAGTACTTCACCCTCCAGTACCAAATATCGGTCAGTACTTTCAGATTAATAAAATAACCCAGATATATGCCCAGCGATTTATTTTTTCCAAAATTTGCCTATTTTTTTTAATGTTTGAATCTTATTAGTACAAAGTGAGCTATAACAATCGTAAAAAGAATTTCACCGTTTTGGATACACAAAAAATGAGTGTCCCTTTGAAAAGTCAGTTGGCATTTATACAACCCAATAAGGGCAGATTCACGGTGAATGGCACATTATACGTTTCTGGTAAAGCAGACACCGGATCACTTTGCAAATTTAATAGAGAGCATATTCGGACATTCTCTACCTAACTGAAATATTTTTGATAATTCGATGTTGCCACTTCTATTAGAAAGTAGTAGCAACCTTTTCAAATGTATATAATATTACTTATTTTTGAAGACCCCAGAACGTGCTAAGTCACTTTGGCAATAATTCACGGAAGAGTCCTTTATGTTTGGACTACTCACGTTCCTTGCCTGTATACGGTTTACAAAAGTATTTGTTTCTCCTTACCCGACACGTTCTTCCTCGTAAATATTCCATGTAATAGCATAGTCCGGCTGCCAAAAGCTGACATGGAAATCGCGATTTGAGGCAAAATGTGACTTAACACGTTCTTTTTTGGAATCTCCAAATAATTTCCTAACAATTACTCTTGATATTTTTCTACAGCTATCTGTTGCCGTATTTGAAATGAAAATTAATTTAAATTTTTTTCTTCAAAAATCATGACCTCTGAACATGCCGACATGTCTCAGTTAAGGAGTACTATAATATCGAAACTTTGTTTGGAGTTAGGTATACTTAGAGGTTTTCCACACTTGAGCCTAATCTTCGTTACTTCAATACAGGGTAGTAAAAAATACATTTATTTCGTTTGCATGAAGAACTGACTGAAAGGAATTATTTTAAATGGAACGCCCTGTATATCATTGAAAATTCGGAAAGCTGCTGAAATTTGATTCCTTTCTGTATATTATACCTATGCCTTTCTAGTAAAGTTTCGGACTTATGAGCATCTATTTGTGAAAGCGTCCCTTCAGAATGGTATTCCCATTCGGTATTTGGTAAGCAGAACACGATTACTATTTTTGACAGTAACGTTCTGACATTCTCCTGAAAATGTCTATTTTTTCGTCACATCAGAAGTTGCAAATACCTTCAAAACGAGGAAACAAAACTACTCAAACGAAGTTCTTATGAATATGTTTATTATTTTTGGACAGTGTTATAAAATTATCAGCGGGACATGTAAAAAGTTCAATGAAATGTATCCGAATCTACCGCCAATGAACCTCAAGAAATTTATACAAATTCAGAATAAAATTCCATGGTTTTGGATCAACTTTAAAATTACCAAGAATTACTTGTCTTGATCCGTAACTTCTGAAGACAACCAATTTGATATTTTAGCATATTTTCATGCATTTCCCGAGTCATCGATAAGGAGTGCTGAATAAGATTTGGGTATGAAATATTCATCGGTTCAAAGAATCTAGCGAAGACAAAATTCACAAAAATTCATCAAAATTCAAGCCAAGAAGCCTCAAGACCGTCAACAGAGAGTTGAATTTTGTGGAATGTTGTTGATACGCATTCAAGAAGATCCATTTTTCAAAATAACATTATTTGGATTGATGAATAAAAATTTTAGAAAGGAGGGATTTTCAATAGAAAAAACTGTCATCATTGGTGCATAGTGAAAATCTTCACGTCATGAAAGATGCCGGATTCCAGAACTGGAAAAACTTTCAGACGATCGGTGGATAAAGTGCTTGGGACCATGAAATTGACCAGCGAGATCACCCGACCTTCATCCAATAGATATTTATCTGTGGGAAATTTTTTGAGAAAAAGTTTAAGAAACACCGGTACGTTCGAGAGATGAATTATTAGAAAGAATTACCCAAACATTCGAAGATTTGAAATGAAATCAGATTTTGAAGTGCTTGAAAGTGAACGGGACTGCGATTCGAACATATTTTGAAATATTCCACATGATTATTTTACTTTTTTATAATTATTTATATCAATCTTTACACTTTCAAGTTTATTGGTGCTTTTTCGAAGTTTATTGGTGCTTTTTCGAAGTTTATCTAAACTTTTTGAAATTGTTTAGAACTCGCACAAATTTTTTGAGTTTCATTAGCGGTAAATTAGGATACATTTCATTGAAGTTACTACATGTTTAGCTAAAAAATAATAAACAAATTCATGAGTACTTCGCTTGAATAGTTTTGTTCCATCGTTTTGAAGGTATTTGCATGCAACTTTTAATGTAACGAAAATGTCGATATTATTATGAGAATGGTCACAACGTTACTGTCAAGTTGTAATCATGGCCTGCTTACCAAATACCGAATGGGAATACCATGCTGAACGGACATTTTTACAAATAAATGCTCCGAAACTTGACTAGTTAGGTATAGGTATGATGTACATAGAAAGGAAGCAAATTTTAACAGCTTTTCGAATTTCCAGGAATATACAGGTTTTCTACTCGAAATAATCAACTTTCAGTCACTGTTTTAAGCAAACGAAAAAACTGTTTTGAAGTAACGGAGATCAGGCTGAAATGTGGTATGCCTTCAGGTATAACCCAACTCCAAACCAAATTTAGAAATCTTAACTGAATGATATCGGTATTTTTAGAGGTTGCGAGTTTCGAGAAAAAATATTAATTAGTTTCCATTTCTAAAACGGTAACATATAGGTATTAGAAAATAATAGGAGAAATTGTTGTAGATTCCTAAAATAATATTATATACAGGGTGTTTCGATTGAAAAATCAGAGACGCTACAGTTTTCTAATAGAAGTGGCAACACCGCATTGTTGGAACTATTTTAGCTGTGTAGAAAATGTCCGAGTATGCTCGTTATTGAATTTTCAGTAGTAATATCCCGACAGTTGAAGAGTTGAACTGTCGAACTGACGTTTCTCTATCCACAGAAACTATGGAAACATATAAACAAGGAAGAAGCGAAATACCGATTTGAAAATACCACGGGCTGGATACAGTGTTTTCGAAAAGTCCTTTTCTCATTGGTTTGAATTCAAAAAATGATAGCATTTGGTTGGTTTATATAATATGAGGGATATTGTCAAAGCGATCTGTTGTCTGGTTCCCTAGAAAAGTTTAATGTGCCATCCATCGTGAGTCAGCCGATGTATTTTGTGTGAATTGGAAGTTTTCATTTATTCTCAATTTGTCAGTTGGAATGAATATACACGTATTGAACAAACACTATGGAACACTGAAATCTCTTGAATGAAACTACCCAAAACTTATCACTTCATTATGAACGGTCGATTTCACTGCTCGTAAAAGAATATAGTTTTGTCTTTGAACTGCCTATTATGTATTGAACATTAATGATGTATTTTCTGAAGTTAGCAATGTAACACAAACCGAAGAAGATTTCGTGGACCCAGAACTGTCTCCCGGATTATTCCAAGGAGATATGGCTCTCACAAACGAGTTTTATAATTACTGGAGGGTAGGGGTAAAATTTGACGTGTTTCCTGATAAAATGTGGAAGAAGGGAGTTGTGCCCTACGCTATCAGCCCTCTTTACGGTGAGTTATGATAGATGAGACTTAAACATGAATTATTATGACCAAGGAATTACAGTATACGTGAAATAATTCTGGGAAGCAAAGTCATGCTTAGAAAGAACCTCACACTTTTCTTATGCAAAGTGGCTACCAATCAAATCTTCTGAAGCTTTGGTATGTTGTTGTACTCGCCCTAGTCACCAGAAGTGTCACTGGGCCCAGGCAATCCTATGACTGGGTTTGTAGATACGGAGTGTTGAAACTGAAAATTACTCAAAATTTGGATTTTTTTTATCTTACGATCTAGATTGAATTTCTGTTGCATCCACACGTTTATCATATAATTCAGTAATACCACGGTGAATAGTTATAATTAAAAAATATCCATATTTTTGTTAATTGAGTTAAAAATTTGACTGGTCTCTACTTTGTATAATAAAATTGCGGGGTCCTTTCAATTAGGAATTAATTCATACATAGATCTAGGTAGGCGCAGCAAGGCCAGAATTTTTTTTTCAATCATTCAGTCGAATTTTGAAGTCGAAATTTCGGGAAGAAAGTCGAAAGTCGCATCGTTTCCATGGGTGTTTGGCTTTCCGAAAATATGCTCGAATTTTTTCCATTCTGTGGAACTCGTGATGCTGATCAAATGTTTCTCCTGCGTCAAAGCTCTGTATTCAAACGCTTAGATTATACAATGTTGACCTTTCCAGAATTTCAAATGTCCACTGTGAAGAAATTATTTCAAATATATAAACCAAATCAGCTATGCATCAATTATTCATATGGCCGCTATAAATTCACTATAGAGCACAATTATTCCTGAACATACCCACAATATACAGGATGAGTTCAAAGCTAGCAAGTTTTATGTTATTCCTAAAAAATTGAGCTGTGGAATCTCATTTCCAAATATTTCGAAGGATACAAGATCAAATCCAATTGATGAGAACAAGATGTTCTATTTCTCATGAAGCCGCATCCGTCCTGCTTGTTGATGTATTCAAATGCCTGGAATTCCGGATAACTCGGTGATAAACTCGATCATTTATGATGGAAGTTTAGTCTGTAGATACACAAAATCTACAGGATGTATCCAAAATAGTCACCTCCGTAGATGATTTCTTTGAGATTAATTTTATTAATCCATTTCCACGAACACATTCGTTGAAACAAATATTCTGAAATAATTTGGACAGTTCATTGTGAAATATTTTACTATTACGTATGAATCTATAAGTGATAAAATAACTTGAGTAAAAAAGGTGGAATATTGCAAAATAACAGGTAAACACTGCATGAAAAAACCTAGAGGATGCTGAGTTAAAGAAAATACAAGAGACCAAAAAGTTGTATTTTCAGTTGCTTAATGTAAAAAATAGAAATCTTGGAAAAAAACTTTACTGGCGTACTTTTTTACAATATTGTTGACTATGGTGCCCACTGAGACGCCACTGGCCCTTAGAATTCGAATCTAGTTATAGCTAAATGATCGCCTCATTAAATCAAATAAATGTACCAAATTTTAATCAAATCGGTTCAAGGATATTCATGATATTTTATGATAACCGCTTTTTTTTAATTCCAACGCCTTGTATTTCAGAAACGGAGCAACTCCAGACATATGTTCATGGGAACTTTTCTTCTTAAGAACCTATCGAATTACTTCCTGCAGTTAGGAACCGTATTCAGGAAACACCCTGTATATCAATAATTAGAACGGGCGTAGTTACATGAGAAATAGAACGTCTTGAATATAATATGTTTGTTGATTTGAGAGATGCTAACATGGATTGAAAATGATATTGAAATTCTAAGGAATATCTGAAAACGAATGACATATTTTGGAAATCACTGAAAAACTTGCTATCTTTGGACTCGCCCTGTATATCGCGAATACGTGCAGGGATTATTATATTCTATAGTAGATTTGTATCGGCCATGTGGAAAATCGATGCATTGTTCATTCGAGTCATGTATTGGAAAAAAACGTGCATATTTTCCAATGTTTTCTAGAAAAGGGACAAAAATGAGTACATTTTCTTTTCAGCGTCTGACAAAGACTACAAAATTGACGCAAATATTTCTGCTCCGAAATGATACGTGATGAATGAAACTTTTAATAATACATAGTATATAACAAAATTTCAAACAATATTCAAACTGTTTTAATTTGAATTCCACAACTTGCCATAATATCTTTCAATTCTTTTTGATATTATAGTGTAACGATTTACTTACCCTCAGAAACTCGTTCCATCTTGATTCAAAAACTTATTTTCTATGTTCTAAATTGACGAAAAATACCAAATTGTCTTTCAATATGAAAGTTGTACTTCGAAAAATTACAACTTCGGACTAACGTGAAGGGAAGCATGGATGACTTCAATCTGTGCGCATAATGGTATTTTGTAGGTATAGGATATTACATTCACAAAATTCATTGTGAGAAATATAATGGAACACGCTTCAACTTTAATTCTTGGCCATGTTTTTGAAATTTCTCAACACTGCATCAGAGATAAACTACACCAATTCCTGAGAGCTAGTTTTTCAGTAAGACAACACTAAGTGATCTTAGTTGTCATTCCCCTGTCAATTTAGTAACTTAATGGAACATATTACTTCGTATTTCCGAATTGGTTACTTCTATAACATAGTGGAATATACCAACAAAAACATCATGTTAATATTGCAATTTCACACCAAAATGACATACTGTAGTTTACGCCCGACCCAGAGTTCGTATTATTCACACTAGCGGCTGTGGCAACAAATCTGATGGTTCAAATTGAAATTGAAATGAGCATTTCAGAGCCCTCCGAAGAAGTAACCATACTCAAAGCCATCAGATACCTGAACTTCATGACCTGTCTCCAATTCGTACCTTGGGACGGCAAAAGCAAAGACTACCTCCTCATTTGGCCGATAAAGTATCCCAAGGGGTGTTGGTCCTTCGTCGGTCGATTCGGTGGCGCCCAAATTGTCAGCCTGCAGGCTCCCGACACAAACGGACCCAACTGCCTTGGTAACGAAGGAAGGACTATTCATGAGCTCATGCACGCCATTGGAATCTTCCACGAACAGTCGAGATGGGACAGGGATAAATTTGTGAAGGTTCATACTGACAACATCATCCCACGTGAGTATTTCATGAATTTTGCATTTAGGGTGAACAGCGACCAATTACGGAAAAATAGAGACGAAATGAAAACTTTCAATATTTTACACTTGAAAATTTATGTAAATATATGTATAGTATATTACGCTGAAAATATTGTTTCGACACCCGGTGCCATCTTCTGAGCAACGAGTTATAAACTGCTATTCTTCGAGATTTCCTCTTTTCGAATACAAGTTCAGGTACAAATATTGTTGATGTCAAATAAATGAAAATATCAGGCAACAATAAGGTTGTTATGAATGAGGTAGTTTATTATTGGGGAACTATACAGAATTACTTGGTTATTAAGTACTTAATTGTTACGCAGGTGCTCCCTAATTTCTATGGATTCCAATATGTTCAATATCAGAATTTTAGGTTGAATATGGAAACTTTTATGATTCTGTGTGAAGTTATGTTTACTGCCAATGAGATGTTCAGCGTAGTTTGAATCCTGTTCATTCGATCTGTAATTCCTCCAATGATCACCGAACCTTTGATCAAAACTACGGCCAGTCTGGTCTATTTACAGTGTTCGCCAAAAAGTTGGAACCATATGAGAAACTTTCTTATCAATATTTTCTCAGAAAATTTCATTCTTCATAAAAGTTGGTGCATTCAATTAGACTAAATACGAGCATATCGGTTATCTTCAGTGGCGTGCGACTAAGCGGAAATCGGCAGATATTCACTATGAAGTAAAGTTACATTAATATGCACAAAAAGTTGATTGTAATAATTGTATGATATTCCCAGTTATTCAGTTGTCTTCCGATTACTAATTCTAATAACTGCTTAATGAGTTGGACTCAATCTTTAATGGGAATTATCGACAATAAGTTTTGAGTTGTATTACTAAATTAGCAGAAATTATCTGTCAAAGTAATAACTGATCTAACGAAATCTTGAATATTAGTGGAAAAACCGGTAATGGAACAATAATGAAACAAAGCCAGGTTTCTTAAAAAATAAATAAATTGGTAATTGGTAGACTAAACTAGATAACTGGAAATATCATTTAACTGTAAACAACTCTTCTCAGTAAATTTTTTCAATATTTTGCTTGGTAATGTCACTTTATAGTAAATTTAGAGTATGAGCGATTCCCGCTTAGCCGCACGACACTGATCATAACCGATATGCGCATATTTAGTCTAACTGAATGCACCAACTTTTATGAAGAATGAAATTTTCTGAGAATCCATTAATAAAAGAGTTTCCCATATGGTTCCAACTTTTTGGCAGACACTGTATAATGCATTGCAGTCCTCACAATCATTGTTGTTAGTTCTGAATGTAACGTTTATATTTGTCTCTGAAATAAACGAGAAATCTTATTCGTGTGGTGACCAAGATCTGTTAGACATGCGAAACGTTGATTGAATTTTTCTTTGATGTGGGGGTATATTAAATTTAACGTACTTATTTCGTTTTTGTTTGACCAGTTTATCTATTATCGAAGTTATATTATATCCATTATTCACAGCGATCTGTAATTCTATTCTATTCAATTCACGCTGCAATCAGAATCACTTTGTGGTATTTTCAGCAGTCTGTGAACCATAGAATGGATATACTGCAAGTTTGTGCGATTGTGGGTGCATAGAATGTTTGTGTATTGTATTGTCTGTATGAGTGTTATGATAAATAGAGAATTTGTGTGTGTGTCATTTTGGTGAGAAACAGTTAAATCTAGGAAGATTATTGAATTGTTATTGTCTTGTATTTCTGATGTGAATTCTATGTTAGAATTCAGGCGGCTGTTTAAATAATTAACCAGAATTTATAGGTAGACACTCAGATGAAATTCCATCAACCACAACGTAAAGAGATCTGTCTGAGAGAAAGCTAAATAGCAAAGAACACAACTGAGGGGCAGCCATAAGATGCAAGCTTGGCGAGGAGGCCCTGGTGCCAAACGCGATTTAACGCCTTGGAGATATCTATAGCCACGGCCATATTTTAACCATATTTTTCACAGAATAGTTGCCATTTATGTGAAACATAAACAAGCAGGTTGATCTCTGATGTTGGTCACCATATTGTCGATCATTCACGATTCCTAATCGTTCTGGATATTTCATTTTCTCTATGTCGTTGGCTTTATCTATGGTCTCCGTACTAACACACAGAGGTGCAATACTAGGTCTGTAGTTGTTGGTTAGTTTTTTTCCAGTTTTTAGGAATGGCTGTACTCTTGCAATTTTCCAGTTGGCCGAATATACCCCTAAATTATAAGGAAGATTGAATAACTTGCTAAGAACTGGTGTTAGTTCAGTGGCACATTTTTTGAGAATGATCGGAGAAATTTGTCAAACCAAAGGTACTTGGTTCAGTATACGAAATTCGGGGATGACGAATAAAAGATTATAATATACATCACGAATTTCGCTAAAATAAGTCAGGTGTATTTCTACATTATATACTAGCACACTATTTTTCTTTCCGTAAATGATCATATTTCACCCTGATGATATTTCATTAGTTTTTGGGTCAATCATTTTGTTTTATCAGTTGTGTTAGTAACAGGTTACTCCAAGCATTTATCGAAATCTTATTTCAATTTCAAAAGATGTTTCATTCCCAGAAAGACCCACCTCAATCTTTGTAAGTTTCTTTGAAACCTAACCGTGTATCAAATTGTCCGTAAAAAGATTATCTTTTATTTATCATAAGTTGAAGCACTGTAAAAAATTACAGAATTATTAGCAAAAGCATGATTTTATCTAGTAAAATCTAAATTGATAGATAAAATAAAAAGAAGTGGTCCTGAGACACTACCTCGTGGTACCCAGTAACCGAAAATTATGGGATCACTGAAAAGTTTATTACTTTGTACTCGCTGCATTCTACCAGTTTCGACCAATTCACAACTTAATGTGCAATTCCAGGCATTTCATTGGTTAAAATTGTAATGAAATGTATTCCCAGTTGAGTAAAAATTCACTACATCACCAGTGAGGTAATGAAACAGGCAGTTAATAAAAAGGTGATTTTTCAAAACGTCAAACGTCGATTATTTTCTTTTGGATTCATACTTCAGTGTTTATCACAGGAGTTCCCAGCAAATGCTGAAGTCGTTTTTCGGTTCGAATGGGAGAACTAGATTTCGCTAATGATTGGCAAGAACTATGAAACCGGTATGGAGGTGTTCCCCCAATTGAATCGAAAAAATAGTTTCACTTATGGTATTTAAAGAGCACTATAAAGTAGTTTTTGTAGAAAACTTTGGCAAGAATCTAACAGATATAATTCAACGGCCATAGAGGGCAGTAGTTGTTTTCTATTAGAGACTTGCATTATTACGTCAAAAATGCATTCAAAATTTTACTTTCATAGCTGGGTTGGATAAATGTGAGTTACTGCCATTGTGATATCCATGTATGTTTCTTGTTTTCAGAATATAAATCAAACTTTGACAAGCAAAGCCTGGAAAACACGACATATAGCTTCGAATATGATTTCGACTCCATTATGCACTACGGAAAGTTCTTCTTCAGCAAGAAAAAGGGCAAACCGACCATCACTCCCAAACAACCTGGTGTGAAGAAAATTGGTCAAAGAAAGGGGATGTCCAAAGGAGATTGTCTAAAAGTAAACGATTTGTACGGGTGCTTCAAGAGTCCCAGAACAAGGAGGAAATATTATAATATATGTAATTTCTTGGGAATATGATTTTATCAATATAAATTTTTATTTGAGTTGATATTAATATACATAAATCTACTTTTATGACTGAGATGGCCAAAAAATACATTATACACATTATTGTTCTGTTCACTATCGTCTACATAGAGGTGGAAGTTAATGTTTGATTTTTGAAGTTAATATCAATGGTCATTGACAAAAATGTGTTCCAGGTTTTAAAAATTATTCATTTGGAAAATTTACGAAACTTGCCTGCGGCTCGTGCCGTAAACCTCATCCGCGTAAATGATAGCCACCATAACTTGATTAATTTCAAGATAAAAAGCTCATATGAACGTGTGTCAGCAAATGTTTTGTTTTCGAAATACAGGGTGTTGAAAATTTATTTTCAATTATTTTGAATTACTTTTGCAATAAATATTTTTATGCACAAAGTTTGGTGAAAGAGGCTTTTTTGTAATGAAAATTTGGTATTAATATTAGCACTTAAAGGGTGCTTCATGAGGTATTATTATTCATTTTAATTTGCCCTAACTTTTTTGACAGTAAACTTTTAGGGTTTTTTATATTTGAATCTTATTCCTACACCTGTTTTAAGGAAAAGAGGTCAACACTTTTTCAAAACAAAAAAAGTAAACCCGCTCAACAACGCTAGGTGCATGCATTTTTAAGAAATTTGCAAATTTCTGCATTGGTGCTTAGTCACCAGATGAAGGTGCTCAGAACTTTACAAAAACTGAATATGTGATTATCTCGATGATGTAAACAATTCTTTTCTCACAAAGATGTATCGAGAAATGTTTCATTCTCAAGATGAAAGATGTTGAAAAACGGATATTTTTTTCAAACTCCCTGTATTTTGAAAACGAATCACTTTTCGATGAATCTTGATAAAAAAAGTTATTTATTTTGGCGAGATCTATCACTCAGTTTCTGTAAAGTTCTGAGCAACTTCATCTGGCACCTAAGTGACCCAATAACCTACATCGATGCAGAAATTTGCAAATTTTTCATAAACGCTTGCCCCTAGCTTTGTTGAGCGGGTATACCTTTTTTGCTCAGAAGAGGAGTAGGAAAAAGATTCAAATATAGAAAACCCCAAAAGTTTACTGTCAAAAAAGTTAGGGCAAATTAAAAAAATAATGAGAGCTTTCGAAGCGCCTTCTGAGTGCTACATGAAAATTGATACCAAATTTTGATTTTTCACCTCAAATAATTCACCAAATTTTGTGCAAAAAATTTGTTTTTTGAAAAAGTTATTCCAATTAATTGAAAATAAAATTTCAAATTCAACCCTGTATCTCCGAAACAAAACATTTGCAAACACATGTTTAAATGAATTTTTAATTTCAAAATCAGTTTGAAGTTTGAATAGGTACTTAATAAATACTTGTATAATTATTATAATCCTTGAATAATATACTAGTCGCCTGTTTCACTATGGAATTTGGATGAAGTTACATCACGAAATTTTAATTTTGTCACAAAACTGACTCCAAAATGTCATCTGGTAATAATTATTATCACATGCTTCGCTTATACCTGCCAACAATGTCGCTGAGACGAAGTTATTTTCTGTTTAGCACTGGTGTGTTAATGTTGAATCGGAATGAAATTATTGATATTCGTTTCATCTGCAAGAACTTTTTTATTTGGCAATGAAGATAAACATGTTAATATAATCGAGCAAGTACAGTTATTCAGTGCTTTGACCTCGTCGAAGTCAATCAAGACAGTTATTTGGAATGGCATTTGTTGACTAGTCCATGAGAACCATTCTTTATATTGACTCATAATGAAGAGAGCGACAGCCGAAAATTTGATTATTTTTTGTATCTAGTGCGCGAAATGCTACTTTGATAAAAACTGTGCTCATACCATAGAAATATATATTTTATACTTACTGAAGAATGCTAATCTCCATGTCAAAAGTGTTGTAAAAAGTTCAGGCTAGTTCGCAATGCGCATGTGCGTCATTAGTGATTTTTGTACCAGGCCCGGTTATAGTAAAATATTATGGTACTTGTGAATATTACCAAACGTTATTTCTGAATCTCGGAGAATAATGTTGGAAACCTCATTGTACTCATACCCGCTATTTGTATTTAGCCGATTTGAATACATCTTTTCACATATTTATGATCCCAAATATTCAGCGAAGGTTATTATTATTATTTATCGCTCTGAAGCGACTTATTTTTGGTACCGCATTCACTTTTCAGCTGCAGTTGAACCCAATAAAAAACTACGGATCCACCCCAAATCGTCGGTGCGAATTTCAAGGAAGCACTGGATTGGAAAATAAATTGAAAGGACAAAAAAGTACGAAAATTTATTTCAGCTAATATCATGAATAATTTCAACTCAAATTTGATTTATAAAATTGGATAATTGGAATCTCGAGGTTTTTTGTCTAGAACGATTCATGTCAAAATATGCAACTGCATTTATACTAAATGATTTGAAGAGATCAACATGCTATTTCTACGAGTATTTCCGGTTGTGTTACCTTAGTGCAATTTCCAAATGAAAAACTGATGCCAGAAGCATTTTCTTTATCATCGAAGAAAAGCACTTTCATATTGACATTAATTTTCTGAGGTGATTCTGTATGTTTAGTACTTTTTGTAGGAATCTAGAACTCATAATAAGCGATGTGGCTGATACTCGAAATTTGTTTGCAGAAAGTTGTATCAGTCGCACCTTGCATGCTTACACAGATACAGTATTGGTACTGCACTAGGTTTCAAATTATTCTATTGCCATTTTCACATAAATACTCATAAGGAAAATGTCTGCCGCAAATTACAATTCTCTCACTCAAGAGTTCTGCTGGGGTCTCTTCTTAAAGACAATAACCAAGAATCCTGCCTTTTTTGTCGAACTAAAATAATATTTATGCTATTTTGAGCAAAACATATAGGTACTGTAGTATGTATATTTAAACAAATTCACTCTAAAATAATTTATCTTACGAAATACAATACCTCAATAACTTCAACACAATACTCTTATTTAAATAACAATCACTGGACTATTTATGTTCGACTTCCGCTTCACTGACTGTCCCAACTCTGATGCGTGGTTATTTTTATATTCACCGTTAATTTCTCGTAATGCTCCTGATATTTCTTTAAAGCCTTAGGAACGTTCTCCTATTCGACCAGATTCTTTTCGACGCAAAGCGCCTTGGAAATAATTCGCGCTCACGCGCGGTCTATGCTTCGAGCGGTCACGCATCGCCTACAGCTTCGCCACAGTACATAAAAAATTTCATTATCTACCAAAAATAATTTATTTCAGGTATTTTTCCTTTAATTCCACACAACACTAAACAGTTCATTGTTTATTTGTAGGAAGAAATGGCTTTGTTAGAAATTGTCTTTAAAGGAACAAGATTAATGTAAATTCACGAATGATGAAAGAATAACCAACGACAACAAACACCACACAAAGCGACAAGAGAAAATCTGAAATTCTAAAAACACTCTCTGATCTCTGACAAGAGTGTCAGATCTTAGTGACAAGTCTTCCTGTTGATGAAAAAGCACTGTTGCACGATCATTATAATCAATGTAGCTTAGGGTAGGTACATTATTGTTTTAAATAAGTTTCTTTCGAGCCTAAATTCGAAGTAATCTATCTCTAAAATGTTCTTTTCGGTTTTAAAAAGTCCTACATGCGCTGTCAAATTTCTCTCTTCAAATGACATGTGTTTTATATCCTCATGACCAAAAACCAAATTATTTTCGAACTTGGCCACGATCTACCCAAACTACACTGATGACGAGCATACGCACATCGTAACGGTTCGCATACGCCACATGCTTTTCGCCGTGAAAATTGGCGGGTTTAGCATTCTAGAGTAGGTATATTATATATTTCTCCACGGTCGTCACAGAATTTGTCAATTCTGAAATCAAATTTGACTACAGAATGCTGGAATTCTCTCTCTTGAGATTGAAGAAATACTCTGCAACACCTCTGCCCCCATGTAATTTAAATGTATTTACATTCTCTCTTTTGTGATAGAATACTATTCTCACACTGGTTAGCAATAATAACATTAGCCTTGACGGAGTTGATTGTCATCGTAATGGCAAAATTTGAGTGTCAAAATTATTGCTGTCACGTTTCCTATCTTTGATCGTGGAGAAAATATAGTCTGCTACTTGGTTAGAATGAAAATTCGTGATGCTCGTGGTTCCTCACATTCGCCTTCGGCTCGCGCTCGGGACTTTCCACTCGCATCGAATTTACATTCTAATCTTGTTACAGAATATACTATTCTCCACGGTCGTCACAGAATTTGCCAATTCTGACATCAAATTTGATTACAGAATGCTGGAATTCTCTCTCTTGAGATTGAAGAAATATTCTGCAACACCTCTGCCCCCATGCAATTTGAATGTATTTACATTCTCTCTCTTGTCAGAGAATATTCTCACATTGGTTAGCAATATATCTTTGATCGAGGAGAAAATATAGTCTGCTACTCGGTTAGAATGAAAATTCGTGATGCTCGTGGTTCCTCACGTTCGCCTTCGGCTCGCGCTCGGAATTTTCCACTCGCATCGAATTTTCATTCTAACCTTGTTACAGAATATACTATTCTATGGCTCATACCTTCAACAAACAGCATAGTTGGAACTCAATACCTAGAAAATTAAACAGAGTATAGAACATTTGGAAATAGCATCAATCCTGCCTTATTTCTTACATGTTCAACAAATATCTGAGTATTACCCTGTATGTGTGCACAAATCAAATTTCTTGTATTAGACACCCAGTACACTGATCGATTTAACGTCGCCATGACAGTGTTTACATGCTTATTAGAGGTTAATCAGCTTTTTGAATACTGAATAAATAAAACAATCCTGACTGGAGGAAGGATAATTAGTTGATATTATCTGAGGACGATTGGATATACAAATGTTCAAGAATGTTAAAGTGAATTATCCAAAGAAAAAAACCGCATTACATGAATCTAAAGAACAAGGTATTCAAGAACCTGTCAGAGAAACAATGTACGATATTGTGTTGGAAAATTTCCAAATAGCAGAGAGGGTGAGTAATTATGTATTTTTTTATTTCAAAATTTTCATAGATATACTCGTACACTAAGTATTTCTGGTTATACGAGAAGTAATGGAAGGCTGAGCTCCTGTATTTCTCCTTACTAGGAATATAAGTGCATCAATATGAATGTATTCGTACTCATTTCACGAGAACCCAGGTGAATTCAGTGAATGAAAAGAAAGAAAGGAATCAGAACATCTATGGTATACATGAAAATTCATCTTCAATATCACTTTTCACCACTCTTCGTCATTGAATCACAAAATAAACACCCTTGACGATGATTTATTCACATTGACAGTAAATAATATTTTGATTCAATGACGATCTTTATTTTACAAATATCACATGTCCTGTAATGTTTATAATATCAGTCGTAAGTGAAATACCTATCAATATCTTTATACAAGTGTAAATATTCATAATAATTTGAGAAATGAACGAAAAAATATCACAGAAACAGACAGAAACATCTACGTTGGCTTCCTGAAGAATAAATAGTTCCATATCAATTAAAATTGTGTTTTCAGGGAGAGATCAAACAGCAAATAAAATAAAAAACGGAACAAAATAAGGAAGTTGAACATCTTTAGGAAAGCGTTTATACAAGAAATAGCATAAAATAGAATAACCACAAAAGATAACCAACATTCATCTTTTTGTTTTATTTTGTTTGGAAAGTGATGGTGCGAATGACCGCGATCTTTTCTGTTCTAAAATGTTCCGATTTTCCAATTATTAAAATTGTCAAATTGATAAAGATTAATTACCAATTATTAGTATGGTTTTAAAAACGTTAAACTATCTATTTTTTGGCAATTACGAGTCTAACGCCAAATAATTCATTTGGTGGCAATCATTCATCCCCCTATGTTCCCCGCTCAAATAGATTATTAGAGTCGGTGGGGGTGAATCACCTTTATATAGGGGTTGAAATATATGCCTGTTATCATTTACTACTAGTTGAGATGAGTTCATCAGAGATTATACACTGAATTATCGGTGAGAAAAATTTGCAAAAGAAAAAGATTTCCAGGAATAAACAGAAAAAATACAGGGAATTCAAAGTGGTGGCAAGGGGTGAAAAGTTATCCAAAAAGTCTTCTCTTTGAAAATTAAGTTTTCTGGCCTCTGAAGATGCTGCATGCAAAATTTGGAAGCTTAAGATTGAACCCAAGTGCAGTCTTCGATTTTCCAAATTAGCCGTTCTCGCGAGTTTTTAATTTTGTTTATTTAGTCAACCCTGAGGCCGGTCCCTACAAAAGTCTTCCACTCGGATTTTGCCGATGTAAAGCACATAACAAAGTAAAAAAACACGAAATGAAGCATATATAGTAGACGTCGAATTTTTGCGATGATCGATTTTGGGACCCAAAAATTTCAACAAAAGGTTTCGAGCAGTGCGCCTCAACCAAATCCGTTTTCCTTTTTATCAGAAGATGATTACTACTCAATTTCTAAAGAATATTATCATAACGGAAGACGTTATACAAATCGTCTAAAAAGATGTGGGACATTTTCCCTTCGTACTGAAATGGGCTCAGACCGATTTCAAAAATACTTGGAATTTGTGGTTTTCCAGGGATGGACTTCCATCTCACCAAACGTATATCTTCGCAGTTTTTATGATATTGCATTTTAACTGTTATGCCAATACAATGCTGAAATTGTACTACTCGATGAAGAACAAGTTTGGAGTCAGGATCTCAGTTTTTGAGTCAGATAATGAATATTGAAAAAGTGTAGTCCTTTGGCTTACATGAAGATAAAATTCATCCATAACTTTTGTTTTTCAGAATACCTTCATTCATAGAATTATATATGTAGGGGAACATACTTTTCCAGGAGAAGATGATAAGATCGTTCAGTTTATGCAAAATTCTATTGATCAAGTGAATGAATCCTTCTGCTTGGAGAAATTAACTGGGTTTTTGTTATGTTACAGAAGACATTTTGTTCACATGATTGAGGTGAGATGAATCTACTCTCATTTCTTTACTCTAGAAATCAACAATTAAGTCGGATATTCATTAATATTATAGTTACACTTCTGGATAATAGAATGTACGAACAAATTACTTGAACAGATGATTCCCATGTCGTGATTTTGTAGGAATTTTATTTGAGAATAATCCGGAGTTTTTATAATGGCATTTGTAAATGAAAGAGGAGAGAAAGATTTCAATTTCTTATTTTATATTCAGAAATTCTTCGTGCCTTGTTTCTACCGTTATGACTTTGTTGAATTTTTCAGGGTGACGAAGATTCAATCAACTCCCATTTGAGTATTCTGTTGAATGATGAAGAGGACAAACGATTCCTGGGTGTGATTAAGTTGTTAATACATGTCTCCCATATTATTCGGGTGAGATATATTAATATATTAATATTCATAATTGGATAACACGTGACTAGTAATAACCGTACTTGAGGTTGCAGTCTCATATTGGTATTAAAGTAAACTCTTTGTCATCTTGCCAAGCTTACGGAAACGTTTATTTCCTTTCCCAGTACAACTTTAAACGGACAAATCAATGAACGGAGAAACATATTGAATCCACTCACATAATTTGAGTGAAAATAGAAATCAGCATCAAAAAAAGAAAGTTGTATATAATAAATTATTGAACAGATAGAATTTGAAAATAAAGTTAAGTTGATTAGAAACAATCAAGTTACTCCACTGGGTAAATCAGCATTACTATGATTTTTCAACTTCCAATTATAAGTGTAAATTTCACTTAAATTATTGAGATCAGTCTTTTTATTTAGGTTATTACTTTCTTCATCTATTTGCAACATTTCTAAAAATATCCTTTTAAAAAATAAATGTTTTCTATATCAAGAACACTTACACTATCGAAACTCATTCTATGAATTGAAATGAATTGATTAACATATTGACCCAATGCACAGGAAGTCATGTTTCTTCTTCAATCTATCAATGTGAAATTATTCTACTTTTCATGAGTCTAGATGTTTGTCCAATGTATACTTTATACAATCGTTACCAGGAATTTTATAAACAACATTACAATTTTGGGTTGTTTCGAGAGGAGTTTTTAATTTTGAAAATTGTTGACTAATGGTCTCAATATTTTTTTGTCCAATTTTGATTTTGGTTTCTATTATAACATTGAAAAATTTTAGGTGCTAATTCTCTAATATATGGTAAATATCGATATTTTGTAATTGAAGTTTCTGGAGAAGCATCTGATGTTACCTCAGATGCAGTTCTTTTATTGAACAGTAATTTGTTCACCACTTTTTGGATATGAATTTTCTGAAACTCGGTGTCTCATGTCATTACTCATGTTAAATTTCGTTTTACTTGGGTGATTAGGATAATAATTGATAAATTTATTACTACAAATTGATACCTAGTAATAATTTGTCATTTGATTTCATATCTAAAAATGAAACACAATTGTTGGATTCTTCTTCTATTGTAAATAATTGTATATCCTGATCATAACTGTCAAAAATTCTCAGTACCTATGTCATGTGAACCATTTTTGAAAACAGAGAGTATCAAGTCACACATATATCTTTTATTGAATGGTAATTCGAAACTAGGAATGGGAACAGAAATTTCAAATAGTTGGTCAAGTTCATTAAGAGATCCGGAGTACTCACGAGATAGACCTGATAGCAGGGTGCAGAAAAGTTCCATACAAACTGGCTAGCCCCGCCATCTAATAATAATAAAAAACTATCACCAATAAGATTAACATGTTAACAAAAGATATTTTGATTCTGAATTTGTCTTATTTCGAATAACGAAATAGTTTTTTTCTTTGTCAATCCTACCCAAGTAGAACGTTTTTACGAATCTCAGAAACTACACAATATGAAATCATTTGAAATCTCACATTTTTCTTACTACTTTTCCCGTCATAATATAATGAAATTTCAACAAATTTGACCTGGAACAAATTTTTCATATTTTATGTTTTCGTGCGGGGTCCTTTGCGATTATTTCTCGACTTACCGAAACTGAATTATTTTCAAATATCCAGAGGCGCTGCAGGTTCCTGTTATTAATATGCTGGGTTCAGGCAAATCATGTTAAACAGTATAATATTATAAATTTCAACTTTCTCGCTCCTACCAGTAGAATTTGAATGTTTCAAAACATTCTGTATTCATTGAATTCCTTTGAAACCTAATTATGAACATGTACCAATTTGAGAGATTATTTTCAGAGATATATCCCCGATTGGGCCTTTTACAAAGGAATCCCTCCCAAACTTCTTGGACAAATTGATCCAAACAGTTCCTTAGAAGATTCTGGAAGACAAATTTATAACTGTATCAAAAAAGTTTATAATTTAGTGACTTCGTATGTGGAGGATAATTATTTTGATATGCCTGTTAAAGAAAAACTCTCTGGTTCAGTGAACGAAGAATCTGTTGTAAGTATCGGAAAAAGTACATGGTATTTGTAAATTAATGCAGGAAGTGACAGATAACAACACATTATTGGGTTTTGTTTCCTATTTTTAAATAAGAAACACCCACGATTTTATTTGTTGGGTTTCCTGCATAGATTCCGGTCTCAGAAATTACATTTAGTGAAAATAATTCCTTAAATATCTTTTATTTCCCAAATGTTGAGACATGAAATTGCTCTTCGATTCAAACAAATTTGACCTGGATTCAAATAACTTTCCCCAAACATCAGCGCTCCTTGTGGTTGTTTCTGGAACATGGAGTGATTTTGACAGTTTCGGAGAAATAGTTTTTATGGAAATATAACACAGCATACTTGAATTTGATGAAATATGTGATTTTTCAGGCAAAAGTAGCTGTTCTGTAGTAGCAGCTGCGGCATTGGAAATTTTGAGAGGCACATTTTAAAACTCACTATCGCTGCTGCATTCCATAGTTTATTACGATAATCGCGACCAAACACCATGCAAACTTTCAAAAATCAAAATGTAAACTAATTTCATGTCAAATAGCTGTCAGTCGTTTCGCTGCTATGGTAATGATCAACTGCATTTATCAAAACCAAGATTTTCATATTTACAATGACAACAACGATGTGATTATTCCCGGCCTAGTCCGGGAAGAACGTACTTCCCGGACTAGGCCGGAAAAATGCTACTTCCTCGACGGAAAAGCGTACGGGAAGTGAGTACTTCCCGGACTACTGCCAGAAAAAGTTATTTTCGGGTAGGATTTAACATTTCTGAAATTAATTCTGAAAAAAACTCCGATGAATGAAAGATTAAGAAGTGTAGCTTCAAAACACCCTCCCTACGCGATCTCTGGCCTATAGTGAAAACAATTTTGAACTTCTTATTTCTGTTTGATGTGTTTGTAGGTCCCAGTAAGCTATGGCGAAAGCTCAACATCCAAATGCCGAATGAGTGAAATGTCGTTTCGACCGACCACTTCCATGATGGGAGTCGATCCTTACAGAGCGTTCTTGCCAGAAGTTGAAGTTCTGCATTTCATAATCACCTCCACTTTCACGCAGGATTTATCAGACTACAACGAAATATACGGTGTTGTACCACAAAGGGATATTTACAAAGGTGAGATATTTTCATCAATAACCTCAATAATTATATTACATTACAAGTTGTTGGGGTTACATAAATTTAAAGAAAATACAGTGATTTTCAAGCTACCAACGTTTTGGTAGTACGAGTATTTTGCCTTCCTCATGTCTCTAAAATTTAAAATTATGGACTATCAAATTAAAGACAATGTAAAATTCAGAACAAAAACAAAACTATTCGAATTTTTCAATTAAAACAACTTGTAAACGTACGTGCTGAGAAATACAGTAATAATACCATTCAGAAACCAGTCTAGAGAGAAATAATTTTGAAAATGTTTCTATTATGAAGTAGACTCATGTCAATGGTTTTGGTTTTCCCTGATCATGAAGAACAGGAACATAAAATAGGACAGTAATTTTTTGAAATTGAAAAATGTCATCTAGCAATAATATTATTTAGCAATAAATCCAGCAATTTTTTTGCAAGAGTTCCTGCCGTGATTGAAAATTATGAAAGATTCCATCGACAGAAAAAATTACCGAGCGTTGGGGAAGACCTTGGCTTAGAAATTTTTTTATTAGAGGTCCTGCCGACACCATATTTATAATATATATTTTATGCGTTTCTTTGAAATGTGCTCTGCATGTGCGAATATATATCTCAACGAACCATGGATCAAATCAACCGATGACATTGTTGATTATTCTTCTTCAATGGCAAAATTATTTCGAAGCAGGCATCCATTATTTTCCTTCGAGAACGTTCTGACAGAGAATAGTGGTGGCAGGATCTCTAACCAAAATGTTTTTGAGTCTAACTCACCTCCAACGCTCGGTAATTCATTTCTGTCGATGAAATCTTTCATTATTTTCAACCTGAAGCTCTGATGAAATATGATGGTGGCAGGACCAGTTAATAAAAAAATTGCAGAGGCCAACTCTCCCCTAGATAATTTTTTTCTGTTGATGGAATCTCTCATTAATTTCAATCATAAGAGCTTTTCCAAAATATGGTAGTGGCAGGACCCCTAGTGAAAGAATCAACGATCTGTAATTTTTTTTCTGTCTATGAAATCTTTCTAAATTCTCAATCATGAACGCTCTGGCACAATATAGTGGTGGCAAGACCTCTAATAGGAAAAAATTGCAGAGCACAGCTCTTCTCCAACGCTCGGTAATTTTTTCTATCGCTGGAATCTTCCATTATTCTTAATCATGAACGCTATGACGAAATATGGAGACAGCAGGACCTCTAGTAAACAAATTTCAGACCTCAACTCCCCCCCATCGCTCACCATTCTCAATCATAAATGCTCTGATGTAATATCGTGGTGGCATGACCTCTAATAAAAAAATTGCAGAGCCGAACTCTCCCCTAATGCTAGATAATTTTTTTCTGTTGCGGGAATCTCTCATTATTTACAATCATAAACGGTTTGACAAAATATGGTAGTGGCAGTACCTCTAGTGAAAGAATAATATTGCCCAACTCTCCCCCAACGCTCTGTAGATTATTTCTGTCGATGATGGAATCTTCTATCACTCTGAATCATGAACGCTCTGACAGAATGCTAATATGGTGGTGGCAGGACCTCTATTAAATAAAATTGCAGAGCACTGCTCTTCCTCAACTCTTTTTTTATTTGTTCTTCCGATGGAATCTTCCTTCATTCTCAATCGTGAATGCTCTGATGAAATATGGTGATGGCAAGACCTCTAATAAAAAAGTTTCAGAGCCCAACTGTCCCCCAACGCTCTGTAATTTCTTTCTGTCGATGGAATATTCCACCACTCTCAATAATGAACGCCCTGACCAAAAATGGTGGCGGCAGGACCTCTAATGAAAAAGTTACTTAGCCGAACTCTCCCCTAACGCTAGATAATTTTTTTCTCTTGATGGAATCTCTCATTATTTACTATCACAAACGGTTTGACAAAATATGGTAGTGGCAGTACCTCTAGTGAAAGAATAACATTGCCCAACTCTCCCCCAACGCACTGTAGATTATTTCTGTCGATGGAATCATTCTCAATCTGAACGCTCTGACAGAATGATAATATGGTGGTGGCAGGACCTCTATTAAATAAAATTGCAGAGCACTGCTCATCTTCAACTCTCTTTTTTATTTGTTCTTTCGATGGAATCTTCCTTCATTCTCAATCGTGAATGCTCTGACGAAATATGGTGACGGCAGGACCTCTAATAAAAAAGTTTCAGAGCACAACTGTCCCCCAACGCTTTGTAATTTTTTTCTGTCGATGGAATATTCCACCACTCTCAATAATGAACGCCCTGACGAAAAATGGTGCTGGCAGGACCTCTAATGAAAAAGTTACATAGCCGAACTCTCCCCTAACGCTAGATAATTTTTTTCTCTTGATGGAATCTCTCATTATTTACTATCATAAACGGTTTGACAAAATATGGTAGTGGCAGTACCTCTAGTGAAAGAATAACATTGCCCAACTCTCCCCCAACGCTCTGTAGATTATTTCTGTCGATGGAATCTTCTATCATTCTCAATCATGAACGCTCTGACAGAATGATGATATGGTGGTGGCAGGACCTCTATTAAATAAAATTGCAGAGCACTGCTCTTCCTCAACTCTCTTTTTTATTTGTTCTTTCGATGGAATCTTCCTTCATTCTCAATCGTGAATGCTCTGACGAAATATGGTGACGGCAGGACCTCTAATAAAAAAGTTTCAGAGCCCAACTGTCCCCCAAGGCTCTGTAATTTTTTTCTGTCTATGGAATATTCCACCACTCTCAATAATGAACGCTCTGACGAACTCTCCCCTAACGCTGATAATTTTTTTCTGTTGCGGGAATCTTTTCATTATTTACAATCATGAACGCTTTGACAAAATATGGTAGTGGCAGAACCTCCAGTGAAAGAATAACGTTGCCTAACTCCCCCCCATCGCTCTGTAAATTTTTGTACGTTGATGATATCTATGATAATTATCAAACATGAATGCACTGGCAAAATATGATGGTGGCAGGACCTCTAATAAAAAAATTGCAGATCGAAAACCTTCCCCAACGCTCGGCAACTTTTTTTTGTCGATGGAATCTTTCATTTTTCTTAATCATGAACGCTTTGTCGAATTGAGGTGATAGCAGGACCTCTAATAAAATAATTACAGAGCCCTATTTTCTCCCAACGTTTGGTGATAATGTTTGACTCACTTTGTATCTAACAATATTTTTCATCCAAAACCAGTCTGAAATGGTTGGTATATGGGTAATCAATGTTTTGCGCCCAGAACATTTTTATTTGCGATGATTTCCTAAGAGCAATGTTACTTCAAAGAAATGGCCACTTTCCAACTTTGACAACCTGTTTCGAAAACTAGTCATACGATTGAGTTAGGCCCATTGTCACTTTTGTTCAGGTAATATATTCCACAACATACCGAAAATCCAAATAAATTAACCAATGACAATTTTTTCATAAGAATGCTGCCTGGTTCTTTTCATCTAGAAATAATTGTTTCCTGTAGATAGGGTTTGGCCTGTTCCATCTGACTTCATTCCTTACGATGTTTTCACGAAGCCCTACGATACCATCACAGAGCTACCCAAACCATTAGCTAAAACTGAGACAGAGATTATCCCAGAAAACGATCAACGAAATGAAGACGAAGAACAGAAAGTTGATATTGGAAATATCAGAAAAAATAACGAAGAAAATGTAGCTAAAGATCAGAAAAAATATGGCGGAGTTGCGGATAGTAACGATGAAGTAATGTAAGCTTGATTTGAAGAGGACAAAAAAAATCAGAAAAACATGTTTTCGAATTAAAATCTGCATAAAATCAATAGGAGAAAGGAGCGTTTAATTTGACTTCCAGAATGTATCTTTTCGTTGAAATGTTTCGGTATGAATCACACCATCAATAAACTGTTTGAAAAGATTTTTTGAGTTCATATATACAGTGAGTTTCAAAATGGGAAACTTTTGTATTATCCATTTGTCAGAAAATTTTAAGAATTGTAAAAATCGGTGCATTGCGGGAATCTTGGATTTGAGTTGTAGAGATTAAAAATTTTCGAATGATGTACTCTTATTTTCAACCCTTATTAAAAAAGCTTCAATAGAAAAGTTGTTTAAATTTGAAAAAAAAAAATTCAGATTTGAAATAACAGCCACCTACGCAACAAACAACAGATTTTTATGGTTCTAGCCTCATATAGAGAACTCTCCCTCATATTACTATAATAATATGTAATAATATTTCAATGTGACATTTAGTAGAATTCATTATTCGAACTAGTTTATCGATGTTTGTTAAAATGGTTTGAATTTGACATGTTTTTTACTATTTTTACTAGAAAATGTTATTAGGCAGGATTATGCCAGTATGCAGAAATCTTTTTTAGAAAATGTGAAGAGGTTTGTGCACCTACAGTAAAATGTTTGGCGATGGAAGAAAGTCATGTGGAAATTACACGATTTAATGATTATTCAGGTTACTGAACGTTTTTGTAAATTGGTAATAGTCAGTCAAAATATATTGATCAACAGACGAATTCAGAGGGAAAAACATGCGTAAGAGAAAAATTTCTCGAATATCCGCATATTTCTGTCAATTCCGTAGTATAGTAAAATTATTACAATAACTAACATTCGTTGGAAAAATTTAATTTTTTCATCGTTTGATCTGAAATATTTATGTTGCTTTTTCTCTTTTGATCGTCGTGTATTTCTGATAATAGACCAACATTTGTAAATTTCGGTGTAGGTATATAGTGAGTGACTATTCTTATTTCGTTTTATTACAATCACGTGTTGGCAGTGTTGGCACATGTTTAGTTATTGTTTATTCCTCGTATAAACGAGGTTTTACGAGTTCATAATAGAAATGGTTCATCCTGATTATTCTCGAAACGGTCATTGTCATTATTATTCTGGTCACGCCCCACAAATGCATTTTTTTGTTAAAATTCAAGCTTCATGTATTGATATTGTTTTGCGTTCTGTTTCATTTCTAAAACTCGTGTGCTAAATCGCAAATCTTGAGACTTATTACACAAATCTCCAATTATGCCATAATAATTTTTGTCCAGTCTCCCTATACCATGATATACTGGACAGATAACTGAAAGAAAGCCACCTTGTACTTTCTTAGATGTTTATCAAGAATGAACTATTTCTTGGGGAATAGAAATGTTTGAACAAATCGAACCCACACCAAAAGACATTCCTAGTTTTCATCGACACTATTCTGCTCCTTAGTCACGAAACCATTAATCACACTAAAAATAGTACTTCAGTTTATTTTACACAACATTCTAGATTGATTTATTGGATGTGAAATGAAAACATCAATAATTGATAGCTATGGTAACGGCTGAACACTGAATTACGATCGTTAATACCCATTGTTTGATTTTCGTATTTTGGAGTAGTGATTTCTATATCAGCATTTTATCCACCATCTCAGAAATTACAGAACGACCATGGAAAAACAGATTCCAGACTTTCTGATCGAACAGGACTTGTTACCTGTAGCACAGTCTGGATTTAAGAAGGGAATCAGCTGCATAATGGCCTTGCTTCACGTTGTAGATTATATGATCAGAGACACAGACCAAGGTTATTGTACAGTGTTGGTATCAATAGATTTCGGTACAGTTTTCGACAAAATTAATTATGGATTAGTCTTTTCTCTTCTTCACTTCGTAGGATTTTCCAGACTCGGTTACACTATTGGAAAATTATTTGAGAAACAGACGACAAACATTTTGTATTGATGGTACTAATTCGAAAACCTCGAATCTCTAATCAGGTGTGCCTCAGGGCTCTATTTTTGGTAAATGTCTTGTTTGTTTGATAACGTGAAAATTTTCTGTCAAACGGTTAGTTGTATGACAAAAATACAAAAGATGTTTTCGAAGCCCACAAGATTATGCTAATGAAATTCAGAGTTTCTCTTTTTAAATATAACTTCTCCAAAACATAATTTTTGAAGCAAAAAAAGAATAGAGTGACTAAAAAAACAGTGGTTTGCCAATTTTCGGAAGATTTGATCTGTTATTATAGTCACATTTTTAGATAATCTTTTTTTTTACCAACTTACAGTGGTTGTAGCTCGAAGAGGTACATTTTAAGACGCATTTTAGTGGAAAAGAAGTCTTAATTTGATCCCAACAATACGCTCTTGAAATAAACTCATACATCGAATTTTGAATCACCTGGTATAGTTCGAGTGGGTATTTTTGAGGATGGTGGAATGAAAACTTGTCTAAAGTTTTTGGGACAGATAAACTACCGTTTTTGTAAATAGAAATTACTTTACACAAACATTATTTGATCAAGACATGTTTTGCTAACACACTAGCTTCTTCACTTGAAGAAGTGATTCAAATTAGTTGTAATATTTCATGTATAAAATTAAATAAGTATAGTTTAAAACCACGAAGACTATTTTCATCACACTATTCAACCCTTGTCCTTCATTAATACTACATACCACGTGCCACCCTGTATGAACTGATCGTAGCTCATTAGTTATCTGAAAATCAGATTACTACAAGTTTTTATTGAAGCTACGTCAGTTAGACACATGCGTTATATCAGTATATTTGATGTCTTAATGGAATTTATTTTCTTACCCAACGATGTGTTAATTCAGAAATGTTTATATTTCGCGATACTCGAAATTCTAACATTAACTTTTTATTTATTTCATCTTTTCTCCTAGCTTTTAGCATCACTCATCACTCTAAAGTAGTTTGACTGAGTTGTACGGAAAAATTTCATTGCCAATGTAGGTAATTTTAAACTTCTTAGAGGAACACATCTAAAAGATTATAAACATGTCAACAAAAACTAGTAAGTGGTAAATTGTTTCAGAAGCAGGAAAGGTCTGGCCCCAAGGAAAATCGAGACTTTTTCTTTTTTAACTATTCTAATCAAAATGCCACAATGTTGTGGTGTACATCAAAAATGCCAGGGCAGTTTTCCAATAGACGAAAAGTTGCAAAAGAATGGATTGTTGCCAAATATAAACAATGCTTGATCATCAGAACTTACTGTATACTTTGAAAAAATAAGTGTTGATATGAACAATATCTATCAAAGATTCACTGAGTGTCACCTAAAGACTACTGAATGACTTATTGGACGGCCATAGTATCTGCGAGACACCAGTGTCATCAATTTTTGTCCATAAAAAGTTGATTTCACAATTATCATTTATATCGTAAGGAGCCAATCTGGAATCAAACAAATAAAATGTATTTATTATTCCGATCAGAAAAAGGTAATTCATCATTTATTCACTGAGAAAGTGAAAACAGGTATAAAGCACCGTTCACAACCAAAATTTTTTGCTTTTGTTTCGTTTCCTGATTGGTGAAGCAGAATCTGAAATGAAACCGAAGTATCTTTCACAACAGAGAAAACCTATACAAAGTTAGACGAGACAACTTCGAAAAAGTTGATGATGGTTTATTCAATAATTTACTGCCTTCTCATGGCTAATTAGTTGCGGAGAAAAAACATTTGCTGGTCTTTTTTTTCCTTCAAATATGCGATGTTTCGCTAATTTCATATAAAGTTAATGAAACAACTTCCATGATTTCTATTTTTTCTTTTTGTTTCTAATAAGTTGCAGAAAAAAATGTATGTCTCTGTTAGAAATGTATAGAATTGGTGGACTGTAGTTAACTTTTAGCGTAAATGAAACGAATTCTGCTTCTGGAAGGGTTTTGTAGAAAAATTTCTTTTTGACAAGACGAAATTACAAAGTCAAACTTATTTATCAATATCAACATATATGTATCATAGCAACATTAACCATATACAGAGTCAATTCTGTTCATGCCCCCGACCTTGAAATATAGGTTTCAATAAAAATTTAAAATAGAAAGAGCACAACACAATCACTGGCTTTCTGTTGCTTCTCCGAGAGGAAGAGGACATATCTTGCTAAATGCACGTCGAATCAAACCGGCAGGCGTCTTGATTGTTGCGACCCGGGCTACGTTATCCTTTCCTGGATGGAATTGAATGATGCGACCTAACTTCCACTGGACTGGGGGTAGATTGTCATCCTTGATGATGACAAGGCTTCCTTCTTGAATTTGATGCTGATTCACTTTCCATCTTAACCTCTGTTGCAACTCGGAGACGTATTCTTTGCTCCAGCGACTCCAAAAATGTTGCTGGAGAGCCTGGATCCTTTGGTATCGTGATAACCTGTTTTCAGGTATATGTCTAACATCGGGATCTGGTATGGCGGTTAATACTTTTCCCACCAGAAAATGAGCCGGGGTTAAAGGTGCGAAATCATTTGGATCCGAAGATAAGGGAAAAAGGGGTCTGGAGTTTAGGATACCCTCAATTTGCACCAGCAAAGTATAAAATTCCTCAAACATGAGACTTGCATTACCCATGACCCTTTTAAGGTGATGTTTTGTGCTTTTCACCCCTGCTTCCCATATACCGCCAAAATGCGGTGAATGAGGTGGTATGAATCGCCAATCTATCCCTTCTCTAGCAAATGAGTCTACAAGATCATTCCTGTTTTCTGTCAAATATTTACTTAAATCTTTCTTTCAACTCTCTATTTGCTCCGATGAAATTTGAGGCATTATCAGAGTAGAGCCGAGATGGTTTACCACGTCGAGCTGCGAATCGCCTCAAAGCCAAAATGAAACACTCTGTTGTTAAATCGGAAACGAGCTCCAGATGCAAGGCCTTGGTCGCAAAGCACACAAATAGGCAAACATAACATTTAGAAATTAGTCGCGCCGCGACCTTTGCGGTCTTTGATATAGAAAGGACCAGCGTAATCAAGCCCAGTTATCTGAAATGGATTATCCGAAATAAATCGACTACTTGGCAAATCTCCCATAATAGGAGTTATAGGTTTTGCAGAAAAACGAAAACATTTGACGCAATCTCGAACAGTTTTCTTAGCCAAGTTTCGCCCGGAGATAGGCCAAAATTTGTCTCTAAGTGAAGCCAGTAACAATTGAGGACCGGGATGCAGAAGGCGTAAATGTTCATTATTGAAAATCATTCGAGTTATTCGATGATGTGGAGAAAGCAAAATAGGATATTTTTTATTAAATTCGAAATTTGAATTTCTTAGGCGTCCTCCAACCCTCATCAAACCTCTTTCATCTATCAGTGGATTAAGACTTAAAATCTTACTTTTTAGACTGATCTTCTTACCTTGCTTTAAATTATTGTAATCTTGAGTAAAACACTCCATTTGAGACAATCGTAGTAGGCTAAAAAGGGCCTCTTCGATTTCTGTTGGTGACAAAGGACCCGTTAGTCGATCAACAGATTTTTTCAAGCAATTATTCTTGAAACGAAATATAAAAGCCGCAACTCGCTTCAATTTTTCAAGATTCGAATATTTATTAAAAGGAAAAATATCTTGCGTATTTATTAGTAAGGCAATGGGTTCCTTTTCACGCATTTCGGGTACAACTTTGCTGATGGATTCTATTCTTGGCCATTCAGATTCGTCTTGCTTTAGCCACTTAGGACCGAACCACCACAAATGTTGATTACCTATTTGATCTGGGAAAACACCCCTGGATAACAGGTCAGCTGGGTTTTCCTTAGAAGGGACATGCATTCTGAATCTTCGACTAAATTTTGCAATTCAGCCACACGATTGCTCACAAAAGTTTTGAGCATATGAGGACTTGTATTTATCCAACCGAGAACTATCGTGGAGTCTGTCCAGAAAGTACATCGCGTGAACTCAAGGTTCAGAGACGACTTTACCTTGCTGGCGATCCTTGCTAAAATCAAAGCACCACACAGCTCTAGGCGTGGTAGACTTAATGTCTTTATCGGAGCAACTTTAGACTTAGCGCAAAGTAATTGTACAAAAACTTCACCCTTTGCATTCACGCTTCTTATGTAAACGCAACCCCCATAGGCAACTTCCGAAGAATCCGCAAACCCGTGCATTTCCAACCGAATCGACTCTTTGCAAATGACTAAACGAGGAATTTGTAGCGTATTGAGACACGGGAGTTTTCGTTTAAATGCAAGCCATGATGAGTGTACACTAGCTGGTAAGGATTCATCCCAAGTTAGTTTTTCTAGCCAAAGTTTTTGTATTGTTATTTTTGCAATTATTGTGCATGGAGCCAACAGACCTAACGGATCGAATATTTGAGAAATATGCGATAAAATTGTCCTCTTAGTAATAGCAGAGGAATCTGTAATAGAATCGATTCGAAACATGAGATTATCATAGTTGCAATTCCAAGATAGTCCCAGCGTTTTAGCATTCTGATCTGTACCAAAATCAAGAATATTATGCGATAAATCTGAAAATGGTACGTTGTTCAAAATGGAGGGATCATTAGATATCCATTTTCTGAGTTCGAAACACCCCCTTTTCAATACTCTAGAAATGTCTCTGCATATCGTAGATGCCTCCTCGATACTATCTGCCCCTGTGAGTGAATCATCAACGTAGAAATCGTGACGTATTACATGGGCAATATTCGGGAGTTCCACTTCACATTCTTTTGCCAACTCGAATAAGCATCTTATTGCCAGATATGAAGCTGATGCTTGACCATAAGTAACAGTATTGAGATCGTAAGCTTTTAGAGGTTCAGACGGCGATTCCCTCCATAGGATACGTTGTAATGATCGTTGCTCTGGAGTCACTAGTACTTGACGATACATTTTCGCCACGTCTGATGACACTACATAAACATGAGTTCGAAATCGTAAAATTATTGCAAGAAGATCATCCTGTAGCGTCGGTCCGACCATTTGAATATCATTCAGGGAAATGCCAGTCGTTGTGTTCGCGGACGCATCGAACACAACCCTCAACTTCGTCGTCAAACTATCAGACTTCAATACACCATGATGGGGCATAAAATAAACTCCTGTACGATCATCATTATGGCTGCAATTCATATTGGAATCGTCGATTTGAGTCATGTGACCCATGCTTTGATAATCGCGCATAAATGCAATATATTGTTGTTTGAAATTTGAATTGAGTTGAAACTTTCTTTCTAGTGACCAAAATCGTCTTTTTGCTTGCGTCTCAGATTCACCTAACACCCTCGGTGATTTCTTTAGCGGTAGAGATACGATAAACCTACCATTGGATTCACATTTCGTATTATCCGAAAAGTGTTTCTCGCAACAAATTTCTTCGCTAGAAAATGGTTTTGTTATATTAAAATCTTCAACCTCCCAAAACTTGGATAACTGATCCTGCAGATCAAAATTTGTACTTGAATTACAATTGATATTTTTTGGTTGAGTATTATTTCCTACTTGACCAGAAATAATCCATCCAAGCCGTGTCTTTTGCAAAATCGGTTTATTTGGTCCTAGCTTAATTTGACCTACACATAAAATATCCCAGAATAAATCGGCCCCAATTAAAATATCAATATTCCCAGGCTTATTGAAGCCAGGATCAGCTAACCTGATATTTTTGGGAATATCTAGCATATCTCTATTTAACTTGAAAGTGGGCAAGACACCCGTTATTTGAGGAAGTATCAAACAAATTGTATCTGCGACGAAACCTCAATGTTTCGAACGCATACGAACATTGCATTTATATTTTACATCAGAAGCCGCCTGATTCAAACCGGAAATTGTAATATTGGCTTTCGTTTTGTATAGTTGCAATGCTTCCGCAAATTCCGTTGTGATGAAGCTTGATTGGCTCCCGCAATCCAGAAGAGCCCGCCCTAAATGTGCATTTTGAAATTCATCAAGAACTTCAACATATGCTGTGGAAAGAAGAATCTGATTTTCCTCCATTGCAGAGGCTGACAAAGCCACCTTAGCCTCATTTTCATTAGACTTCGTCTGCTCCGATTGAGCAGGAGTCTCGATATGCAATAAGGTATTGTGACGTCGACGACATCGCTTGCATGGCCCAAATCGACATGTTTTCTCGAAATGGCCGCCCTTGAGACAATTCATGCAGAGTCTTGACTTTTGAGCGAAGCTTATTCTATCATTAATAGAAAGATTAATGAAATCTTCGCAATTGTATATTTGATGTCCCTTTTTACAATAAACGCATTTGTAATTCGAAACATGAAACCCTTTTATAACGTTAGACGTAGATGCGCGATCCCTTTTTTGATTTATTTTAGAAGAATCTTTTATCGCATTTTTCGCTTCAAGTGTTTCTAGCATATCAGCCCTTCCCTTTAGAAATTGCTTTAAATCTTTCCATTCAGTGACTTCCTTATTACTAATTTTATATTGCTCCCACTCCCTTGATGTGACACTATCTAGTTTGGTTGAAATAAGAAAAATTATCAAAGTATCCCATTTGTCAGTTGGTTCTTCAAGTTGAGTAAGAGATCGTAAATGCTTTGAAACCATATCAATCAGATCCCGTATTTTAGCGCTAGATTCCCTTTGTATTGGCTCTAAATTGAATAAAGCCTTTGTATGAATATGCACTAGCAAACTATTGTTATTATATCTATCGCATAACGTATCCCATGCCACTGAATAATTAGAATCTGAAAGTTCAATGGAACGTATAACTTGAGCAGCACCACCCTGTAGAGATGCTCTTAGATAATGGTATTTCTGAATGTTATGTATTGCATTATTGGTGTGTATGAGAGACTCAAATGTATCCCTAAATTCAAGCCATTTATCCATTGAGCCGTCAAAAGTTGGCAAATTGATCACGGGAAACTTCACACCATTCGTTTGATTGGAAATGGCTGGAATTTTGGATGAGTTACTTTCCAATTCAACACTTTTGTTATTTGCAATTATTATTTTAGCAGAAGACATCACTGAATAAAATGAATTTTCGAAACTAGTACGTTCATCGTACTGGCCTTGTATTTCATCATCTGTAACCAATAATTCCAAAGACGTTTGCAGAGTGTCATATTCGCTTATGAGGTTATTAGCTTTGCAAATACGCTCTTCCAAATTAAATATATCCGTTGCACACAGCGAATGACCCTCTAGACTCTTGACATAATTAGAAAAAGCTGTCAATTTTGACTTTATGGAACCTCTTTGCCTAATAAGAGTCTTTTTTTGATCGTCTGTCATATTGATGATAAAATATGTAGGTACTCACGCAAATTCAAAATTGAGAAACTCAGAAATCTACCAGTGCAAACAAAGGGGGGAATTTGGGATGAAAGGATATGTATAAAAGGAACGGCTCACTTTTTTATGTTGATTCCAATTTTGCTCGTTCACTGCAGATCCCTCCGGCTCGAATAGACCAAAATGTTAGGAATGTATAGAATTGGTGGACTGTAATTAACTTTTAGCGTAAATGAAACGAATTCTGCTTCTGGAAGGGTTTTGTAGAAAAATTTCTTTTTGACAAGACGAAATTACAAAGTCAAACTTATTTATCAATATCAACATATATGTATCATAGCAACATTAACCATATACAGAGTCAATTCTGTTCAGTCTCACAATTAAAAAATATATATGCGATATTTCGCTAACTTCATATGAAGTTAGAACTTTCTAATTTTTCACAGTCCTTCAGTCTCCATGATATACCGCCTTTTTGTCGCTAATTATTTGTGGAAAAAAAAATGGTTGCTCTTTTTTTTTAAAAATGGCGATTTTTTGCTAACTTCATAATAAGTAAACAAAATTTCCGTAATTTCCATTTTTTCTCAGTCCAGAAGTATCCATAATATGCCACATATTTGTCACTAATTAGTTGCGGACAAAAGAATAAGTCGATCTTAAGAAAAATGCGATGTTTCGCCAATTTCATAATATGAAGTTAGCGAAACAACTTCCGTAATTTCTATTTCTTCACAGTTCTGAAGTATCCATAATTTGTCACTCTTTCTATTTTTCATGGTCTTGAAGTATTCATAATATGCCGCTTTTTGTCGCTTATTGAAAAAAACACCCAAGTGGCTTCTGGAACTATATAAACTCAAAAAAAAATTAGTCAGGTAATCCGGGACAAATTGATTTTAAAAATGAAAAAAATTTCTTCTTCTCAATCTATTGCCAATGCATCTGCAACAAATTTCAATGATGTGCTTGATGATGATCACGATGATATTAACTTACTTGAAAATCAAATTTACGAAGAACTCTTGAATCCCAGTCAATTTCACTGTATAAATTAAATAACGGAGGAAAAAGTAATCGTTGCAGCAAAAAAAAACTCAAGTTAACGTGTGGGTCTGAGGAATTCCAGCAAAAGTTGTCAAAGAATTCATCTTGACTAATCATCATATTCAACTTGATCTTGGTATTCAGTAATTTTCCTGCAATATGGAAGGTGTCGCGTATTTCTCCGGTAGTCAGGAAAAATTTCTGAAATTGAAAATTATGGACCGTTCACATAAATTTCGGTATTCTCTAAGTTACTAGAAATAATTCTGTTCGATTCAATCTACAATCACGTACGAACGTCTCTTTCTGATTTCCAACATGGATTCGTTAAATCACGTAATACAGCAACAAATCTGTGTACTCTCACTCAGTATGTATCCAATGCTCTTGATTGTAGAAATCAAGTTGATGTAATATACACTGATTTCAGCAAGGCGTTTGACCGTGATCACATAAACAATTGCTAAAAAATTATCTCGCTTTGGAATATCGTACAAAATACAGTTGCTTCTACATTCATATTTGTGTAATAGGAAACTATTTGTTGAATATGATGGAGTCAAATCATCCTCTTTCATAGCAATTTCTGGAGTGCCACAAGGCTCAAACTTTGGACCCTTACTGTTTTTATTCTTTATTAATGACCATTGCGACCACTTTAATGACGCTGATGACATGAAAATATTTATTTGTCGAGAGTTACCCAATTCAAAGATTTAGGAGTACTCTTTGATCAGAAGTTGAGCTTTAACAATCATATAGAGAATATTATAAGCAATGTTATGAAATCATTAGGATTATTGGTCCGTTCTTGTAGATAATTCAATTCATTTGATGCTTTGCGCTGTGTCTATGTGTCATTGGTGAGGAGTGAATTGAGTGACTGCAGTGTGGTGCGGAATTCTTGCCATTCAAAATATATTGAGGATATTGAAAATGCGCAATGAAAGTTTCTAAAATCTGCCTTTTATAAAATACATTGCATTCAACCTCAGAGGCACTATGACTATGATATATTACTGAGTGAATTCAATTCAGTTTCACTTATAAAACAGAGTGAGATGACTGAGTTGACTTTTATATACAAAATAATTCCTAACCATATTGATTCATCATCCTCACTTTCCCTGATTGCTTTCAATATACCTCAATATAATCTAGTATAACGTTCCACATAGCAGTACCTACTCTCAGCATCATTTTCACTGTCTCCTCACAACCATGTGTCGTAATTATAACAACCTGCAATGCATCGATATCTTTTTTCTCTCTTTATCTGAGTTCAAACGTCAACTCGCTAGTGACTTGCTGAATTAGTTATGGACGGTCAGGATCATTTTCTTCATATCTTAGTATGTATATTTACATATGTAGAAATACTACAATTTATCAAAAGTGGTAAATTTATATACACCTGTAAATGGATGTATTATTGAAAAATAAATCAATTAGTGCGAAGAAAAAAATTGTCGCTCTTTTTTTAAAAAATATGTGTTGTTTTGCTAACTCCTTTAATTTTCAATTGAACCACGAATTAATTTTGTTCCTCCTGCGGGACATTTTGAAACTCAAGAACCCAGGACAACCCATAGCGATTCTCTCCGACAGTTAGGTGATTAAAGCCCTGCGTTCATGCAGGTTCACTTCCAAACTGGTTTGGGATGCACACCAAAACCTTAACGACCTGGGCGCACATAACAGGGTAAAACTTGTCTGGGTACCAGGTCATAAGGACATCCAGGGAAATGAGTGAGCAGATGCCCTAGCAGGAGCAGCAACAATTCTCTGTGGACCTGAACCATTAGGCAGGACACAAAGAAATGGGTTAAAAACCATCATCAATCTCTTTGGGAAAGTGCTTCAGGCAATACTCACGGAAACATGATGTCAGATGATGATGGGGCTAACCGACCGGCTATCAAGACACCTTCTTCAACTAAGCCGAGACTTTTTCAGGAAGGTGGTAGGACTGATGACAGGCCACTGCCACCTGAGAAAACACCTGCAACTATTGGGGATACATCAAGAGTCCACACAATGCAGATTTTGTGATGAGGACGAAACAGCCTCCCACATAATGTTTGAATGCGAAAATTTGGGTCACATGAGGATGGATATCTTCGGACAGTGCGGTACAGAAGATATCATCCCGCAGGAAAACCTCTTGAGGAATCTCCAGGAGTTCATTAAAAGATCCGGAGTACTCACGAGATAGACCTGATAGCGGGGTGCAAAAAGGTACAGAACTACCTGGATTTCAGCCGCTGGCTATCCCCGCCATCTAATAATAATAAAACCCAGGACATTTATTTCACTTCCTTTTCGTGGAACCAGCAGATTGAAGAATACATGAGTTTTTCATGCAGAGCTTCGGTATAAGCTCGTAAAATCTGTGGTGAAATATGCTCATACACATGAATTTATGTATGTATTCCTTTGCTTTCATCTCTCGTGAATATATTCAATATAATTGGGTGCTGTACATAAAAGTTGGTTGCATCCAAAAAATCATAAAACTTTATAGCCGTGGACGGTGGACACAAACTGAATAACCATTCGTTAGATCGTCGTTAAACTATTTTCGAAATAGTTCACCGAACATTACGAATGTAAATGCTTCAAGACAGAAATTACTGTCATTCAGAAAATTTTAAATGATTCACTTCTCATTATATTCGGGAAGAGCATATGCTCAACATTTGTTCTTGTATTTCCATCCTCCGTCAAACAGCGTACCTACCCATGGAGACTTAGTGACACTCAGGTGTTATTAAAACATCGAATCCAAATGGAGATATGGGTCAAAATCCCGAAACTATGATATTTGATGTCCGGCGTCTTGAAAATCGGCACCTTTTGGACATGACTAATACTCCAGTCATTAGCGGTGAAAAAATGTAAAACCGTGGAATTTTGAGAATCAACACCGATTTCGATAAAAATTTGGATTTGTGCTATACTGACTCTCTCCTTCAAAATTTACCATGTGCCGAACCAGGCTTTTTGTTTTTTAGTGGTGAAAACTACCCCTAATTGCAAAAAAATTCAAAAAACGAAAATTTTCTTATATATTTTTTAAAATATATTCGAAGTTTAAAAAAAATATTTGTAGACTACTCGACATTTTCAAACGAGTTTATAATTGATCAGACAGATGCAACGCTGTAAATCATCCCCTAGGAGTAGTAATTTTAAAAAGTAGGATTATAAATGTTTTTATAATTTCAAACGATTGAAAATTGCGTCATTAAATTTGAATTATTGTTAGAATGGAATTATTATTTGCCAAATAAACCACCCCCTGGGAATATGGATGATTGAAAATTAATTCTGTTTTGAAGCTTTCTTATTCATAATTAGAAATAATTTTAAACTGTATTTATATTGAATTGATAATTCAATAATGATATAAAATTAATTTGTTCAACCCTTTAACCCGTATAAAAGCTACCGAAAATGTTAATTTTGATGAAAATTTGACACACATTCGCAACAGAATCAACGTTACCGTTACTTGTACTGGGCTGGTCCATAGTATTTTTAAATTAACACACTATAGGATCCAAGAATTACCCCTCAAAGAAGCGTGATGAATGAGTATGATTGCAAAATTTATTTAGCATTTATCAACATTAGATTTAAAGAAAAAACATTTGGTTTGTCGACGATAACTTCTTCATTTTTAAGCAAACAACTATACAAAGCATTTTGTAGATAATTTCAAGGGCTTGGGTAATCCACAATTAGTGCATGAATGCAAACTTTGAACCGCCATATCTCCTTTAATTTTTATGATTTAAAAAAAACCGTAATTTTCAGCAAAGAAAATAATATTCGAAACATTTTTTTAAATTATGAATACTTTTTGGATTATTAAAAAAATTTACCTTTTTTCAAAAATACAAAAATGTCGTTTTTAATTTAATCAATTATTTTTTCTAAACCTAGCATTCCAATCCGGTCAAATCACATATATCATATCTATTATACCTAAATGGGTTATACGTTATTGGGTTCTCATAGGTTTTTAAGACACGAATCTCTTTGTTATTTTATTAACTACAATTTTGTTCAAACGATTTTTTCGATAAAATTAATTTGTTTCAAGTTATTCATGAAAAACGGTTGAAAACGTGGGTTTTTTCAATGAAAAATGCACAGTTTCAATCGCTAATAATTCGAAAAGAATCAACTTTACAAAAAAAAAACTTTATGGAATAAAAGTTGCTCAGAATTGGTCAATCTATTGACCTCTGTAGTTATTATGATTTAAAAAAATCATCCTCTGGGAGTGGTTGTTTTCATCCCCAGGGCAAAAGCCTGCTTCGCCGTAGGGTAGATTTTAAAAAAGGTTATAAATACTACCTAAATCCAAATTTTTAAGCAAATCGATCTTGATTCTCAAAGTTCCACAGGAAAATGACTGTTGACCGGACTATAATAGAGGTATGTCACTAAAACATACTTTCCCGATATACTCATTCAGAAACTTTCAACAAATTTCGACTAGGTACAAATATTTCAATTGTTGAAGCAAATCATTCCTCTGGACTGTGACAGTACTAAAGCTGTAGTATAATTTATCGTTTACTCCCCAGACACTGGTAACTTTCATAGAAATCAATAATTAATAAAACACTTTGCATATAAAGCCAACAAACTTTGTAAATCATTATTTCACTGTTTCTCTTTAAGATTTTTAGTAAATTAATAAATCAAGTGAGTATCAATGTCCCTAGCTATTATCGTCATTCCTCTGCCACAATTTCAAAATTCACTGATTGTACATTAGATGACGCTTTTTCGCTGTTACAGAAGGCAAATTGAAGTTTCATGAGTTGAAAAATACGGTTATTGTTAAAAGTAATTGTGTTTGTTTGTTACTAGTGGATTTAGAAGGAAATCGTGGTAAGTCACAATCAAAAATATCATTCCTCTGATACTTATTTCAGGAATATTAATTGAACAGTTTTCATTTAAATATTATGGAGAGTTTCATATTATACTCGTGTAGTCGTGTATTTCCTTATGCAAAATGTGAGGTTATGGAATCAGGGCGTGGTGCACTAATTCACGGAAACATTGAGAATCTCATCAAATTGCCTGAATTTTTGATATGTTATATCCAAATCATTCTAAACAAAAATTGCGATGGGCATAACTTTTTCTATAGGCTTGTTTTGACGCTAGAGGCCGCTGAAAACTCTAACATTTTCTCCATTGTTGAACAACTCAAAACGTTATCCTGATTAATATTCACTATTCTGAGTAATTAATAATATGAGATATTATTAAAAGTCTCGTTCATTGGTGTCATTACAGGTGGTCAATTATACAGTGTGTTCCAGCTAGTTCTGTCAAATTATTACTTCAAGTTGATGATGCGACTGAAGGAAGATATAACAAAAAAAGGTCTATTCCATTTCGATAGGGTTGTGTCGAATGAGTATGTAACTATATCTGATTATTTCATTGGAGTTCGGGAAGTGTGGCAGAGAAACTCCTCTTGGCGGGTCAACCAAGCCTCCATTCGCACATTTAGGATAAGACAAGTATAATATGGAGAAAATAATAACTCAATATATTTAACGTACCTATTGAACCTGGTACCGTTGACCCTAATGATAAACCCTCGAAACTTTGACATCGTTTCCAAAGCCATCTACAGAAAAATGTTTTTTTTTTCTATACTAAAGGGATACAATGTTTTCATATCATCCAGTACGTACTCCACAATTTCGAAAATACTCAAACAAGTTTTAAAACAAATCTGGACTATAACATTTTTATACAGGGTGGGTCAATAGTACGTCAAAGTTCGATTTCTCAAGTTCTATCAAGTGATATCCATTTAAAAACGGAAGTTAACTTTAAAAAAAAATTGTTTAAAATTGTTTTTTTCGTTAACCAGCTGTCGTCCCCTTACGAACGGCAGCCCTCAGAAGTTGAAACTGAAGGATTAACGAGGTCTTACCTTTTTACGTGCGATTCCTAGCACTTTCTCATGTCTGCAGCCGTCGTGGTTTGAACCATCGCCGACTGGCAGCCAAAGTGAATGAAACAGTGTCGCTTCAACCACTCGGCTACTAGATCCTGTTGAACAAGAATTTATTGCCACACATACAGGGCAATAAGAAAAAAATTGTGTTAGAAGGTGGAGTGCATTAATTTAAAATGAAATACTAATTATAATAATATATATTAGTAAATTCAAATATCTGCGTAGCCTTCACTCACCCCTAAACTATTATTGATTGTCTCTGAATCGCTTAGATGTTACGAATTTTTTTTCGAAATGAATCCATTCGCAGATGCATTCCGTAAAAATCCTTGATGTTACAATGATAGACTTAGAAAAAAATATATTTGTAATGCCATTTTATAAACAAATTTGTGATATTCCTTATACTCATACCTTGAAATTATACAGGATGGTCGAAAAATATTTTTCATTCGGAATTTTTCGAATATATCTTTAGCTTTCTTTTGAAAGGAACACTCCATATATTTTTCGACTATGTGACATAGAATATGGTGTAGAATAAAACTAATACAAATTTTTTGATTGTAGAACCTTAAGGCGATTTGTAGCCAGTTTAGAATTATTAAACTCTAAAAATTGTAAGTAGATGGAACTATATAAATGACCAAATATAACAAAACACTTTTGATACTCATAATAGCATCTCATATTAATGACTGTCTACATTTTGATTATTCAGAATAGTGATAATTATCCAGGATTACGTTTTGTGTTGTTTGACAATGAAGAACAAGTAAGAGTTTTCAGGGGCCTCTAGCGCCAAAACTAGCCTAAAGAAAAAATCGTGCCTATTGAACTTTTGGTTTAGAATGACCTGGTCTATAACATATCAAAAATTCAGCCAATTCGACAGGTTCCAATTTCCCTATTAAAGTGTGCGGTATCTTTTATAATTATTCTAGAGAAATTAGGTACAAATTGGTGAATAATTTTGAATTAGGTAGCAATGGATTTGCCATATTTGAATATTTTCTGTTGCGCCACTTCCAAGAGTGGTACCAAAAACATGAAATCATGGAATATAATGCAATAGTAAAAAATTAGACTTGTTTGATCTATCCATCGTGATCACAGAAAAACTCAGTTCAGTCCATTTCACTTACCTCTGTGTAATAGAACGAAGATGGAAACTCGTCATTGGTCTTATTTTTGTTGTATTCAACCCGTGAACCAGCCTCTTTCTCTTTGCTGGCGACTCAAATACAGCGGCAGCAAAGCGGAAAAAGACACGTTCACAAGTATGAAACTGCTGCTCACACGAGTACACCAATCAAAAGGGCATAAAATGAGTTATTTGAAAAAATTACTAGTAGGGAACCGACTATGCCATCACATGAAAGACAATCCGTAGTTATTTTCTGTTGTTTTCAACTTGCAACTGTCATTTACTAATTTGTTATGAACACTTGAAAACAAAAAAATGTGTTTATTTCTGTTTTGCTGATAAAATCAAAACTAACAAAGTAATCTGTTTGGTTCAATGAAAAAGATTGTAGAGAATTGAAATACTAACGAAATGGGATGTTTTACGATCCGATCAGATTATAAGTAACGGAGAAAAACCGGGAAAACAAAAAAAAATTAAATACATAACTCCGCCATTTTTCAAGAAGTAGTGTAGGCCTTTCTCATGAAAGAATTGATTCATTATGTGTACTTTATGTGTGTACAAAACAGGTGCTGTCGGATTATTAGTTTTGGCTCAATTGTAATTTGATTTTTTTGCACTATCAATGCTGCGAAATGGCTGAAAAATGCTTGCAAACATTACTGAAAACGGCCCAGCACGCGTAAGCAGTGTAGTAGAAGAAATAAAATAAAAATGAATTTTGCAATTGCAAGAATATTATCAACAATCAAGAAGCAAGGAGCACCGTCCTGGTAAGGTAGGATACCTTGTAACGTAGTAACAAGGTTCAAACGTAGTACAATGAAATCACTGAAGTAATTTTTTTTTTGCTGGAAAAGTCAAAAAACTACTCGACGGGAAGTGAAGTACCAAAATTCACACTTACACAATGACACCAGGAATTAAAATTACCTAGTTTTCCTAGACAAAGTCAAAATGGTTGCATTTTGACTTTTACAATCCACTCACCTTTTAAACTGTCGATAATCCATGCAAGAATTCGATTTTTGAATTATATGCCCTACAATGTACTTCAATCAAAAACCACTACAACTTTTCTGGACCAGCTTATGAAATAAAATACGTCTCGTTCGTATCTACTCGGTACTCGCAACTAACCTGCAGCAAGAGAACAATATGTTTTTTATGAATATGTGTTTGCAATGTCAGCGTTTGATTAGATTGCAATTCTGAGATGATGATAAATGCTATATGCTGCAGTTTGCGACGGTCGTGGATAGTGACGTCCTCCATAAATATGATGCATCGAGTAAACAATATACTATAGTGATTCAACAGATCAAGGAGCGTCGGTTGTTTGATGTAGAGATCATGACCAACAGCTGCTGTTTTCCCTATTTGTCATTGCGATGCGGATATTTCGATTCAAAATTAACCATAAAACCACACGGTGTGGGGTCCTATGTGACCCCATGGAAAATGGGGTTTCTGATGGAGCAAATGGTAAAAATAAAATTCAATTCTCGAAAGCTTGAAAATTTATTTTCTCATCAACAATGTAAACATATTATTTGTCTCTAAACTAAAACAAAGCTAAGAATGAAAATGATTCTGAATAGATGTATATTTTTAGGTACCTCAACGACATAAAATAAATTAACTGTAGTACATAATATAATAAATAAATACCAGCAGCAATGCACGAATTGAGTCTATACACGATGGCTCTTCGAACTACAGTTGGAGTTAAAAAAAATTAAAAAAAGGAACATAAAAAAGTATGAACAAATAATTTATTTATCCTGATGCCAATCTCGGAAATGGTCCCAAAATTAAGGAACGATAAGAGATTATATTTTCTTTGTTTTTGTCATCCTACAACTCTTTTGTATTTTTTCTATACAAAATAACTAGGATTCTTTATACTTCACAATGTTGCCGACCTTGTACGACGGTGCAACATTTGAAAGTTCCATTGCTCACTAAAATAGAACATTTGTATTCTCCCCATTTTTTATTCTAAATGCCAAAATGATTGGCTCATGCTATCACCGCCGACTCTTCAGTATGAAACTATAGGCTCTCTTCATAACGTTTACATACCTGAAAATGACGAACTATCATTTCAGCCAGTTCCGAATATCATTCCAAAAGTCTTTATTTTTTCCAACATCAAACATCTATTCGTGAAATATGACAATTTTCTTGATTTACTACATTCAAACTTTGAACCAAGCGCATCCCAGTTCTTGCTAATTGCATTTATTAACCTGTCTTCCCGCACGTCTCCTTCACAGCATCATAAATCATCTCGCATCTGTCAGCAATAAATTTGAGAACCGGCTTTTTCCAGTATTCGCTATTTGTCGGATGTCATAATATTTATTACGTAGATGACGCCAACATCAAACGCCTTTGAAATCAAAGTTAATCCATCGGAAATGATTCACACCTCGGTGGCAAACGTGTGAGACGAAATGTGTTCGGTTGGAAGATGGATGAATGTCTTCAATCGACTTCCGAAGCTGCTACCAGTGTTCACTACCTTCCATCTCGTGCCGTGCCACCCACCATATAAAATGCGGTTTCTTAAGAGAATCAGGAGAGTTTCTTAAGATCAACGAGATTTATAAATTTTTTTCACAGTTGGTATAGCCTACAGTCCGGAAGAATTCAGGACACATCTTTAAATAGGTGGTCGGTGGCAGAGTGCGTTAACACGTTCAACGCCATTGTATCTGCTTCGATACACCTACTTAAAACATTGTGTATCCTAAAAGATTGATCAACAAAATTTTTGTTTTGAACGTGTGTATCGCTAAAACACACTTCATGTACATTTTAGATGGGGAATTAAAAGCTCAGGCCTCCTAGAATTTCCTCTGAAATTGGGGTTTAGGATGGAAAATTTTCTACCAGGGCTTAACGTTGAACATGTTGAGGAGGGTGAGTGTCTCCAACGTTTTTATCTCAACAAGCGAATCGAAAATTCTATTTTTCGTTTTTTCGTTTCGATTGTATCAGATTTAATGATTGCATACATAATTAAAAAAAAGCTTATGACAATGTTAGTTTGGTTTGGAACATCTTGAAAATACTACGAAGTCTTTACTCATTCCGACGGCATTGAAAAATCTCCCCATTAATCTACACAAAGGCAATTATACTAAAATTGAAACAATTAAATGTCAAACATATAAGATTCCTCTTCAACGAAGATGTCTACAAGGTGCGCCACTTTCTCCACACAGTTTGTACAATCATATTCTTGAAGAACTTTCCGACCCTTGGATAACTAATAAATATTTTTAGATATCTTTTCAATTAATCTTCTGGAGTCAGTATATGGGGCTTTGCTGATGATACTGTTTTAGTAGGAAAAGATAAATTTTCCATTGAGATCTTGTTTAAAATGCTTCAGGTGTTATTCCCAGAAATTGGATTATCATTAAATTTTCGAAAATCGTATATACAGTTAGGTTAGGTAAGGTTTGAACGTGAGTGGGCCCGTATCAGGCCCTCCACTGCGGCCAATGGCCTATTGTGACTCACCCTATGGTTATATTTCTCCCAGTATATCAAATCTCTTGACGAAGTTGAGGAGTGCATTGGGAGAACAATTTACCAGGTTTTCTGGCCTTACTGTAGTATCGCCAAATATTGAGAATCTGGTTCTGGCCGCTGCAGGGCATGTACACAGAATGTGTTTAGCCGTTTCATCATCCTCCATGCATAGCTGGCACTCTGCATCTTGTGCAAGTCCGATTTTATGCATGTGTTGTTTGAGTTTGCAGTGGCCAGTAAGCAAACCTACTATAACTCTGAGATGCGCTCTACTGCGTTCTAGCAGTTTGTCAGAGTCCTGTTTTTTCCTTGTACAAGCAATTAATGCTTTGGAATGGGCTAGGCCCGGTAGACTACGCCAGTACTCGAGTCTTTTATTGTCTGCCCAAGCTGTTATGACATTCTTGGCAGTGCTATATGCTAAACCGATTACCGGTTCTGGTCCAGTAAACGTCGTTTCGCCCCCCCCCCCCTTTTGCTAGGACGTCCGCTATTTCGTTTCCTTCTAGGCCTGTGTGACCTGGTATCCAGACTAGCGTAACGTTGTTGCGTAGTCCCAGTTGGTTTAAGGTGTCTCTGAAGTTCCATACTGCCCTAGATTTAAAGCAGTTGAATTCAAGCGCTTTAAGTGCTGCTTGACTATCTGAAAATATTTTTATTGTTTTTCGAGTGTGGTGTCGATTTTCCAGCTCCCTGGCACACATTTCAATGGCATATACCTCTGCCTGAAATATCGTAGCTAGTTTACCCATACTGAACGAGCGTTTCACTACTGGATTCATCCCATATATTCCGGCTCCGACGCAGTTACCGCTAAAAAGTATGTACCATATGGGAAAAAAAGTTTATTGTTAGAGTATTGTATAAAAAAATTTAGGAAAAGTTTGTGCATGTCCGATAACCTGAAATAGATTTTGCACATGTCACGTGACCACTAGTATGGCGCCAAATTGAAAAAAAATTCCATGAGGAGGCCAAAAGTGGGGTAAGATGGCAAAATATCGAAAAAAGTAATTTGAAAAAGTTGCGAGGAATTCAATTTCAAGTGATTATTCAGAAAAATATTGAGTTGCATTTTTTTAAAATCCTTTGAAAAAACTTTCTAAAACGCTCCTTGGGGATACCGACAGAGTTGTCCGGTCTGCGATAAAGGAAATATCATCTTTACCATCTGATACTCCCAATAGTATGCTTTACTCAGCAAAAATCCGGCGTGGGCTTGGGTGGGCTTTACAATAATTATCATCATCAAGTATTGTTATTGGCTATCGTAAAGTTCAATAGATTTTCCTAAAAAGATTTTTTTTCGAGAAATGGCAATTCTTTATATTCTTTCGCCATAATCTCAATTCGCGACCACCATTGGCACCAGGTGGTGCACCAAAGCTCCTGGAAAACAAAGCAAACGTAATTGATCTGAGTTGAGAGTTGTTGACGAGGTCATTTTGAAATTTTTTCAATTATCGAACTATTACTTCTGACGATCAACTTTGGAATGCTCCTTCAGTTTTATGATTATAAGTTAAGATGTCATTTCACTTTTTAGTAACATTTCACTTAATTTTAAGTCAAACATTGATAAACATTTGGTAGATATAAGTATCCATACCAAATTACCAAAAATCTGTTTTCGTTGAACTTATAGAATTAAATTTTGACACCACTCTTTTCATGTTTTTGAGAAGCACTGTTAGCATGGACCTCTCAACATTGAAATCAGTTGCTGGCCCTGTGGTTTCCAATAAAAAAATCAATCTGATACATTTCTAAGAGTTCGTGTGAATTGAATGGAAATGTATTCTCTATCGGATTCTGCAAATTTTCTAAAGTCTGTAACGATAACGAACCCTAATCATTTGTGTTTGACCTTCATTGAAAAAAAGATTACGCCTTTTGAAGAATTTTGCTACTTTCTCAATGGTGTCTTTACAGTGTGCTTCCATTTTTTTGTGTATCCGAAGCCGAAAGTCATCTGACTATACAGGGTGTAAATAAAGTATGTTAAATTATTCAAGTGACGTATTTTTAAGAAAATTTTAATGAAAAAAGTCTATATAAACTTGTATCCGGAAATGCTTCGTTTCGGAGATACAGGGTGTTGTGTTTTGTTGAAATTGATTTTTTGTTAGTTTTTTTTAAAATAACTTTAGCAAAAAATAAGTTATTTGCACAAAATTTGGTACCCGGGGTATTCTTGACGTGGGAAATCATAATTACGTATTAATTTCCATGTGATATCTAGAGGGCGCTGCGTACCCTGTCATTATTTATTTTAAATTGCCGTAACATTTTTGACAGTAAACTTTTGGTACTTTGCATGAAAAAAACCTAATTCCCACACCTTTACCAAGTATAAAAGGTACACTTCTTCAACAACGATGGGGGTGATCGTTTTCGAGATATTCACAATTTTCTATATCGATGCATGTTACATAGCTCCTAGGGCGCTAAGTGAATTTACTGAGAACATTACAAAAACTAAGTATGATGTAGATCTCGTCAAAATAAACAACTTTTTTTCTTTAAAATGTTTTATCGAAAAATTATTAATTTTCGAGGAAATTTTCCAAAACATGGTTGGTTTTTGTCATAAGTTTTTTGCAATTTTAGTTATTTTCATCAAACTTTATACGCAGTATGCCCGGACAGACTTCTAAATTGAGAATTATCAAACTGCTTAATCAATCAAAATTAAAAAATTTTGTCAGGTTTAATTATTCAATTAGAAAGTGCTACATTTTGGATTCTATGAAAAAACAATTACTATGTTATTTATTAGGCAATTAAACATATAAAAATTGAACGAAACAACTATTACAAGAACTGTTCAAAGTGACGACCAACAACAGTAATACAAGCTTCTGCTCTCCTCATCGAAGAATTCTGCAACCGTTGAAAAATGCCGGGAGTATTTCTTATCGTTTCGCAGCAAGCTATTATGCGATCCTTCAACATTTCCCCGTTTGCAATGAGGCTAGCATAAACCAGTGATTTTAGGTGCCCTCAAAAGAAAAATTCAACAGAATAGAGGTGCGGTGACCTCGGGGGCCAATACTGAAGGCTTCCTCTGCCGATCCATCGTTGGGGATATGCCACGTCTAAGACATTTATTGCTATCAGACTAAAATGAGCAGGGGCTCCATCGTGCATAAACCAAGGGTGATTTCGGAGACCAATGGAAACATCTTCCATGAGCTGGGGAAGCTCGTGTTCCAAAATATTTTGATAAGCATCTCCATTCAAACGTAAGGGGAGAAAATAGGGCCCAATTAAATAATCGCCAATTATGCCTACCCATACATTAAAAGAGAATCTGTCTTGGAAATGAGTTTGCGTTATCGCATGTGGGTTATCTACCGCTCTGATATGGTTGTTATGGAAGTTGATGATACCATTTATTGAAAAATTAGCCTCATCTGTGAAGAGGATTTTAGATAAAATCTGGGGATGTTGTACGACTTTTCTTTGAAGCCATTGAGCAAATTCGATACGTGGTTGGAAATCACGTAGCGTAAGCGCCTGGACACGCTAAATATGATAAGGATATAATTGCTGTTCCTTTAAAGTTTTGTGAACGGTCATGTGACTCATATTTAAAGTTTGACTAATTTTTCTTGTACTTGTCTCTAGTTGTTCACTTATTTCTTCGAGAGCCGCCTCCTCCAATTCCACAGTTCTTGTAGTTCGTAGCCGTCCTACTCCAGAATTTCTTTCAAAGTTTTCAGATTTGGAAAGTCACCGGAAAACATTCTCAAATGTCGCTGCACAAGTAGTCACATGTTGGGGATACCTTTCCTGATAGAAAAGTCTGTCCTCGGTTGAATTTCCGTCAGACAAGACGTTTGCAAAAACCATATCAGCCATTTCAGCATTCGTAAATTCGGGCATGGTAACAAAAAAATTACCTTATAAACTCCGAACTGTGAATTTGTTAATGAATAATTGAAAATGTGACAGTTAGCTTCTATATTGATAAACAAACGTTCATAGCCTACTCGATTAAATTTCCAAAATTTTAACAAGCTGTCATTATGTTGTCAATGAAAATCATAAGGCAAAATCATAGGATCATGAAGAACTCAATGATACCTTCAAAAAGAGGTATGGCACGACCCATTTTCCCTATTCAAATTTTGAGGGTTATTCACCCCCAGCCACAGGGTTAATTAAAGTTACGGGGGTGAAAAAAACTGAAAATTAGTTCTTCCTCAAAACAAATATCGGCGTGTTCGAGTTTTCCAAAATTTTTATTTCAAATCCTACAAATTAGGGTGGAAAGTTTCCAATGGCCCACCCTGTATATATTATTATATTAAAATGCCATCAACGAGAGGTTAACAAAATAATTTTTTTTTTCTGCAAACGAAAAATTAATATTCCATTCTCCTAGCATTTTTTGAAATGGTAACAACCTATGGAGGAAGAAATATTACAAAATAATTGGAGTTGTGCAAAAGTATCTCAAATAATGCAGATAAATATGTAAAAACTGTGACGACAAGCGGGACAAGCTCCTCCTCTCTTAATAAATATGCAAACTCAAGCGGATTGTTTACACTCTGTTTAATCAGGTGCAGGTTTCTGATGTTTTCTCGTGATGGTCCGTTCGTGACTCTGCCATGAAAGAGTGTGATAACACAAGATAAATCACTTGGGTGTTTATAAACAACCTACTGATATAATGTGTGCCTCGCCTCGTCGAGATTTTTATCATTGAAATTCAAATTCGAGTGTGGATCTGAGGTTGAAAAATAAGAATCGCAATCTGTCAATCACGTGTTGTTTCGAACATTGCAGAAAATGATAATAAATCATATTTTCTTCAATCCTGATAAAGTTTCGGGATATCTCAGTACAGTTGACTTGAACATCACGGAATATCGATGATAATATTTTGATTCAGACTCAGAATGAAAATAGTTCATTATTTGTAAACACCAAAGAGGTTGTCTATAGTAGTACCTTGTTGATCTGAGAATATCAACTCTAATTAAAATCAATAAATTGTCGGTTGAATTAGATATGGAAGAACAATCCAGTCCATCTCAATATAAATCTCACATTTTGCTGATTCTCACTTTGCCAAAGATGGAATCAAATCAAATCAAATTTACTTCAAATGACAAAAATTTTCATTTTGTATAGGAAAAGTCTAAATATACTTAAGACTGAAGAAATATGAAAATAAAAATAATAATGAAATAACAAAGATAGTATACATATAAAATAGAGCAATATTAAAGTACATACATATGAAATACAAATATATTTGAACGGAGAAATCAGATTGGTCACATAAAAAACTCGTCGAGTGTATAAAACCAATTATCTAGCAAAATCGATTTCAGACTTATTATGAATTATTAAAAATTTAATTGTTTCTGGTAAATGAAAAGTTTAGGTCCAATGGAGTCTGGAGCTTGAATTTAGTTTGTTTTATATGAATCAAATGTTTTTGGCGAGTATTTTGAAGTCGGTTTTATTCGTGAAGATGTATATCGAGTTGACTAGAGTGAAAAAATTGTTATTTAAAAATAGTGTTCTACATGAGCTGCGTTTTGGAACATTAAATATACATCTTGAAATAGTTTTTTCTCATTGTTGAGTTGCCCCACAAGCACACCTGGATTCTTCATAGGAATAATATATGCTTATTAGGTGCATTTTGATCAATACCGTTATTAAATTTTCGAACATGTGAATCAGTGAGCTCAATTCAGAGACTGAGTAGTGTAGGTAGAAGGCTTTTTGGTCTGAGATCTTTCAGTTCTTGTGGGTTTTGTTTTTGCTAGAGGGAGAACGTTGGTAATTTTTCATTTATCCATATATAATGGCCTTTTTGTTGTAAAATCATGCCGATTGAAATAGACTATTAATCCTCAAAAAAACCGTCATTTCCAAATTCTGCCCACTTTGTATCTCATCGAAATCTGGGATATTGTTTTCGTCAACAATGAAACGGTATACGGTAATAATTGTCATTTTTCCTCGACAATTAACTCCATTACAAAAATTAATGACCCGCTGCAAATGACTACTGATAAGGTTAATTGAGCTAAAAATAGACACTTTAACGTCGACTTTGAGTGAAGTGGGTTCTTACCACGTCATAAAACGATATTATTTATGGAAAACATGCACTATCGGCAAAGGTACGTAAAATGCAAAGACACGTACATTTTCCCATGTAAATCTGTCGCAAATATTCAAGGATATGTCGAAAATTGTTTCGGAGTTTTATAAGTGTGCTCTGCGTGATCTCAAGCAAACATTTGAGAAGAAATAATGTTAATGTCAATTATTTTCTGCGGTGAATAGGTTGAAGAATGTGTCCTCCAATCCTCCAATAAAACATGTAGCGTGATTTATTCTCTAGCACAGATTTTAATATCCATACAAAAGTTACGAATGAAAATTTAGTAATAGTCCGGGAGCCAGTGACAGATTTCCATGACCAAGTTCCTCTCAAGCGAAAATTAGCGGAATGCATCAGAGAGTTATATTATAAAGCTTCGTGAACGTCAGCTGCGGTTCCGTGGGGGGAATGTGCGGTGGTAGCCTCCCACGCACAAAGAAAAAGAAATGTATTCAATTTTGTTTTCCTACCTGAAAACATGTTAAATTATCGCTAAAGCAATATCTTGAAGAAAGAAAAAATCAGCTGACTATAGCATCGTGTACTATACGACAGCTAGTTGGTCGAACACAAAAAAAAAATTGTACCTTCTATGATATCCTCTCAAATAAAATTTTACCTTATATTCGGATTGCGTCAATTTAACATGTTTCCGGGAAGGAGGACATAATTGAATACATTTTTTTCTTCGTGCGTAGGAAGCTACTGTGCTGATCATCCCCCCACCCCCCACCAACGGAATCGCAGCTGACGTTCACGAATCTTTATAATACGACTCTCTGATGCATTCCACTAAATATCGCTTGAGAGGAAATGACTGACCAAATTTTTACCGGGCTCCTGGACTATAACTAGGGAATATCATTGAGGGTAGCAGGTATAGGTGAAAACATAGGATGAAAAAATTTGATTTGATTTATTCTCTAAGGGTCAGTTTTTCAAGTTCCAGTTAACTAATGGTTAGAATGTGATCCTTTCAACATCATTTAAAGAATGTTATTCATCATCTACATTATTAGTTAGTTATCTGGAGTTTAAGTATAATAGGAGGGAGTATAGTTCTTATTATTATGTAAACTATTTCAACAATTGCTATATACGCGGTGAGTCAAAATAAGACCGACAAATTCCGAAAGCAGATTCCTCCGAGATAGAGGGTGTCTAAAGTACGAAAAAAAAAATTGGATTTCCTTTTTTTTTCTTCAAATTTCCTGGAGGAAAAAAATTGAAACTTGGCTTATCAAAGTGATAATTTGAAGTTATGAATTTTTATTTTCGTAAACCAGTGGCGTTGTTACGATGGTATGTGGCCAAATGTTCATTCATATTATCTTTGGACAAGTGAATGGACGAATGAGTGTTTGACACAGTTAGATTCATCGATACTCAACCTAAAGGTCATGAAAATTCTATTTGCCTAAAAGTGGAGGTTTCTGAGATAATTGAGAGAAACTGAAGTTAAGGTCTGAAATAAATTTTTAGAGGAAATATATGTTTCCTAACTTGTTGAATTCTATGTTGGAATGTCATTTTTTAGAATTTTTAGATTGATTTATTTACGAAAATATTATCAAAGCAGCATAATTTTTGTAGAAGAGCATTGAAAAATTTCGCGTATGTTTTAATGGTTCGTCAAAGAATGTGGTATCAACATAATGGAGCACCAGACCCTTTCCAACGAATCGTTCGGCAATTTCTTACTCGAATATTCCATGATCGGTGGATAGATAGACGTGTTACCATACATTGGCCAGGTTCTCCAGATTCAATTTCACTAGACTTTTTTTGGATACCAAATCCCTGTTTTATACAACACCTGTAGAATGTGTGGAATTTTTCGGTATTAATCTGACTCACCTGTATATATGATGAGAGGATAATGAAGTAATTGACTGATTGATTGAAATTAGGCTACGTAAACAAACTACCTTTCCATTAATTACATTATAATCAAAACTGCTTGACATTTTCACAAACGAATGGTTATAATTAATTTATAGTTGAAAGTTGGCGAACTTTTGGATGAATCAGTATGAATGTATTGCAATAATGTGTGTTTCTAAATCTAAAAGTTAGGATATTGTTATAAAATAAACGTTGCATGAATCCTATTTTACTCCCCTATGTTTCTTGTGAGATTTATGTTAGAGCTTTGAAGATTGACTATATTGCCATTTTCCATTATCCTTTGTTTTCCTAGAGACTTTTTAGTCTATCCCTTTTTGAACTTTACCTATGAGTATGAGGGTCGAGGGTTCAAATCCCCGCATGGTCATGTGTCTCGTGCATGGCATCACACGTTAAAATGTAAGGGCTGCGTTTTCCCTAGCCTACACAAGTCTCTCGAAGACTTCCGAGAGTTGAGCGTAGGGGTGCAATCGGTTGACGGAAATAAAAATTTTAACAATTTTTAACAATTAAAAATATATGGGATTCCATATTATTGACCAATATTCTAGTTTTGATCTTGTGAACAGAAATATAGAGAGACTAATGATAAAATATCATTGAAATTCCCACAGTTCTTCATAATGATCGAAATGCTGACCTTAAATTTGATGTGTTGATTAAATGTGAGTTGCTGATCGGAAGGAACACCTAGTGGTAGGTATCAAAGATAACACCATCTGTACGGTAATAGAATTGTAGCTTATTAAATTTTTCGGCTGAATGTTGATACTGTACATTTAGATATATTCATAAACAAGCGATTTTCATTAGACCAATTGCTTAAAATTTCAGTTTGATTTTGCAATATGATTCAATCATCGAAAATAGTGACAGTAGCGTTTAATTTTGAATCATCTGCAAACATCAAGCTATTGCACTCCAATAGGTTTCATAAGTAGTCGAATATTAAAAATAAAGGAAATGAAGGACCAAGCTTGGACCATTGAGGTACTCCGCCAGTTGCAAAATATACATTTGTGTAAAAACCATTGTAATGAATATAAAGGTTGCGATGATGAAAGTATGATTTTAAAAGTTGAAGATACATTTCATTAAATCCCATTATAGCAAGTTTATGAAGAATTATATTATGGCAGATCTTATCGAAGGGCTTAGAAAAACCATGTACACCGCATCGACTCATCTCCTGAGGTTTGAAGTTTCGCAAAAATATTCATCAAACACTGCCAGGTTAATAACGGTGGATCTAGAATTCATAAAACTATGTTGATATTCAGATACGAGGATGTATTGATATCTAGTTAGCCTAGACCAGTTCCCTGCATAAACAAAATATTGCGTTACCATAGCAACGAACAATAACTTATTAGAAGTGTCAGTGTAAAGTTTGACGTCAAAAAAGTAAACCAGAGTTACGCAATAAATTTAAAAAAAAATATGTCCACCGAAATTGTGAAAATCGAAAAATTGGAGTATCGAGCCATCATCAAGTACCTGTATTTAAAAGGGTTAAGAGGTAAGCAGATTTACGAAGATATGTTTAATACCCTTGGTGATCAATGTCCTTTGTATGCGACCGTGAAAAATTGAACTGCAAGCTTCAAAAGAGGTAAATTTTTCATTGAAGATGACGACCGATCGGGAATGCCAGTTTCTGTGTCAGTCCCCGAAAATATCGATGCAGTTCAGATATGATTTTAACAGACCTTCGAATTGGACTAAAACGGATATCTGAAGCACTGAATATTTCATACGAACGCGTTCATCATATAATTCACGTCAATTTGGACATGAGAAAAATTGCTGCAAAATGAATCCCCAAATGTTTGAATGTTGACCAAAAGCGTGCAAGGGTAGTAGCATCGCGCTCGATCTGTGCTCGATTTGAAAACGATGTAGACTTCTTAAACCAAATTGTTACTATGGATGAGACTTGTGTACATTTCTACGATCCAGAAACAAAGCAACAAACGATGGAATGGCGACATTCCGGTTCTCCAAGACCTAAGAAGTTTCGTGTCCAAAAATCTACTGGAAAAGTTCTTGCTTCAGTTTTTTGTGATTGCCATGGAGTAATCATGAATGATTTTTTGGATAATGGTAGAACAATAACTGGAGATTACTATTCGACATTACTGACCACTCTACGGGAAAAAATTGAAAAGAGAAAAGATGCGGAAAGCTATCCAAAAGTGTTTTGTTTTTGAAGGACAACGCTCCTGCACACAAATCTCATGTTGCCATGCAAAAAATTCATGATTTAGGGTTTGAATTACTAGAACACCCCCCTTATTCACCAGATTTGGCTCCGTCCAACTATCATCGCTTTCCTCAACTGAAAAAAAGGTTTAAAAGGTCGTAAATTTTCTTCCAACGAGGAGATAATAAAAGCTGTGGAGGTCTGGTTTGCAGAGCAAGAAGAAACATTTTTTTGAAAGGTCTAGAGACGTTGCAGGTAATAAATGTGTCCAATTAAGAGGAGAATATGTTGAGTAATAAAATATTTTGACTTGAAATTTTGTTTGGTTCTATAGTAGGCTAAGTATTTTTCAATATATCCTCGTATAATGTGTTTGGTGGACAGATAGATGCGACTGTTTAAGATGGTTAACAAGATTTTTGCAAAGTTAGTTAAAATGAATATATCACCTTCGTTACTAAAACTGAATCCTTCATTCACTCTATGAATAAAACACTGATGCAGAAAGTAACAACTAAATTCGTCTGATCAACATTCCGACCACTAGGAAAAATACTCCCGTCACGGTTTATTTATTTTTCGATATTCTAGTAAAAGGATCGAAGTAGGAACACATGTAGTACATCCGAAGTACGAAACAATCCGAATACCGCTGAGTGTTAATTTTGTTATGTGCCAGCATGGAGCCGGCGTTTTAGAGTATCACTTAAAAGCCACCCATTGGGACATCCCATTTCAGATAAAAGGATTCCTTGATAATGTTGATTCGGAACGTTTTATCGAGACCGAGGACAAACTGAAAAACACGCGACAATTTCCTCTTTTGTGAAAGGATCGGTTGGTGCTTAGTACTTTGGTTGATTTTTCAGCAGAAACTGAAGTTGATTGCTTTATCAGAAAATGGTATTCGATCTGTCAGAAAAATTGTCTTCAGTTCGAAATTTAATACAAAAGCAGGTATTCGTTTCAGTTAAAGCTTCATCTAAATCTTTATGATATATGAATAACAGGGTGTCAATAGCAAATAAATTCAAAAAGTCGCAATTGTGACACAAGCCGATGTCATTAATATAAATTAAAAATAGTACTGGACCTAAAACGCTACCTTGGGGTTGTTTTTATAAGATGGTATCTGTAGAAGATTGCCGTGTCTTGTAATATAGTTTTAGTTATCGTTATTTGTCAATAAATCAGAAAGTTTCTTTTTATTAGTAGTAAAGATCTCGTGACGTATATACAAGGTATAGTGAGAAGATTGTTTTCGATGAAATATGACTTGCAGGATTCAGCACGTTTCAATTCGAATATTAATCGTATCATCCTTATTTGTGATATTAGCAGTCTTATTTTTTGAGATGAAACTGCATTTCTCCAGACAATTATATTATCAGTTAAATGGGAATATAGTAGTCCATAATATGTGTTGATTAGTTCATGTCTATCACATATTTTTTTCATGTGTTGAACGGCATGAAATCTACTATTAATTTTTTACTATAATGATGTATGCAGCTTTTGAATGATAGATTTTAATCCTGAAACGTTCCTAACAATTTGATGTTATGCGAAATGTTCACTGTTGCATTATGAATATTGATTTCTGTGGGTATATGATCATTGTTATTGATGAAAAATTGCATAACGATGGTTCTGTAGCAATCGATCAGTGTAGCACCAATTACTGAATCTGCTTGAAGTTCATTAAATTTATTATCAAGTTCGCTCTGATTTTCTCAATGGGATGCTACAGACACATCATTGGCATATACAGCCAAGCAGTCAGTTTCTATAATATAATCAGGAATGTCATTGATGAACATCAGAAAATAAATATCAGTGGACCTAGTATAGAACCTCGTGGGAAGCCTAATTCAATATTGTTTATTTCAGGTTGAACCCCACTGATGAGCTTCACAATGATTTTTCTATGATTCAGTAAGTATAATTTAGCTTCGGTGTGGTATTTTCACAAGTGAAAAATTGTTCAGTTGTAAAGTATTCTCAACTGTTACACTAGCAAAGAGCTCAAGCCATCAGTATCGATGCAGACTTCAAAGTTCCGTACTTTACAACAATTTTATAAATAGTCTGTTATATAAACACCTCGAAAAATTGGCATTAATCTTGTCCGCGGAAGGCTCAACAACCAGGAAAAACGTCAAGACCGCAAATTGCGAGGGAGTATAAACGAATTAATAAGCTTGGCAGGGTCTACATGAATTATTTCGCAGCCAACAATTTCATAAAACATTGCATTACACGTCGCGTAAAATTGAATTAATTGTGGTTCAAAGTAATGAAATGTGTGAGTAATTATAATCAGGCATTTCTTGTTTTAGAATGTAATATACATTGAGCTCCATTTTGAAATGTTAAATTGTAAACAGGCATACTTATGACATTTATTATTATTGGTCCTTATGCAGTGATATCTTAATGAGTTATTTTCGTCAAAGCCTTCCAGTGCTATGAATTCAAAATCATTTCAAACCCTTGATCTAGTTCAGATATTGGAGAAGTCATATTCTCAGTGGTATATTCAGTTTAGTAATAATTAAAAATTTGCTGTACATAACTAAAGGAACCACGGTATCCCAATTACGTCAATTGAAATCACACCTAGGAAGAAACCACAGGGCAGGAGTCTCAAAAGTAATAATAATAATTTATTGAGCAGTTTCTTGATACTTGCCCCTTTTGAAGACATTTCTTACATTTACGTTTAAAGGATTCATCTTCGGTCGGGAACGACTGTTCTTTACCAAACGAGCTCCCAAAAACATTTCTGCTTTCACGTAAATCTCTTAACCCGGTGATTCGGAGTGTTATCTCTCTGCTCGCTAGGAGGAGCGGCCTAGAAATCGCTTCATCGCGTGAACCAGAGTTGACCAAGCAGCAAAGTGTGTAATGATTTGGACGGGGAACAGATGGCTTCACTGCTATCTGTGTTGACCTACCCTTGCACTGATGAGAGGCAACAACCTCGAAACTAATCTGCAGGTGGTCACCCTGTCCAAATAAAAACATAATTCTGCTAGTTGGTCACAGAGGGCACTTGCAATTGCGTCTTCTGATGCTTTGAGGAACGTTGCACAAGTATCTGGTAGATTTAATTCAATGCCCGTCGTGGTCTTTGCCAGGGGAGTAGTTGTTTTCTGATAGGTATTTGCCATAATAAGCGTACGTAGTAGGTGTATATGGGAGTAAAGAGTTCATCATCAGTCGGCAACGACTGTTCGTTTCCAAACGATTTTCCAAAACATTTCTGTTTTTGACATTTGTCTTGTTGAGGATGTATATGTCGAACTATTCAATATGCTTTTGAATATTTTTGATACATTTTCACCTCTGAGAGAAATTCACTTCGACAAGCCCAAACCACATTGGCTCACAGACAATATACAATTGATGATATTCCTACGTAACAAAGCATTTCATAAATGTGAAAAAAAAATTATAACCCAGCTCATTGGGATTACTCTAAAACAATTGAAAATTATACTGCTAATGCAATTCGCCTAGAGAAAAACGGTTATTCAAAATATAGTTTTTTCTACAAACGTCATTAAATGACAAGGTTCGCGCATTGACAACAGTATGCGAAGTGGCACTTTTTTTCATTTTCATTCGTTACCATGACACCGTGCGCGAAGTAATGTGCGAAATATATTTCGCACACTGCATGTAAACTATATGGGATTTTCATATTCTAACCTATATGGTCCTCAACTCCTCAATCAAGCAAAAAACAAGAAATCGTTTATTTATTAATGTAGAACAATAATTAAGGCTTTCAAATTGTGAGAGGTATTTTTCTGGCTTTATTTGCTTCACACCACTCTTTAAATTGCTGATATACATTTTCATACTGCCGCCTCGATTTCTCCGGTAAAAGGTTGGAAATTACGGAATTGGCCGCATCTATCAAGTTAGGTGGGGTACTGCTTAGTTCATCGTCGCTCGAAATTTCCATTCTTTTACAATAATAAATATCACGCACGAAATTGACGCGAATAAAAAGTCACTCCAAAATAATTATCAAGAACTGTCACTTTGAAATAATTGTCAACAAATGCCATTTTATTTCCATAGTTACAGTAATTACTTGATTTGGAAAAATTATTTAAGCCAGTTTAATACTATTTTCATAGTTATTACTTATTTTAGAACAATATTTTTGACGTTTGTAGAAAAAAATGTGTTTGCATCTCATGCGTGAAATACTTTGGTAATCTCGACAATTTTTTTTAACTCGGCTGCGCCTCGTTAAAAAAAATCAGTTCTTGATCACCAAAGTAGCATTTCGCGCACTAGATACAAAAATAACTATTGATAACTTTGGCAACGATTAAAAGTCTTTTATATTCACAAGTCGTCGGTAACAACTCCAATAACCATCTTTTATTAATAGCACCAAATAGTTTACACCATGATTCAGAAATATTGGTTTTATAAAACTTACAATGTAACTTTGATGATGCATTCATTCACTTTTTCAATGGAGGAAACGAATGATATTTACAGATACTTTCTAGAAATCGAATCGAGTTTAGTTGGAGTTGATTTGATTCATATTCAAGCAGTGGGGTCTCATAAGAGTCAATTCAGAGATTCTATTCACAAATGCTCCAGAATTACTGGAAGAAGTGAAACTATGCTATAGGAATCATTGAAATTTCAATTGGTCGGTTGGTGGAGTTTTAATGTTCAATTAAGATTGTTCTACAATGATCAAGAGTAATTGACTGAAATATGTTATCTCTGAGGCTTTATAAGAGGTATCGCCTTCTTGAATGAGAGAAAAGTTATATATGACTTCCGTTAAAGAGATTTCAACTATAGTTAGAATTCCAGAAAAAGCTAAAACTTAATTGAAATCTGAATTGGCTCGATTATAATAATTGTAGTAGGTATACGTGTTCCAAATAAAGCCGGCACCATTGCCAACTCCATTATTATTGATGCTACGAATTCGGTTAAATGTGCAAACTAGAAGCATTTTCAATGGCCTTCTCGACGCCGAAAACAAAAAAATTACCGTCGCATTTTCAGAATATTTCATAAAATGATATTTTTTTCAATGGAACATCCTATATTATTTCATACATTTCGTTAAGTAATAACATTCTCAACAACAAAGCTTATATCACCTTTCTTCCTAAAGTGGAAAATGAGCGACTTATGTGGAAATAATTATTTCTTTCACTAGTACAAAAAATGTTTTTGTTTTGGCGAATGAAACCTCACGATTGTCCAAACACCCAATTTTGATACTTATACGAATGACAATATTTTGTTACTAATAGCAAAATAAGACAGTAAAAAGAAAAAATTGCGCTGGGATGTGAACTCGTGAAACCCGTGATCATCATGTCGCACCACTCAATTGACACCACTGAGCTATTTGGTATTAATGTACAAAACGATAATTTCCATCTTAAAGCCATTCCGCTGCCGCATTTATTTTGCGAATCAAAATATGTCTGCTGTAATGATAACTTTTAAGCCGTTTTTGTACAGAACAGAAAATACTGGTGGGTCATATGAATGTGGTTGGAAAAAATATATTTGATTCGAAACTTTGTTGAAATACTATTTGTCAAATATTCGCAAGTATATCATAACAGTGTCATAAATTATTGTAACTGTAACTACTGTTCGAATATTTTTCGAAATACCGTTTTTCCATCAAAAAAAAATTTGATGTGTTAGAATCCTACTTGGTTTGCCAGAAAAACAGTGTAAGAGCACTCCACCACTACAGCAATTCGTTCCCCGATCGTGAATTACCTAATCGGAGTTTTTTTGCTGTGCTTCATCATAGATTCAGGAACAATGAAAATTCTTTGAGAAGAGGAGAACTAAAAAACGTTTTGTAATATCTGAAGATACAGAAATTGACGTTTTATCCTACTTTGAGGTATATCCAAATAATTCCATCATAGATTTATCTAGAGAAATAGCTGTTCCACTGTCTGGTATTCAACGAATTCTGAAGAAACATAAGATTTCTCCTTATAAGTTAAGACCAGTGCAAACACTAGAACCTGGTGATCCTGAGAGACGATTGGGGTTTTGTCGGTGGTTTATGAATAAATGCAGACAAGATCCAAACTTTTAGAGAAATAGTATATGGAGCGATGATGCTAATTTTTCAAATTTTGGGATGTATAATAGAAAGTATTTTCATTATAGAGTAAACATAATCCATTTCTAGTCCATCCCCACAATCCGCAAAGAAGATTTAGTATTAATGTTTGGTGTGGTTTATTTAGAGGCAGAATTATCGGTTCATTTTTCTACCATGGTTCTTTGAGCGGACCCCGTTACATTTATTTTATTAACAAGAGCGTTGGAAGAGTTTCTCGATGATCTTGATCTGGAGGCTCGTCAGATGATCTATTTTCAGCAGGACGGAGCACCAGCACATAATGTCAGTGGCGTAAAAAGAATGCTAAGAGGCTGTTTTGGAAACAGATGGATTGCTACAAATGGTCCTGTTAAGTGGCTCCCTCGTTCATCAGACATGACACCTCTAGATTTTTACTTTTGGCCGCCTTAATTTGGAACACCCTGTATTCTTATAGAGCTCCATCACCTTTGGTTACATAGGAGAGATTTGTCCAGCATTTTCCTCAAGAATTCAATCAGTTAAGGAGCCTAAATCCTTAATATTCGAGTTATCGGCATGCAGACTTTCTTGTTTAATTTCCACAATTTTATGATACACATCAAGTTATTGGCCAAGTGCCTAATATTTTCCGAATAATTACCTTTGTTGATCTTGAGTAATTGTCCTGTTATGCAGGAAGGATTGTGTTATGTTAGGATATTTCGAAACGGACTCTTATCTTGGCCCATCTATCTAGTTTTCTATATTTTGACACTTCATATTCATTTGATTTGTACAAACTACACCGGAAATGGTTCCTTCTTCCGGATACTCACAAATTTCATTTAAAAACGACATGTTTTGCTAACACAGTGAGTTATTCAATTCGAGTTGATCGTTAAGCAATGTTTATGTCATCATTTGAAATGGTTCAACTTCAATCCTTTATTTTCTTCATGTAAAATTTTAAATTCTTCGTCGAAAGTGTGATATTCTTCTAAAAGATGATATGAATGTATTTTGAAATAGTTTTCTTGTTCTCATAACTCACATAATGTTTATGAGTACTATTTTTCAATTTTCTACCTGTATGACCAATATATACCCTAGAGCAAGTTCCGCACAATGTAACTCCAGATATCTTGATTTGAATGGAAGTTCAGTCTTCATTATCTGTTCTTCTCCAGTAATACATTGTGAACAACATATTCGAAAGGTTTGAACAAATCTAGAATTATCTCAGTTGATTTTCTGATTGATCATTCCTTAGATATGAATACCTTTCTTGCATTCCTCAATAATGATAGATGAAAAAGCAGATGGCCTATTATGAAATAAAGAGCAAATACAATTTGCTGGTCTTCCCTTTTTATACTTCGTTAATCTAACTCATTTGTTCCTGTAATATCAAAGCAAAAGGAATTGTTATTTCCGTCGAACGATTGCACCAAGAGACTTGTGTGAGCTGGGGAAGACGCAGCCCTTACCTTTTAACGTGTGATGCCATGCACGAGACCGATGACCATGCGAGGCTTTGAACCCTCGACCCTTCGCTCCAAAGGCAAACGCTCTACCACCACGGCCACCACGGCCAATAATATTATAAGTATACGTATATTATACATATTACCGTTTTGGCTAGAAAAGGTTTGATATTCAATCTCTTTTTGATCCTGTATGTTACATTACTCTGAATACTCGAATGAAAATAACTCAAACTATCGACATCGGCTTTAAAGCGTTCCTCTTAAAATTTGATAAATATTTGCGGGTAGGTATAAATCAGTCTTGATATAAACAGATCAATGCGACGAGAAAAGCTTCTAGAATTCGATATTAATCAAAGCGATGATGTATAAAGTACAGAGAAAATGCTGCACTCATGTACCGGTGATGATTTCCTAACGAACCAACAACCTGAGTTATGTATAGACGGTAAAGGATGTGCTTAATTGGATTCACGAGTAAATTTATGACAGCACGATACTGAGATATTTCGGTGAATTTCATGGTACGACATCTGAGTGGAACTAGGGAAATAATCATATTAATGTACAAGGTGGGCCCTGAAAAGTGTCCATCCCGATTTTGTAATTTCCACTATATTTCACTGAAGAAGTTTGAACGAGATGATTTTAATACAACGGTGGAAGATTTTTTGAAATTGCATATTATGTGATTGAAAAGAATCGAAAATTTCGTTTCTTTGATACGAAAGAGATTAAGGTTATTCGATTTTTCTGAAGCCCGCGGCTTCCCAAATGGCTTGATCAAACTATCTTGAAAATTGTATGAAACAATTCAGCTGGAATGACGTAACTTCGAAGCAAATTCATGAAACCAGTTGGCTGGGAGCACTGGCTCAATATGACACAAAATATTGATGTGTACGAATTCTATTGTTTTGGTTGTAAGAACAATTACTTATTACCTATGATACTATTTTTAAATAACGTATAAGTCCGTAAACTAAATTCATGGAGTAATAAACCGTTCTGATGCATTGATTTTATAGACATATATCGTAATTTTTCGTACCAGGAAGGTATAAGCACAAAACCTATAATCTTTCAAAGGCTAGCCATTTTCATATAGGTAGTTCAGTAGGGTTTGTGGAAAGAGAACTTTTGACTCTTGTATCGAGACTAATCGGTGACTAACAGGTAGATATGAATGGTGACATTTCTGAGGAACGGTTTGATCAAATGATCGATTGTATTCCGCTGGGATCTACTATTGTTATGTACAACGCAAGTTACCATTCTAGAACAAGAACATCTACCCACAAGCAATTGGACTAAAGGTAAACTATTGGAGTGGCTCAAAAAACATTGTTTTTCACACTGATCCACTGAATAAAGAACTCTAAAGTATCGCTCAAATCCACAAAGAATCCTCTTCCGACTATAGTTATTGTAAATACTGTCGAATAATATCGAAAACTAAAAATAACTGCAATAGTGACTTCATACAAATCATTTTTCGTAATAATCTAAGTCGGCTACATTATTATTCTTCATTGATCCCATTATATGTTGTTTTTTTTAATATAGCAAAAAACTTTTTTCTTCAAATTCATTACCAACTAATTGTTGAAAAATAACATTTTATAGCAATGTTTGACGTAAACCTAAATATTTTCATGAAATAATTTTCCTTATATCTTTAAATACAAATTTTACCCCAATATACACCACTGAAAGGTGGCTGGTAAGAATTTTAAATCCCTCAACAATGGCCTGATCCGACAAATAGATATTGTGCCGGATAGCACTACCTAGCAAATGAAGAAAACAGTTGTTTGCTGTTTCTATAAACGTTCTACATCAAATAAGCCGAGCCTAGCTGTATGGATTTTGCATACTAAATGAGAATTTATTAATCCGCGCCTACAATTTACGGACTATAGTTCATGTAATAATAACCGCTGAACATTGGATGATATACTTTTTCCTTACCTGAGGCAAAGACCCTGGTGAATGCTATCAACGAACGTATGTTTGACAGTACACTGACTCAAAGGATGAACTTTTCATCTTGAATCTGAAACAATTTTCAAATTTTGAATTTCAATTCGATTTCTGATTTTGGAAAATACACATACATACAAAAAATTTAATAAAAGATTTAAAAAAAAAAAACAGCTTTCATCCTATAGGGGTTGATATTTTTTGAAATTAGATGAGGTGATATTTTTACTGACAACATGTTGGTGTAGTCGTAAAAATGTCGATTGAATGTGCGATTGAAAACGAATCACCCTGTATTTTGAAGGGGACGTTTGTATTGTAGCCCATAATAAATAATTCAAGGCTCATAAAATTATCTCTCTAATTCGAACTAATAAGGTTAAATGGTGGGTGAGACTAGTTAGTGATTCACACTTTACACCTAATGAATCATTCAAGCATTAAATACAAAGACTTGATTGTAAATTGTATCACACAATAGTGAAAAGTCAGTTTTCAGAATACTTCTGGACGATGATGGGGATATCATGTGTTGGCCGATTTTTCGAAGAGAAGTTCTTGGATTCTCGACAACAGTTTGCATTACCTGCAGTCGACGCTGGTCATCATTAATCCAAGGAAAATGAGGTTTTTCTTAATGTATTCACTTATTGAAAAAACCCAGAATGAATCGTCAAACTTGCAAATAATGACGTAATTCAATTTTACAGGAAAAAATCCATAGCCATCTTTTATTATGTTGCCTAGTCAATAATTAATCTTACTGTATAAGTGTGGAATTGCGAAGATCTCTTAATTCGTAGTCAATTATAAAGCAGATTTTGCCGATCTTTGTGATAGTTATCAATTGGTAGAGATTGATAAGAGTTTTTACAAGTCATTTGAATGGGAATCAGTCAACTATGGAAGAAATTTTGCCAAAAAGGTGCTTTGTAACAAAAAACTTACGTTTTTGCACAAAATTCACTCTCAAATGAATTCTATGAAATGTAACAGAATAATCAACAGTTTTCAATAGTTTTGCCAATCATTACATCACTGAGGTCATCCTAAAAAACAAACGGAGCATCAATTCCTAATATTAAAAATTTGTAATTAATTTAAATAAATTGAAAAAATCGATTATTGTAGAATTTCAAGATAAATTCAAATTTTGTTCACCTTCACATTGTTTAATTATTTTCAACAAATAGAGAGCCGCGGGTTCTGATTTTTCGACGATTCATAAATGTCTCCCGTTATGATTCCGTTTAGAAAGTGACTGGTAATCATATGACAAAGCGGAAGACGATTTGGTTGAGGCGCACTACTCGAAACCTATTTTTGAAAATTTGGGAACTAAAATCGATCATCGCCTAAATTCGACGTCTCATATATGCCTAATTTTGTGATCCTTCACTTTTTTATGGTCTTTCCTTAGGGAAAATCTGAGTAGAAGACTTTTTAGGTAGGGCCCGGCCTTAGGGTAGATCAAATAAACAAATTAAAAGACTCGTAGGAGCTGCTAAGTGGAAAAATCGAAAACTACACTTGGAAGCTTAAGATTTTAAGCTTCCAAATTTTGTATGAAGCTTCTTCAGTGGCCAGAAAACCTGATTTAGGAAGAGAAGACTTTTTGGAAAACATTTCAGCCCTTCCCAACCCTTTGTTTTTTCTCTATTTTCTAATGTTACTTAATTTTAGAAAAATGTAACTTAAGAGATTTTGCAAATTTAAAAAAATTCATTCTTTCAAGAAACTGAAAATCCTTTGAGATAAAAGGGCTGAGTTGATAACAAATTTATTTTCTTTGAAAAATTGCAAATAATGATGATGTTTTCCATTTGTTGCTTACTTTTGAATGACCCTGTATGTTAATTGACTTCTATGAATAAAACACAAAAAGGCAGTTGAAAATAATATTTGGGAAAAATTTAACCTTCCGCACTAATCCACTTTTTCTTAGTCTGGGTTGTTAACATAAGGCAATAGTGTAACTGATGGGAGAAAATGCTGAAAAGGATAGTATTTTCATGAGAATAGAGTTTGTATCATTCTTCTCTGACCTATGGTGTTTAACATTCTTTCTGTTTTTCAAAACATCTGGGGGTATGTCGCACCCTGTAATTTGTGAGGTTATTTTTCAACGTCAACATTTTAAATAACGTGTTATTCGGAAAAAAAATTGTTTTCATCTTCAGTTTCACAATTTCTGATTGAAATATTCCTCATTTATCATTTGCCCACTCGGTAATATATTGAAATGTGTGGATTTGTAACTTTCTTCTTTGGGAATTTTCTCAAACTAATCAGTTATAAATAAATGTCGGGCAAGCTAACAAACCAATATTATCGGACCATTGTAAAATTATGAACACCCGACTTTACCGCTTTGTGTTTATTCTCCAAACACAATGTAATATCTTCGACTACAAAGAAAACTATGACGAAACATTTGAAATTCCAGACGTTTCGTTTGTATAAACTGTTATTGTAAGACTCAGAATAACTGTAAACAAAGCACTGAAATTTAAAGAAAATCCCAGCGGCTTGCGAAAGCTTCGTCAACTCATCTTTGTTTTTACCGCGAAGTATAGTCGCAAATACTGAATATACAAGTTCAATCGATTGATTTAAGCTACAGAAATTGGAGAGCAAATACTTCCTCTTGCAAAGTTTACATTGCAATTGGTTCAGTAGTTCTCTTACACCATAGTCTCTACCAAGAAGTCTGTTATCGATTATACAAGTGCATAAAAATTACCAATAATTTTGAAAGAAAAATGCACGAGTTTATTTTCACATTTTGGCGAAAGAGCCGAAGTCCGAACAAAATATGTAAATAAGCGAGTGCATTTTTTATGATATAACACGCTGGAATGTAAAATTATCTGGTCATTTCAATGGACTACTCTGATTCATTGAAATATTTCACGAAAAAATAGTATATTGATTTTTTTTCAGAGAAATATCATAGTACTGAAAAATAAAATTGTGCTAGGCGTGCGCTATCTTTTCACTTCTTGAAGTTAATCTCACATCTTTCAGTATTGTTTGTGGTGCCATGGCGACGGAATATTTCCGCAGTGCAATTATCGATCCGATGTGCAATTACTTCTGTATAATTTTTCGATAATTGTATTCCTCTTATAGGCCAATCAACAGGGCTATCAACCTCAACTCAAATTGCTCCACCGATAATTTTTTTCAAATTGTAGAACACAGTGTGCACATTACTTCTGAGAAAAAAACACTTTCATATTTCGTTACCTCCGGTCCGCGTTTGATTTATACAATAAGTTGATCTTCTCTCGAATTTGCGAATAATTTTCATAACAATACTTCTCAACGATTATTTACCCACATTTATATCTAAGAGTAGTAGTTCGAGAGTGTTTTCAAATATTCTCCCCCTTCCCTCTCACTCCAATGTTTCCGCGATGCGGAGGATATGCCCCGAATGCGGGGCGGGAAAATCGTTTTTAATAATAATTTATACCTATTATTTGTACAAATTTTCGCTCAGTTTCATTACTCAGGACTGACAATTTTACATATTCATAGAAAATACCCAAAAAAAAACACGATTTCGGGAAGGGGTTGATGCCCCGGGGGGGGGTTTAATTGTTAAAAATAATTCGCCCCATTATTAATACCGATTTTCACTCATATTTATTGCCTAGAGCTGAAATGTCAAGAAAATACCTTCCAGAAAAAAGTTTTTACGATTTTGGGGGTTGCACCCCCCAGGGGGTGATAACTTTATTGGTAATTATTCAACCCTCCGTGACGACCAAATTGCAAGAAAGAAATCGGCGGAGCAATTTAATGAGAAAAATTGCTTTGTTATTGGCATATTATTGGAAATTTTACACATACATGAGGGAAATATTCGGGAGTAAGTGCTTCAAAATTACCGACAATTTTCCATGAAAGCATGTTGTCTAAAAACTGCATGAGTTTATTTTCATATTTTGTCGAAAGAGCCCGACTCTGAAGGAGGAGGGCTCTTTTAGCAAAATATGAAAATAACCGAATACAGTTTTTTTACTGACAACATGCTTGAATGGAAAATTATCAGGTTTATTTTGATGCACGAGTGTAATTCGGTAGAATATTTCCGGAGTTGAAACAAAAATGTATGTCCTGAGTTTGAAATTTTATTTAAATTTACATTAAGCAGGTAGGTACATATAAATTATATAAATATTAACAAATCGAACACAACCTAAAAATTACATGTATTGCAGTGGAATACACAGTTGTAAAAATTAGAATTTTGTTGATGGATTCGAGTTTAAAATTCAGTATTTATGCCTGTCAAGATGACAAATGTACATTTTAACAATCGTTACTATAGATACACGGACCGAGCGGGTAATTTTCGATACCTACCGGGTAATTTTCAGCCTGAAAATGTCCCGCCGGGAATTTTTCGCTGTAATTGATCGAAAATATCCCGCTTCAAATGGGATTTTTAACATACGATGGAAATATTCGGTTATGTTTGCACAAGTGCATGAAAATTGAGGATAATTTGTCAATAAAGCGTACTAACTAAAAACTGCACGAGTTTATTTTCATATTTTGGCGAAAGAGCCCGAGTCCGAAGAAGCTATTTTACTCTCACCATTTATCCAGTTATGAAATTTTTATATGATACTGTGACATTTTTCATCAAGTTTTTTCGTTTCCTGGATGCTTCGATGTGGAATGAATGCTGTGTTTTATGACCTTCTGGGACATTAAAGTTGACGATGAATGAATCTCTTGTTGACCATAAAATTGCTGATATAATTGCTATAACACAAACAGGTTTGACACGATTCAAATCGATTCATTCTGAAGCAAGTTGGAGAATCCTACAGTCTGAAGATCATGTTCTCAACTCAAAATGTAGATTTTCCATTGATAATCAATAAAATCTTGCAAGATTTTATTTTTCGAAGAAAAAATTACGAAAAAGCTCTTTCAAATCAAAATGGTATAATAAGTATCTGAAAAAGAGGAGAAAACATTGGTTACCAATTGCACTGACTTTTTTGCTAACTTGAGAATGACACAGCGATCAACATGGTCATTTAGCTGGAGTGAATACTGTAATAACAATCCCACCAGATACACATTACTACAACCATGTATACCCAAACATCATTGGTTTTCGAATCTCAATATACCCCGCAGATTCATCACAACTCTTATACGACTCAAGCTTGGTCATGCCTGTTACCCTCATCTTTTTCGGATAAATATAATTTCCAGTAAAAATTGTAATCATTGTGATCAAGAGGGAGACTCAGACCATATATTTTTTGCATGCTCCAAATATTCCGATGAGTCGATTGAACTATATGACAGACTTTTTAGTTTGAATATGCCTAATCCTTTTAATCTCATGTCGATCTTAGCCTCAAATATCATTCAATTGTATAAATGGTTAATGGAATTCCTTTACAAGACAAATATTAAGCTGTAGTAGGTCTTAGAGTTGGTATCCTTGTGTAGACCTTTCCTTGTGAGACATGTACCTATGAATTTGAAGTCTACATGTTGTATGTCTTGGAAAAAGTCGCCCCGAAGGACTCCTGGATGTGAAGCGTGTGTACCTGTCTATTCCTGTTGTACGGTCTTCAATTTCAAGCTCTTATTTCTTGTTGTTTTTGTAGGGACCTATTTAATTAGAAACACTTCTATCATCTATACTACCATTACCACATTCTCTACTTGTGTCTGACCGAATGACGAAATGTCAAAGCCATAACCAAAAAAGTCTCTGAAAATCATGAAGAGAATTCATTCACATATTTTCGGATTAGACTTTGAGAAGACGTTTTCGATTGTTGTTAAAGGTACAACACTTCGATCTGTCATGGCGTTGGCAGCATTACATATACATATTGGAAAATTCATCAGACCGGTGCTGTTAAGGCTTTTTTATAACCAGAATTGACGGATGATGAAATATATATGAAATAACCAGATTGTTTTGAAGAAGAAAGTGAAGGAACCAAGAAATTATGTAGGTGAAAAAAGGCTCTGTACGATCAGAAACAGTCCAGTCGACTTTGGAATCAAATGATAAATAAAGAGATGAGTATGGGACTGATCCGAGTAAAATTTGAAATAGGGAAAATCATTATAGTGGTCATTTATGTAGATGATTTCCATCTGTTCTCAAATGATTATGAAATACAAGATTGGATTAGAAGGGATCTGTCAACAAAATTTGAAATTAAAGATCTTGAAGAAGCTCATTATTATTTGGGAGTTCACATCATGAGGAACATAGAAACTGGCCAAAATATTCGAACAATTATTACAGAATTTTCCAGAGATTCCATATAACTGAGTGTTAGCCAGTTTCAATACGTTTGGAAGTTCTGAAGAAACTCACTCAAAGAATTCTGAGGAAGAGGATATTATGGAAAATATTCCGTTCCAGATGGCAATTGTGAGTTTACTGTATGTTTCTCAGCAAATACAATCCGAATCAAGACCAGAAAATTTGACAGATTGTTGTCAAACGTGTCAAAAGATTTGTGATATATTTCCATTCTTGAAACTATATAATTTTCACACACACTTTACAATTCTTGATATTCATGTCATCACCTGTACCTACTGGTTTATAGAGAGTAAATATTGGTGAAAGAGCAATGGATGAAAATATTATTATTAAACATTAGACATTAGATCATTCAGACTATAAAAACGCCTTGCTTCGTCCTTTTGTCAACAGAAAAAGCATATCATTTTTGTTTTTATGGTAGGATTTTATATGCCATAAAAATGTTCACGATAAAGTTTATTAGGTATTGTGTTTGGTTATAAATAAATACTACGTTATTTGATAACCGAATTTGACGACAGTAAATCATTATTGAATGCGAGTTGAATTTTGTGAAACCTTGGCGGTACGTAATCCATGGAATTGTGACTTAATCAATGGAATTGTGACTTCATCGAATGATAGAATCGGCTTATAGTTTAAAAAAAAAATTGGTTCACCTAATAAGTAGGTATGATAAAAAGAAGATTCTTGGAGTAGGAGATACACTGTGAAGTTCTTTTGACACACACAGAAAAACTAGTCTTCAGTTGATAACATTGGTGAACTGAGAAAAATTTATTATTCAGAGAATACAGTGCGCTGCTAAAAAAATATGGAACAAATTCAGTATTTCGCAAGCGTCGTAATTTATACAAAAATCCTGAGAAAGCCCGATTTTTGTTTTTAAATGCCGATTTTTTAAATATATATTCTGAAGTTGTTATGACACTGATTCCGATGTGGTGGCATTATTGGTAATTTTTTTAAAGTGAAACAGATGTCTTGTGATACTTCATCTGAAAGGGTTTTCATTACTACATTCAATGATTTTTTTAGCACATATACAAAGAGACTCCAAATCTAACTTCATACAATTTTTCGGTCACTCTATTTGTTAAATTTAATTATTTTTATTTCTATTCTTTATGCCTATTCTGTTTACTCGTTTCATATATGCAAATATTGATATCAAATGTATTTTTTTAGATGTGTGTACGTCCATGGTTGGGTTTGAAATCAGCTTCAATAGCTGATCCCCGTGCATTCATCAATCTTATTTATTATCTGTTCATTTGAGATGATGAATAAAGGCATGTTATTTCTTTTTATCATAATTATAATATATAATTTGTTTTTTTTGTAAAGGTTGAATAAAAATTAGAGAATAACTTTATATCCTTCAAAATACAACAGTTAAATAAGATGCCAAAATGCCATCCACCAGTCTCTTGGCAATAAGCAACACTTCGGTCACATTCCACTTGCACATTGCGAATAAATTTTGGAGTTTTCTGCTTTTTCGATCCTAATTCGATTTTCCAACTCCAGTAAAATTTTCAGTCCATATATTCATAGACCTCTGATTTTGAATAACCTCACAAGAAAAATCCATAGCCGTAAATCTGGAGATCTTGGGGGCCACTCCAACATTCCGTGTCTACCAATCCACCTCCTAAGGAAACAGTTATTCAAAAACTCGTGAACATCACGTGCATTGTGCGAGGGAGCACCATCTTGTCGGAGTTTGTGAAGATCGAATCGTTTTGTCTGTAGTTTCTACAATAACTGTGGATCTTCACCAAGTAACAGTCTATTCAGTCAGAAAAATAATAATAATAGTAAAGTTGAATCTTATGAGTGACAATTAAAAAGTGAAGGTCGAAGGTACTTTTCCTGACCGTTCGGAATATGAACGAGTGTTGAGTTGTACAAAGCATTGAAACGTCATGAAGAGAACATCAGAAAGTGACGCTTCGAGTACACATTATTATTGCGAACGTTCAAGAATAGTTGTGCTGAACGTTTCATTGTCCATTTCTATGTTTGGCGCGAATTACATAATTTGGCAAGAGCGTTTAAATGATACTCGCACATTTCCACTCCTTCGGAAAAATGTTATCTAATCATTTGGTTTCTACTCCATTAGCCATTATTTTTATTATCTGCAAGTACCGTTGCAATGTAGGTGGATAGACTGATGGCATAGATTATTGTGACAACTAGGTTTTCCCACATATAGCCAAATATTTCTTCACATCCTCTCACTTGGATCGCTCAGTAAATATTTGAGATTGTATGTAAATAATATTTGTTTACTGATTTCAATGTTTCGCAGATTCTGGGTCATCACTATTTGAATTTTGCCGTACTATGACCGGAAATGTATGCATGTTTGCGTACCATTTCAATGAGTCTTTAACTCGCCGACAAAGTGTCTGATTCTGAACTTATATTATATTCAGGGTGTTCCTCGAAGATTAGGACAAGAAATATTTCACATTTTTTCCGCTCTGGACGACTACCCCTTATCTACAAAGGAACGAAGCCTAACAAGTACCTCGCAAAGTATTTGAAATTTCACTATTTATTGTTTCTGGAAAATTCATCCGCCTGGTTTTGTTGTTACAAAAGCAACTGGGTCGTACTGTTTAGTTATAGTGTCACGTTTGTGGTTTAAATGGAGAGCAAATAGCTTTTTATATACGCTCATATGTTTTTTTGTATAGTTATTTGGATTAGTTTAACTAAAATCGTTGGACGTACGTTGGCCTTGAATAAACGTCGTTCAACGGTTTAGGGATCCCACTTTTTCTTAATGATTTAAATGGTACACATAACTATTGCAAGTCGTTGATGATTTCTGTTTATAGTGATTAAAAGTTTTGTAAAACGAGTCTGTTGTTGTTTAGTGGTTTCTCTCTTCAGATATAGTCAGCCGGAGCAACGCAAACTACTTGGCGCCCCTTTGGCATTCATTTTTTTGTGTATGTAATTTTTGTCATCGAACTACACGACCCTATAAGTTGTTCAAGAGCAAGCACATTACTTGCCGTACTTAACCCTACAAAACTATTTATGATCTTCTTGTAAATTAACATACAGACAGGAGGACGTAATAATATAAATTCACAAGAGATGGCCAAGAATTTCTATTATATGATTTTGGCTGAGTAAGTAACAACAGGATGTTGAATTTGGGAATCAACATCAATCTGAAGACATTAAAATCATCATCACACTAGTTTATGGATTCAAAACGATCCCAGTTTTTTCCTACCAACTATGTATTAGTAAACGGACGAACAATTCAGGACATTACCCCTGGACAAAAAACTCCCGGGATCATACAAGGAGTTTTTCAACCAGGGGTATTTTATACAAGGAGGTTATTGTTGGGGGGCTTAAGTCTGGGTTTTTTTGTCCAGGGGGTAATTATCCTGATACCACCTAAAAATTTTGTCAAAAGGAATAAATGCTTCAATGGATGAACAAAGAAGCCCAGAAATATTCATTATCGTTTGTAATATTCTTTACGACTAAAAGTAAAATAATGAAACCCTAGGAACTACAATTTCCTTGTCTGGTAACCATTTACCTCCCACTTTGGTAATTTCGATAAACATCGACTACAGATTTTCGAACACATAATTTGGTGTAATGAAGTTTCTTAACAAATCAACAAAAATTATTTCAAATAATGTCCTTCTCAACAGCATCAAATATACATCTTACTTTTTTCAGAAATTCCACCAGTGTGTGGTCATTTTTTGTGTAATCGTAATGAGCAATTCATACATCATTACGTGTTGAATGATTCATTTGAAAATTCCACGTAATCACCAGTACCAAGTTATAATTAGTCATTACCCATTTGTTTGAACCTATACTTTATCAGCGCATTATCACGTTGCTTTGTGCTCTTATCAGTAAAACCGTATGGTATAATTACTAGAGTTAGTGTTACCAGGATATTACGTTCCTATTGTAATTGTGAACAATTTATTAGTCATAAACTTATTTGTGAGTAGTTACTTGTTACCAAATCGCTTTGCAGCATTGGCTATTATAGTGGTTTCAATTTCAAATTAATTATCTATCCAGTAAACATTCAAAGGCTTCTGAATAAGAGGATTATTTGGAAAAATTTCGAAAAAAATGTGAAAATTACGATGACTATCCTTGTATAAATATCTGTTACCACAAAATATAAAGAAAATGTTGCTTTGCACGCAACACTGTCTCATTCAAATGTGGTTATTTCTGTATTCATGATGCACCTACTGATAATTATTCAAATAACTAACAACACCTATGAAGGATTTACTCGTAAAACAAGCAGCCTACACTTACTGTTGTGCAATATCATTGTTCTTTCCGATTGTTTCAACAATGAAAAATTCTATAATACAAATCAGCTTTTGTAGGTAATTGAAATATCTAATCAAAACTAGTTTCAAGCTTAGCAAAAAGTCCAAACTAGGACAAAAAGCAAATTAGGTTCGATGAAATTAACCACTATAATAGATCAAGGACACTGATGATGGACGAGAATTTTTTACGAAGCAAAAACTGCGTAATAGGATGGGGTACATCATTGAAGTTATACAGAGTGGGCCATTGAAAACGAAACAGCGGCTCTGAAGGTCGGCAGAACCGAGTTATATAAAAACGCTCGGACACGTCAACAACATTTTCGAGCGGGACGTCGTTCTCGATGAAATTCACCCGAAATACTTTCCATCCCTCGGAGCTGTGACCACCACCCCTAAATTTTTAAATGACAACATATGGCAAGTGATACCTTATTTGAAAGGTATTTTACTTCTTAATATCAAACAACAAAAATAAATTAATTCTATCGATTCGTTTTCGAGACATAGGAACTTGAAGTTGGGAAATCACTTTTTATTCATTCAATCAATAAAAACAATATCTAATATAGCAACTGTCGCAATAATTATTATTGTCAATGAATTAAATTTTCAAACTATCTAGCACCCATTTCCATACAATAATACAAGTTCTGTTCAAAATGAGAACTCACATTTCGTAGCATTTCCGGCGTTATTCGACGGCATTCTTCAATAATTCTACGTCGTAAATCTTCCAGAGATTCTGGTTTGGTTGCATAGATTTTGTTTTTTAAGTGACCCCACAGAAGACAGTCGAGTGGGGTTAAATCTGGAGATCTGGCTGGCCACTCTTTAGCGCCTCTTCTTCCAATCCAACTTCCAGGAAACATTCTATCCAAAAACGCCCTAACAGGCTGTGCCTAATGTGGAGGTGCCCCGTGTTGTTGAAATTTCAAGTGGTCTTCATGGTAACGATCGTCATTTTCAATGATGTCTACTAATTGTGGATAAACAAATTGATTCAATAATTCCAAATAAGTTTCTCCTGTCAGGTTACCGTCGAGAAATACTGGTCCAATCAAACGGTCCCCAAAAATACCGGCCCAGACATTGAGTTTTTGGGGAATTTGAGTATGTGGAAAACATGTGGATTGGCATCTGACCAATAACGACAATTATGACGATTCACAGTCGAATTCAAAAAGAATGTACCCATCAGAAAAGCAGATGTTGAAAAGGAAATTCTCATCAGCATCTATTTTCGTAGTCATAATTTCACAAAATTCCTGTCGCCTATCAAAATCATCTTCATTCAATTGGTGTACCAAATGTATTTTGTAGGGGTGGAATTTATGATGTTTCAGGATTCGGTGGATACTGGTTCTACTGATATTGGTAATACTAGCCAATTTCCTTGTGCTCAATGTTGTGTCTGCATGAACTTGTCCTAAATGTGCAACTTCAACAGGTTCATTTCTCACCGGAAATTCACGTTCTGCGTCTCGTTTCTTGTTGGCTACTGATCCAGTTTGACGAAATTTTTGCACTAATTCTAAAACGTATTTTCTAGCAACAAGTTTATCTGCATTTCATTGAACAAATTAGCTGTACGGTTACCGCATTAATCATTCTTAAAACAATTGTTATTATTTCAACTCTTTCCGCGATCGTATACACCATTATTGAGGAAAGATATTCAGCAGCTTTAATCAAGTAATTCACTCTAATGTCGTTCAATCAACGATCAATTTGACACTAATAGACGTCCAGAATTGCAATTTGGCGAAAAAAATTATCTCATACATGTTTTTGTTGTACGCGCATTGGAGTCGAATTCGAGAAAACGTCTTTTTATCGATTCTCAAGACCCTTAACATTTTTTTGATCAAGTAATTGAGAAGGAAATAAAAATTTGAAACGGAATTGCATGTTATTTGTTGGTCAACAGTTAGATCATTTAATTCCGTGACAATGATAATTATCTTTGAACAGTTGCATTGTTAGATCTTATTTTTATTGATTGAGTGAATAAAAAGTGATTTCCCAACTTCAAGTTCCTTTGTCTCGAAAATGAATCGATAGAATTAGTTTATTTTTGTTGTTTACTATTAGGAAGGAAAATACCTTTCAAATGAGGCATCACTTGCCATATGTTGCCATTTAAAAACTTAGGGGTGGCGGTCACAGCTCCGAGGGATGGAATGTATTTCGGGTGAATTTCATCGCGAACGATGTCCCCCTCGAAAATGTTGTTGACGTGTCCGAGCGTTTTTATATGACTCGATTCTGCCTACCTATAGAGCCGTTGTTTCGTTTTCAATGGCCCACTCTGTATAATATCCCAATACTTCCAAAAATGTAAAAAAGACAATGCTGAAGAGATTGAAAACTATCGGCCAATATCAATTCTTGTTATTTTTGCTAGGATAATTGTGATATTATTGATAGTAAGACTATTGGACTATTTCGAGAGCTTTAAACTTTTTCACCCTTCTCAATTTGGATTTCGTAGTAATAGGTCTACAATAAAAGCACTAGGTACTCACTTGATGTCCTAGAAAGCATGTCGAAGATTTGGAAGGTCATGAACATTCATTATTGACCATGTGCGACCCCTCAAAGGCCTTCGAATGTCTTTCTCTCAAAATCTTATTAGAAAAACTTGAATTCTATGGCATTAGAGCCATGCTTCTGAAATTATATTATTCAGATGGTCGGTAACAATATATTCGCCTATCCAAAATCTCCGAATCTGAGAAAAATTCTCTACATGGTGTTCCCCACAGTTCTGTACTAAGGCAACTACTTTTTATTATTGTATACATTAATGACCTATGGTATCATTTGATAACAAAATGTCAAATGTTTCACTTTTACAGAAACCTTAATATCTGAAGCAGAATCTTAGTTTTATGAGGATAATCTCTAACTGAAAAACTCAAAATTTTGTAATTTCCAATAATAACGAAGCCACGATAATTAACCATTGTAAATTACTAGGGGTTTTTCTAAATGATTCTCTGAACTGGACACACCACAAAGATCAACTTAGTAACAGACTGACCAGAATTTAATTGTTACTCATTCAACTTAGCTTGCTTGAACTCAAACATTTGGAAAAAATATTTTTCGGCTTTTCCCACTGCTTTATCAGCTATGAAACAATTATGTGTGATAATTTAGTTAATTATGTGAAAATATATTGAATTACAAAAACGAGCAATAGGAAAACTGACTGGGGTAAGATGTAATGAATAATGCCTACCAATTTTATCACTTCCCTGTATTTAGATAAAAAAAAGGTTGGGGTCACTTCCGGTGTTCGGCTAAACATTTTTGTCTGCTGATTTTATTGAAAATATGAACAAAATGTATTGGAGGCCTAGCGAAAGAGATGCAATTCACGCATCAATGGAATGAGCGATTTTCTGTGAGTGATACTTCTGAATAACATTCTCCCTTATCTCATTATAGATAAGAATCTCAAATGGAAACTGGACATTTAATAAATAATCAACAATCTGAATGAATATGCAAATTTTCACTTTCAGATTTTCTCTCTCAAGTTATATAGGATCTTTCTCAATATCTATCCGATGAAGTTCAATGTCCAGCGTGGCTTTAGCCGGGGAAGTAGTTGTTTTCTGTTAGATATTACAAAAAAGTAACTTCAATTTTATCGTAGGTGTTTTCCATTTCCAGAGGAGTCAAGTATTGGTTCAATTTTCAAATGAGAATGTTTCTCTATACAAAATTTTTGTCTGCATTTTTGCACACACGACTTTGAAGGTTCAATGTAACGAGAAAATGTAGTCGTAGCCCTCTATATACAGTGCTAGTCAAAAGTCCCCTCCCCCCTCGTATCTTCTGAACGGTTATACTTAGAATTATGAAATTTGAAGGGTGGAAATGAACGGATGTAGGCTTCTCAACCAGTCGTAATAGGTGACGTAATAATCATAGATGACGTCACAGGGCCACTGTGACCGATAATTTCAAATAGGACCCTATGGCAAGTGACATCTCGTTTGAAAGGTATTGAAAATACCTATTCAGGCATACTCATTTTGTTTGGATTCCGGCTAATTTTGAGTGATATATTGAATAAATAATAAAATTATAGTTTCGAATTTAATCAATAAATATTAGAAAGTCCGCCTCTGGTTAATTGTAAAAAAGTTGACGTTTTTCAATTCTCTACTTATCAGAAGTGTTGTTAACGTGTAAATTTAGTTTAGCTATAGTTTAACGAGTCGTTTTAGTGTTTACATAATCAAAATGGTACGTACTGTAGCCGATAAAGTAGCAGCTGCCCTAATAATTGGTGAATGTAGACACAATTTCCATGCAGCGGAACGTCTGTTCAATGAGAGGTACCCCGATCGCCCTATATCGATGATTTATATGAGGGAGCTTCTTCGGAAGTTTGAAGCATCAGGTAGTGTTCAAGATACCAAACGATCTGGTCGACCAACAATTAGTGATGACAAAAAAATTTACATAATTGGAGAAATGGTAGTAAACCCTACTTCTTCTACGGCCCAAGTTGCATATATCTGTGAAGTCAGTCAAAGGACAGTTCATAAGGTGTTGGCTAAAAACAAATTTCATCCATACAAATTAAAAATGGCGCACCAACTTTCAGATGATGACCCCGACCGAAGACTAGAATTCTGTGAAACTGTGTCCAATAAAATTAACCAACAACTACGATACATACAATTTGTTTTAGTGACTAAAGTACTTTCTTTCTCAATGGAAATGTTAACACTCAAAATGTGAGATTTGGAGTGACACAAATCTTCACATATTTCGTGAAAAACATACCCAATTTCCAGAAAAAGTATGTGTTTGGGCAGGTATTTTGGAAAACCACATAGTTTGGCCCCTTTTTTCAATGCGAATTTAACCGATGAATTGTAACTGGAGATGTTACAAAACGATATTGCGCCGTTAACTCTTGAAATTTTAGAAAATAATCCAGATGAATTCAACAACTTGGAAATAAAGGTTCAAAAAGATGGTGCTCGCGTACAATATTATGGTGCAATAAGACGTTACCTAGATGAAGAAAATCGTGGTAGATGGATTGGACGACGAGGTTCGATAGAATGGCCTGCTCGGTCACCGGACCTCACACCATTAGATTTTTTCATATGGGGGTGCTTGAAATCTAAGGTTTACGCTACAGCACTTGACAGCATTGCCATTCTGAAACAACGAATTGTTGAAGAATGTGGGTCAATTTCCAGTGACACAATGGGGCGAGTACGACAAGAGTTTATCAATAGAATTCATTACTGCCAGGAAGCAGATGGAGCACATTTTGAACACTTATTATGAGATTTGGTTCTTAAATCTTTATTAATTAAATGCGACTCTATAATTTTAGTATTTATTCAATTTATCAATCAAAATCAGCGGGAATGTAAACAAAATGAGTATGACCGAATAGGTATTTTCAATACCTTTCAAACGAGATGTCACCTGCCATAGGGTCCTATTTGAAATTATTGGTCACAGTGGCCCTGTGACGTCATCTATGATTATTACGTCACCTATTACGACTGCTTGAGAAGCCTACATGCGTTCATTTCCACCCTCCAAATTTCATAATTCTAAGTATAACTGTTCAAATGATACAAGGGGGGAAGGGGACTTTAGACTAGCACTGTATAAAAATGTGACGACTTCGGGACTTCTTTATACACCTTGCACGACACCTGGCGCTACTTTTTTCTACAACCAAAACCACTGGCAGTATTATATATATATATATATATATATATATATATATAAATCCTTTATTGTAGTCATAGACTAATTTACATTTTTTGGGGTTGATGGATAATGTCTATAATAATACACTTAAAAGTTAAATAAATACAATTGTCACATATATACACATTAAAATTAAAATTATAAATACATGGTCAGATAGTGGCTAATGGTTTTTTTTTGATTGGAGAGGTATGATTTTAATTCCCTTTTAAAGAGAGCTAGAGATGTTATGCTTTTAATGTCTTGTGGGAGATTATTGAAACTGTCAAGCCCTTTAAAAAAAATTGAATTTTGTGTTTGCGTTAGTCCAACTTGTTGAATGTGGAAATCAGTTCTATTTCTAGTGTTGTATCCGTGGATTTGCTCATTATATTTGACTTTCTCTTGTAAATAGGTTGGCGCAATTTTATGTCTTATTTTGAAGATTAGAATCAAGGTTTGGTAAAGAAGAAAAGATTTTATTGGCAGCCATTCCAGTTGCTTCAACATACCATTTATAGGTGTTAGTCTTCCACAATTTAAAATAATTTGCATGGCTCTGTTTTGAAGTTTCTGCATCCGTGCTAGTCCATTTTGGTTCAGTATATACAGGATTGTGGAGCAATAAGTGAAATGCGGTAGGACTAATGTATTATACAGCAGTAATTTTGTCCATCTCGTTAAGTATGGAGCACATCGGGCTAAATGATGTATTTTAAATGATATTGTTTTTATAATACAGTTAGCATGCTCTTTGAAATGTAATCTCCTATCTACATTTACCCCCAAGTACTTAAATATGTTTACCTGTTCTATGTTGTCTTTGCCAATTATTACGTTAAACTTTTCTTCACTAATATTTCTATATCTTCTTTCAGTACTTATTACCATATATTTGGTATTTTCAACATTGATCCTCAAATAGTTGGCACAACACCATCTGTATATAGCTTCCAATGTTTTGTTGATAGTTTCTATAAGTTTTATGTAATCATTACATGCAAAATATATCAGTGTATCATCTGCAAAAAGATGCACTGAACAGTTCCCTGTCACCTCTGGAATATCATTTATATAGAACAGAAACAACAGTGGCCCCAGAACACTCCCCTGCGGTACACCCTGATTACATTCTATGTTATCTGAATATTCATTATTCATCTTTAATTTTTGTCTTCTGTTTTTTAAATAGCTCTCTAACCATTTCAGAACTGTTCCTCTTATTCCTAGTGCCTCTAACTTTTGTATTATATTCGAATTCAACTGTTTTTTTTTCACCGAAACAAAATACATCTATTATTCCCTTAATTTTTTATTTAAATTCTCATCTCTTAAACCTCCTATTCAGCAGATCTGTCTCACTTTTTAACTTCAGTAGTGCTTTAATGAGAACATATATCTCTGATGTTATTGTATATCTTAACATTAGCAATGGAATTCAAAGAATATCATTTAGGTGTCACTTTTATCGGTGTGAACTTAACGAAATAATAATTATTAAATCCTCACTTCAAAATGGGTTAGGAAAACATCCAAGTTTATTTTTGTTTCAACCGGTGTCTGGCGTTTATACGTTTTGGATTATTTTTATAAAAATTTATATCAAGGAATTCTTGATGTTCGAATAAAATACCGAAAATAAATCGTAGGGCTTGGCAGGTCACCGGTGTTTAGTTTTTTAAGATGCGACGACGATTTATTGCGGTTTGCGGCTTCGTTATCGAATTATGAATCACAGAAACTTGAAAATTCCGAACTGTGTAAAAACAAGAGGAAATTCCAAATAGAAAATCCCAGGTAATGGAAAATGCCAGGTTATATCTGAATTTTTCCCAGATTTTACTTATGACATCAATCAATACTTGGTGGTTCCGCAATCTCATATATTAGAACCCATTTAATGAAAGATCTCTGCTTGGTAACCTTGAGCAATATAAAAAAATGACAAGACACCTGTGAAATATCGAATTTCAAATAATTTTTGATACATTTCAAAATTTCGAATTTTCTGACGACAAGCACTAAGCACAATCCATCAAAAAAAAGTGCGAACACTAATCATTGATCACTTTCAACAGTAAAATGCTCGCGAACACTAAGCATTTTCACAAAGTGCGTAAAAATTACGAGCACTAAGCACCTTCGATTGATTTTGAGCAGATGTGCACAAAATCGCATCTTCAGGAAGACGATTAGTTTCATATTTTTTTCGCCTACCATAAAATATGAAAATGAATCGTCCACGAGTAATGAGAGCGGAGGTACTGGAAAAAGAGGTTCTTAATAACATTAAAGATTGTCCGGAATTAAGTACAAAACAAATTGCTAACACATTAAAATAATGTTTGCAATAAACTATTCTGGAAAATTTTAAATAATCATAATAAATTTATTTTCCAATATGTTATTACAAAATCAATTCTAGAATTGTTGTTGAAATGTAAACAAACATGGAAATCCCATTGAAACCAAAGTTGCTCGTGGGCTATGCAATATTTAATTCACAATAATCCAAATGCATATGATATTAAAAATATAAGATTGTTTGAATTGGTTTCACTTTGTAAATATCAATATTGTTTCCTAACATTTTGTCATTTAACCTATCTTAGATATAACTGAGAGAAATTTAACTACAAATAAAAATAGAACACAAACAATTTGTATTTGTATTAGTATTAGAAATGACAAAAAAGATATTGAACTATATACAATATTAACATGAAGATTTAAAAAGTCTGTTATTCAATGAGAGAGCCAACCAGATCTCGATTTGAGTTTAGAACGTAGTTTTTTATAATTTTTTTCAACATTTGGCTAGAATTTATTTCCACTATATTCATTTTCTATTCAGTGGGCAGAAAATTAAAGATTTTTGAAATGAGGTAAGAGATATTTCGTTGTCTGATTTTTGTACTACTCAGGGATGTTTCAACATGATATTCTTTTTTGTTTCTAGTGAAATGTCGTGGTAAATATTATTTAATAGATATTTGTTTGTTGTGGATATGTGAAAGTATGTTATGAAAAAATGTTTGTCTCACTTCTAGTATTCTGCTTATGAAAAAAGCAGATTGCTAGAGAACGTTGGTTCTTTATCATACATTATTTTCAGAAGTCGTTACTGTACAGTTTCCAACTTTTTCAAGTGAGTAGCAGCAATCTCTCTCTAGCTCAATATGGCATATTGAATACGAGATTCCACAAGAACGAAATAAATTATCTTCAAGTGGTGAGTATCCAGTATTTTACTTGAATATTTGAATTTAAACAGCATACTTCTTCGAGTTTTTGTAACATCCTCAGTGTAAACGTCCCATCTCATATGACTATCCATTGTTACACCTGAATATTTGATGGTATCTGTTCTGGAAATATCAATAACCGAATTGTCGCCTACTATATTGTGGGTGTTGAAATTTGGTAAATGATTTCTGTAAGCTATGAAGGTCATAAATTTTGTTTTATCAAAGTTGATTGTTAATAGTGAACCAGTCAATTATCAGACTCTACTTTTTCTTTCAGGTCATGCCAATTTTCATCCTCATGCAAAATCACAGTATCATCTGTGGAGCTGATTATAGATCCTGAAGTGATCAATTGTGTCCTTAGCATAATCAACGAGTTCAGGCACTTTTGCCGCTAGACTTTTCCCATCGAGTACACTTTTGTCAAGTCTTTAAATTATTACCTAAAACGCTCAATTTTTAGAAAACGTATTATTCACTGATAAATCTCACTTTTCAAGATAAGGGATTACAAATTTTCATAACAATCACTATGAATTTTAACTCAACGTGTTGGTTGGAATTATTGTCAAAAATATTATTGGACCGTATTTTCTATGCATCCTTCACACATTTTCTCCAGGAGCAACTTCTCATTTTACTTGAAAATGTTCCACTAGCTATTCGATCATGAATGAGGGTTATGCACGATGGTGCGCTTGCCCATTTTAGCATAACTGCTCGTCAGTACTTGGATGACGTGTATCCAGATCGTTGGACAGGCCGAGTAGGACCTCATCCTTGGCCTCCCAGATCTTCAGACTTAAACCCCTTGGACTTTTGCATCTGGGGTCACCTCAAGTACTTGGTTCATACGATCCCCTTCGAATGAGTGAATGATTTATATATTCTTCATTTGTGGACAAGAATAATAGGAGAATCCTAAAAATAGAGCTACTTTCTTACTGGAAGAAAATCGGGATACAAAAAAATTTGTTCAAATGTAACAGGTTTTTGTATTTTATATACAAACTTTGTGTTCACGAAATTAGTAGATTAAGATTATTGATTGTTTCTTTCTCATTTTTTTTGTTTATTATAAATGTGTTGTCAAGGTTGAGTTTAAAAACAGCGCAGGCTGACACTCCGCCTATTCACTATGATTTTTTTTCTCACAATTTTTATCATTATTTGTTTATTTTTTGTAGTGAATAAAGACGCGTTATTATTATTATTATTATTATTATTATTATTTTATTTTTTCCCGTTGGGAATGTACCAGTCAGGCCCTGTCTCCGGTGCTCCGATACATCCGGAGGGCGCGCTGGTGTCGTTAACCCCAATAACCACTCCCTACGTCCGTAGGGTGAGTGACTATTGGGTCCGAGAATCATGTGCCCTGAGTAGACGGAGCGAACCAAGGATGACGGCCTTCTGCATTCTTGCTGCTAAGATTTCTGCCATATTACGGCAAGCAGGTATTATCTTCAAGTTGGAGAGCAGTGTCTCCATCATTCCACCAAGGACTCCTATGATCAGAACCACCATTTTGACAGAATGGTCCGGATATAACCTGCGGAGTTCAAAGAGAAGATCTCGATATTTAGTCCGTTTTTCCTCCTCTTTTCGAACGATATTCATTTCGCCTGGAGCGGAAAACTCCATGACGAATATCGTTCTACTTTGGTGGTCGAGGAGGACAACATCAGGCTTATTGGCTTGTATTTTCCTGAGGGTGGGGAATAAGTAGTTCCAATAGATCCGTCACCTCTCATTCTCCACCACGGACTCAATATCCCCCGGAACATAAGGCAACACCGGTGTCTCGTCTATACCGTACGAGTGTCGTAGATGGTAGTATAACACTCGTAGCGCCGCGTTATGCCTGTGGATATAGGCTGAGACCGCATGAGATGGGCATTATTATTATTATTATTTTTTTTTTTTTTTTTTTTTTTTCCTTGGTGTTTTGGCATCGACTGCTATGGTCATTAGCCATGTGTTCTGGATAGGCCTTGTTACTAACTCCATACGCCACTTTAGGAGCAGCACTGTTAATTTTTAACGCAACAGTGAATCGTGGAGGATTATTCCCAGCCGACACGAGCCTCAGTCATTCAGACTTTCACATCTGAAAATGAAAAAAGATCGCACCGTCTGGGAATCGAACCTGCAATCTCTCGATTACCAGGCGAGCGCTTAACCACTGCGCTAATCCCCGCCCTTATTATTATTATTATTATTATTATTATTATTATTATTATTATTATTATTATTATTATTATTATTATTATTATTATTATTATTATTATTATTATTATTATTTGAGAAATCGCATCATTGCATGTTGTGAGAGAATCCAAAACAAACCCATACGTTTGCACCAATCTATGAGTCAAAGACTTGATTCCTGTCTAGTTGTTGGAGATGGTCTTTCCGGGCAGTTTCTTTAAATCTGTCTCGTTTGATCTTGTTGCCTTTCTCTTTATTGCACATGTTTTTATTTTGTTTCGATTTTTAATTTGATATTCCACTGAAACGAAACCTAGTACTGGTACATGCCTACATTAAAAGTTGAAACGAACGGAAATTTGAAAATACCACGATTGAAAAAACGTGACAGCCACTTACTACATTTTTACGATTTTATTCACAGAAGATACGTCTATACATGATGTTGTATTTAATTTTTTTATTGAGAAACTAATGCCTTTACGGAAATAGCACATGAGTAAAAAAAAGTTTTGCAATAAATCTTTCGTTTCAAGAAATATTTTCAAATCAAGAAATTTTGTTTAGTTCAAAAGTTCTGGTGGAAAATGGAACAGAGGTTGCATGTTTCATCCCTTCAAAAGATCACAACAGAATTAATTGAATATATATTCATAGGTATCCTTTTTATGTTTAGAACATGTCAACAATTTGAAAAAAGATTTTTTTTAAACATTTTTGGAAACGTGTTACTTTCGAAGGACAAGCCTAAGAGTTTTCGTTTACTCGAAAGACCACCTTCAATTTTCGACAAGGAATCAAACTTACGCAATTATTTGAGCACCTTGTGAAATAGAAAATTAAATAATGGACCATAACTAGTCTCAGCAAAATATGTGAAATAGACTAATAACCAATTAAAATGATCCAGGACGACAATTTTGTTATAGAACTAACTCGACAGCTGCCTATTTTTTATTGTGGATAAGAAAAATACCGTTTTTGTAATATCTTCCCAATTACTAATTCTTCGATATTTTCACAAAACCGTGTTTTCACTGTCTTTGTATTTGTCGAAAAAGTAAAAGCCCAAAATATGCTGCGGCTCTTGAAGTACCTATGTATTCATCAATTATAAATTATGTACGAAGATAAATGTAACCTCTTGCACTCTCGGGAATAACGGGTGTATAATGTCATTCTATAACGAATTGAAGCTGTTGACATTTATAATTGATTGAATGAATAATAAAGAAATATAACCTCTCAGAAGGATTCTAAAAAACTGGACGCTGCTGCTATATTTCGTATTCAAATAAGTGAATTCAAATTGTACACAATTTTCATAAATGTTTCAAAACAAAGTAAAATCAATCAACGAATGGAAACCTACCTTACTCTATTTTCTTTCACTACCCAAAATTTCACATAAACCACCATAAATAAACCATAAATATTCTAGATTATCTAAAACTTAATTATTCTTATTCATTCTTTAAATTTCAATATCACTCTATCACTATCTATCTGTTGTATGCTTAATTACTTATATCTCCTCGAAACATAACCCTAAAATAACTGTCTTATTTTGCACAGACAAGACCTCATTAAAATTTTGTGTTTCGTGGGAAATGTCTATTCTTTCACAGATCAATGTCGAAATGAATTGTCTTTTGAAGGTTATGTTCTTATTTCGTTCAATCAGAAAATATTTCTCGGTCGTGAAGTGAAATTCAAGTTTATTTATTTGTGTAGACTGTAATGATGATATTCCTGGATAGCTGCTAGTTACTGTTGGCGATGTGTGAATGTGAGAAGTTTTACCGTACTGTTGAGTTTGTTCTTCTCGTAGCGTGGTAGTGTTAATTATGGGCAATGAGGATATTATATTTCTTTTTGGTAAGTTGAAATTTGTTATACTTTAGTTTCGATTTCTGATTATCTTGTTTGAGTAGGTTTTTGTTTTTTTTTTACATATTTGAACATTTATAACTGAAATTTTGGTAAAATTCCGTTAACCGGGCGCTACAAGCTATCAAAAATAATTTTTTTGGGACTTACTTAGTTTGACCTCCTGAATAAAAAATCCAAATGAAATTTTTGGCGGTCTCAAGTAATTTCGGAGATACGGGCCTTTTTTTGAATGAAAACTGGCATTTTCTAGCACACGTTTCTTCTTCGAAAAACACACTCAAATGCCTCCTGATTTTCACCAGCACAATATACACACCCTAATTCACCAGTTTTACACTTTTTTTTTCATTGAAAATAGTTTTTTATCAACAAATTCTACTTTATTTTAGCAATAACAAAATCAACAAATTCATGCTTTTGTTATTGCTAAAATAAAGTAGAATTTGTTGATAAAAAGCTGTTTTCAATGAAAAAAAAAAGTGTAAAACTGGTGAATTAGGGTGTGTATATTGTGCTGGTGAAAATCAGGAGGCATTTGAGTGTGTTTTTCGAAGAAGAAACGTGTGCTAGAAAATGCCAGTTTTCATTAAAAAAAAGGCCCGTATCTCCGAAATTACTTGAGACCGCTAAAAATTTCATTTGGATTTTTTATTCAGGAGGTCAAACTACGTAAGTCCCAAAAAAAATTTTTTTGATAGCTTGTAGCGCCCGGTTAACGGAATTTTACCGAAATTTTTACTTTTTCTTCAGACACTTCCATTGTTTTCATCTCACTGGATACACTTTTTGAATTTTGTATGGATACATACCTACTTATTTTCAGCAATGTCTTTCATCGAAACGAACAAGTAACTAATTTCAAAATTTGATCTGCTTATTACAATTAGGTACCTATTATATTTACAGAGATTTTTGCATTTTTCAACAAACCACAATTTTTCTTTCTATTTTCATTTCAAATGAAAAAATGTTATTGTTCACTATTTTTGATCTGGATTTAAAGGACCCCGCACCAAATACATGGTAAAATGGCTTTCAGCCAGTTTTTATAACTTTTTGGGATATTGTAGTACAAGTCACTAGAAGTCACGCATGCAAGTTTAAATCAGTTTCTATATGAAGCATCTAAATGCAATAGCAGACATTTCAGCTATTCGAGTAAAATGAGTCGGCTATGTATTCTTCAAGTAGAGTTTATTAGGAATACGATTTTCACACGTCCAGGAGCATAAACAGTCATTTGAGTTCGTTATTGGCGTCTTAAATGTAGTCTTAGATGGAAAAGCAGACATATGCAAGTTAGATGCAAAAAAGACATTTGCCTGTGGACGAATCAGGTTGCACTTCGTTAGTCACGTGAACTCGAGATCATAATAAGACGTATATTGAAGACGACGCATTCAGAGTTTATAGTTCTGTTAATTTTTTTGCTATACCTGTATAACTGCTAAAAAATAATAAATAAGTTTTTCACTATTATCATAAGATGCAAACGCAGATAATTGGAGTACACTCAGATGCATAAGGAGACATTTGCAAGGCTCAGCTGCAAAAGCAGACATGTGTCATTTTTTAAACAAATTATCTTGTTAATAATAAATCAGACATTTCTGAGTAAAACTCTATTATCATTAAAAACATAATAGCAAATTTCCATCAAAATTTCAAGTTGATTGATCGAGTTATAAGCTCTAGGCAGGTTTTTTGCGTTTTACTCAAAACTAGCTATAAGTGAAATGTCTGCATTTGCATTTACACGCTTCATATCCAGTTTCGAGGATATACATTTTTGAAAATCATAAAAATTGATATTGAATGAAAGTTTGTTTTTGTAGAGGATATTCGTTTCTTGACATACCTTTTTGGGAATTTTAACCTTCCACAGTCTGAAAATGAAAAAAATGTTAATTCAAAGAAATATGCACAAGTGTAGAGGGCAAATTGATTATTTCCCCTCTACACTTGTACAGATTTCTTTGAATTAACATTTTTTCATTTTCAGACTGTGGAAGGTTAAAATTCCCAAAAAGGTATAGTCCGGGAGCCAGTGACAGATTTCCATGACCAAGTTCCTCTCAAGCGAAAATTAGTGGAATGCATCAGAGAGTTATATTATAAAGCTTCGTGAACGTCAGCTGCGGTTCCGCGGGGGGGATGAGCGGTGGTAGCCTCCCACGCACAAAGAAAAAGAAATGTATTCAATTTTGTTTTCCTACCTGAAAACATGTTAAATTATCGCTAAAGCAATATCTTGAAGAAAGAAAAAATCAGCTAACTATAGCATGGTGTATTTATTATACGACAGCTAGTTGGTCGAACACAAAAAAAATTGTACCTTCTATGATATCCTCTCAAATAAAATTTTACCTTATATTCGGATTGCGTCAATTTAACATGTTTCCGGGAAGGACATAATTGAATATATTTTTTTCTTCGTGCGTAGGAAGCTACTGCGCTGATCATCTCCCCCCACCGACGGAATCGCAGCTGACGTTCACGAATCTTTATAATACGACTCTCTGATGCATTCCACTGAATATCGCTTGAGAGGAAATTACTGACCAAATTTTTACCGGCCTCCTAGACTACTATGTCAAGAGATAAAAATTGATGTTGTACCAAAATATAGTAAGGTTCACTTACCAAAAGTATTATATTTTAGATGATTAGTGACAAAATAATTGCATTGCTGGTTTGAAGAAAGTCTAACGACATGGCCACCTTTTATACAGGGTGGGTCAAAAATACCGACAATTTAGCATATTTTGCCCATCCTCATCATCGGTCCCGTGAGACTGAGAATTTTTCATTAGGATTGTCCCTACTAGTATTTTTGTCTTATGACAAAAAGACTTTCCCTAAAAGTTTGGACTTTTTTACAACACAGTAAATTGTTTTCAGATGTTTGTTTTTAATACCTTCTACATGTTTTTAACAGTAGCCACACAGTCAATAAATCAGCTTTGGAGCCAAAACTACTTGAGGAAGACTTGTAGTTATTGCTTAATATGATTAGCTTCAAAAACTTACGATCACATTTTATATGGTTGAAATCGGTTTTGTACGTAACATACAGTATGTCCCACTTACCATGCTCACCATGGGCATCTTTTTAAGGGTGAGAGATTCGAGGTAGGTTAAATGATACAATTGTGGAGTTTATCAAGGTCAACTATAATGGGAAAATTATTTTGATAAAATCTATTCATTTGTTTCATACTCAAAAAACAGATTTTTATCATTTTCATGTCTCCCCCGTAACTTCTTTATTTATGAAAATATTCGAAATGGAATCTCACATTCTTATGGCAGTTTTTCAATGAGATTTCGAGAAAATATAAAATTTATACCAACTCTTCTAGAATTTCAGATATCAGCACCAACTTTTATTTTTTAAATGTAGATCATAGCTCACTATGAGTTATGACTAAGTTATAATTTTTTTTCTACAGATGATATGTCACAGTAATAGTTTTTTGTTGATAACATCGGAGTTATCGTCATTTATACAAAAACAAGATCTATTTTGAAGTCGTCATCTTGAATTTATAAATTTGATCAAAAAATTTATGATCTCCGCCATATCAAAAATTTCGTAATGCATTGTAACCGGAATTATGAACCTCTGCCAAATTTCAAGTTATTATGACGGCCAGAAGTGGGTCAAAATTCACTTGCAAGATTTGATTACAGACAGAGAGACACCGGTAAAGGTGAAACTAAATAAAGGCTTGTAAAAAGAATTGATCAAAAGGTTCAAAAAATTCCAAAATACTAATTGTATACAGGATGTATTATAACATTTTTCCTTCATAAATCGTTGGTGCATTTTATTTATTGATTTTAGTGATCAATAAATTTATTTTGAAAACAAGCAATTTTAACAAACAAATGAAACCAGCTTCTTTTCTTATAACATTCAATTTGTTGACTTATCTCAATCGAATCTGAAGATGCTCACAGTACTATCCGTCCATTAGTTTGTATGTCCGATTAAATAATATACTACATTGCTGATTTTCCCCTTTAATAATTTAAATTCATGCAGTGCGGGATTAAAAGTACTAGTAACTTTTTATATCGTAGTTACCTACCATTATCCACGCAAGGACTGAAACTTGCACTTCATTCCATAAAATCTAAGAGAAAAATATACTGATTTCAGACCCGGAAGGTCAAACATATATATGAAACTTTATATTCAAAGGAAATGAACGAGCGTACTCATTTCCTATTTGAATGATACGTTTCATGTAATCATCTATCATGAATCCATTATCATTTCCGTGAGTTATAATTTCCGGGTGCTGCTGTGAGAAATATCTGTCAACAGATCTGAAAATCGTTTCATTAAATACATATATCATACTTGAACTATTATTGAGAACGATGCAAGATAATTGATAAAAACATTACAACAGATATGTCTATAGCATTATATTATGAATATTTCAAGAAATAATTCAGCATTAATTTTTTTTTATTTTTTTATACAATTTTCATTTCATTAAAAAACGAATCAGGACCTTACTACATATTATAGTACCTACATTCGTCAAATGTACTATTAGACCGTCAGATAGTGACAGATTTAGGTGCCCCATTTTCACATACAAGCCTCGAATGGGGTTGAAAAGTAAGTCGATGTTGAGTAAAATTAAGGGAAACTTACGAGTGGCTCGTGGGGAAAACATATGGAAAAATCAAAAAGAATTTCCATTAAATTTTCCGACGACAAAATCTACTTTTCCATTCACGCCACTCAAGCCATTATGTTTTTCGGTCTAGTGACGATGTAGGTTTTCATAGTTTCGATGGGCTTGCGTGGGAAAACCTGTTAAAACCTCGATTTTTCTTCACAAGATCACAGCCTCATTTTAACCCTTTAGCCACCTTCAACACTCAAGCCTTTGATCTTCTGAAGCCAGGTTATATTAATTAATGATTAGGTGAACACGGCTCGCGTTAAAATATGGAAAATCGAATTTTCCATGGAAAATCGAATTTTCCATATGTTATCCCCAGGAGCCACTTGTAATTTTCCCTCCATTTTACTCAACATCGATGTACTTCTGAACCCTATTCGAGGCTTGTATGTGAAAATGGGGCACCTAAATCTGTCACTATCTGACGGTCTATATGTTTTGTCTGGCAATCACAAGACAGTCTAAAAAAACATAGACTGAGATTTCGGGCCAATTTTGTGTCGTGGCTTGCATTTTATCTTGAGTGTCGGAAAATCTGTGTTAAAGTAGATAGATCTCAACTACATGTTGATGTTGATTTGAGGGTTCCTCAGTTGCAAGTCTCTTGATTTTTCTATTATACATTATGAATAAATTACCAACATAGTTGAGCACTGAACACATTTTTTGTATGCAGGTGATACGACAATTACCACTGATGCAAAAACCCTGGGAGAACTAGGCACAAAATGAATATTTTGTCGAAATAATTCTACGATTGGTGTTGTAGTACCAATTCCATACTAGTCAATTCTGACAAAACAGTATGTCTACAAATATACTCCAGTACGAAAACAGAAAAACATTTTTTTTCAGATTCCATAAAATTTCTGGTCATATAATTAGCAGCAAGTATGGTCTGTTGATCAGCCACTCATTCATCAAACTTTTGAAATTTTGAGCCAGGCTGATTAGTTTTTTTACATTGAAGAGGGTGGCCAGATAATTCAGATATTACAGAAAATAATGAACTAGGTTGCAAATTAAAATTTTTGTCGTGAGTGACATTCCTTGTGAGTAAAATTGCTCGTAACGAACAGAAATATTCATACATTTCCTGATGTGTATTTGATAAATATATTGTAACTTCCAAAATTTTTATGAAGCTAGTGAAAGTGAATACCATTTTTAGACATAGAGAGGTAATTGAGGTCACGTTGAGGACTTCTTTCACGACAAACGTCTGTTAGAAATATTTGGAGAACCATTCAAAATAAAAACTTGAAATTTTATTGTAGTGGGTTTTACAATATGGCAGAGGAAAGTTTCTCATTTCAAACGGAACATCTTGTATTTCATTACATTTTTTAATTTTTCAGTAGATTTTTGGTCCACTTTGAACAACGCCTATACCCGAATTTGTTAGTGTTTGAAACGTATTTTTTTTCTGAAAAATCGAACAGTTACAGCATCCGAAGCATCAAGTCATGAACAAACCCATAAAATTTTCAAGAATATTTATTCACGGGCAGGATAAAATTTCCATCTGAAACACAACATCGAGAAAACTGATGTAACACGATTTTTCCAAATGGACACCATACACTATTCTATTATTTTGGATACTACAGAAAAAATATATCAAAAATTCATGAAGAATAGACTCCTGTCAAGAGTATCAAGATATATCCGAAAGTTTGAAAACATTTGAGTTACAACTATGTCAGAATTGAACATGATTTGACTGACGTCTATTTCCTCATTAGGGGGGTGTTTTAGGTATAGGGTATTCTTTATGAATTCGATATCTTTTTCTGTAGTATCAAAGAGTAATAGAATAGTTTCCATTTAAAAAAATCGTTTTCACCAGTTTTCTCCCTTAAATTATTTAGGTGGAAATTTGATTGACCTGCTCATGACTTGATGTTTCAGGTGTGATTCTGTGAAATTTCGAAACAATACATTGAGTTTCAATGTTTTTTGTGCTATAAAAGGTAACCGAATTCAATGTTGATGTTAGTTCATTTGTTTTCGAAGCTTTCTTGGTTTGGTATTGCTTCGAATGATTTACATTTCAAATATTTCCCAAAGTCGGATATATTTCACCAATGGTGTATCTTAGGTAGGCATATTGTATTCTTTATGAATTGGATATCTTTTTTTCTGTAGTATCAAAAAGTGATAGAATATTGTATGGTTTCTACTTGAAAAAATCGTGTTTCATCAGTTTTCTCTATTTTATGTTTTAGGTGGAAATTTTGACCGACTTGTAAATTATTTTTGAAATCTCGATGAACCTGCACATGACTTTTTGATGGTTCAGGTGTGATTCTGTGAAATTTCACATTTCCAACTATTCATTGAGTTTTAATGTTTATACAGGATAACCGAATTAAATATTGATATTAGTTCATATGTTGTCAAAGCTTTCTTGGTTTGGTATTGCTTAGAGTGTTTTACATTTCAAATATTTCCCATAATCGGATATATCTTAACAGGAGTGTATTTTGGGAGTAGGGTATTATTCAAGAATTGTACAATTTTTTTTGTAGTGTAAAAAAATTATAGAATAGTGTATGGTTTCCATTTGATAAAATCGCATCTTATCAGTTTTCACCATGTTATGATTTAGGTAGAAATTTTGAAAACCTTGTAGATTATTTTCGAAATTTTTTTGGACCTGTTCATGACTTGATGATTCAGGTGTGATTCTGTAAAATTTCACGTTTCCAACTGTTACTTTCTATGACTTATGATTTTTTCGGAGAAGTAGGTACTGTAACTGTAAAAATTTTCAGAAAAAAAATAATATCTCGAAAAATTGCAAATTTGGGTATAGACATTGTTACACAAGGTGGGTCTAAAATCTGATGAGAAATTCAAAAATTTAATGAAATACAGGGTGTTCCATTACAGTTCTGAAGTTTGGCAAAAGTGGTAACTTTTCCGGAGAACTTGAAGAAATACTCACGTTATATCTTCCGCACCACAACATCTAAAGCACAAAGCACAAAGCGGCCACACGCGCCAAACGTCGCTAAAAAACGGCAGACGGTCTCACGTCGCAAAAAACGGCAACCAGCGTAGCGCGCCAATGAATACGGAAAACTTGCGGCCTGCTCGAGACTGAATCGGAGTAGGCCGCGCACCGCCACACATGCATATGTGGGAGTATCGTTTACTCGTTTTCGAACCGCTGTTTTGGTGGATTCGTTTGAAGGATCTGGCGCACGCGTCCCCGCTTCCCGTCCGTATTTCTGGCCTCGGACGGCACCACGTGGCAAAAAGAATTATCGCGATTGGGTTTGTCCTAGGTACTTATCGGGTGGTCCATGCTAAATGGTGGTGGTCGAGCTTGCGTTTTTTAGACTGCCTTGAAGTTCAAGGGCAACAGTTACTTTTGCTTTGAAAAACTGTCGATTTTCCGTATAATATCAAATGTCTCATACAAGGACGGATCCAGAATATTGTTTAGGGTGGGCACAAGGCAATACAGGGTGTCTTAAAACTCAACGTCATCCGTCCAGCTCATGACTGACCAGAATATCGCAATGTGACCTCAGTAAAATATTGATAGTTTTGGAGATATATTGGCACTTTCATGAATTTCGTGAAAATCGAAACCTTTGAACAGTATTTCGAGTGCCGCTAGAACAAAATTTCATAGTTTAGGATTCTAATTTTTGTTATGCAACCTTCAATAACCTTTCTATTGATTGAAATCCAAAATAAAAATATTGGTGCAATACCTATTGAGAAAAAAAACATATTTGCCCGATACACGAGTTCGTTTATTTTATTAGCTTACTTAGACTCTTCATACTGTTAACCAAATCACCAGGCGAACCTGGCAAGTTATTCCAAAAAATTGCTCATTTGGTGTAGTTTTTGACGTGATACAACATTCACTACCTTCCACTTGAGAAAAAAAGATATTCCTAGTTTAGTGCAATAGGAGCTCATTGTGAAATATTTAGGAATTCGAATGAAAATACTTGGTAAATTGAAGTGACAGGTATTTATTGACAACTAAACAAAACAAAGAAAAATTAGAGAATATGTACAAACTGCCTGTCACCAATCGAATGCAAGCGTGTCATCGACCAGTGAGAAATTAGTTGGATCAAACTTATCCCTATAGATAGATCGGCCGTCTTGGTCCCATTTTGTGGCCTCCCCAGTCTCCAGATTTAAACCCCTCAGATGCACACCCATTAAACGATAACATCAATTGAGACGTCGTATTAATGAAGCAGCTGTCCAAATAAGTGCCGAAGGAAGTACACGACGAATAAAAAGATCGTTTTTAAAAAGATGATACGCTTGCATTCGACTTGGTATGGCAGGCAGGTTGTACACATTTTCTAATTTTTCTTTGCCTTTTGTTTAGTTGTCAATAAATACCTTTCACTTCAATTTACCAAGTGTTTTCATTCGAATTCCTACTTATTGAAATAATTTCACAATGAGCTCCTATTGCACTAAACTAGGAATATCTTTTTTCCTTAAGTGGAAGATAGTGAATGTTGTATCATGTAGAAAACTATACCGAATGAGCCATTTTTGAAATAACTTGCCAGGCTCGCGTGGTGATTTTGTTTATAGTATGAAGAGTCTAAGTAAGCCAATAAAATAAATTAACTCGTGAATCGGCAAATATTTCTATTTTGGATTTTATTTGATAGGAAATTAATGATTGCATAACAAGAATTTGAATCTTAAACTATGAAGTTTTGTACTTGCGGCACTCGAAATACTGTTGAAAGGTTTCGATTTTCACGAAATTCATGAAAGTACCAATATCTCCAAAACTATCAATATTTTACTGAGGTCATATTGTGATATTCTGGTCAGTCATGAGTTGGACTATCAGCGCTTTGAGGGATGACGTTAAGTTTTGGGACACCCTGTATATTTCTTCCACCTGACCTGAAGAACTGTTTAGGGTCAGGGTATAATGAATTCCAAAGTATATAAAGTTAATCATATACTGAGCAACAGAAAACTGAAGACGATATATTTTGAACTGGTCCAATCTCACATTTTGTACGGAATTATCATCTGGGGCACTGCTGGTAAAACACCATACACATAATAGTTAAAAAAAAATCATATACATATTATTCGGTAAAGTCAGAACATACTCCTTTAACAACCTCTACAGGGAAACTGGACTCTTCGACCGCAGATAATGATTTCTACTTAATAATAATATACAACCCAAACTCTGAACAAAATTGAAAATTGAAGAACACACCGATAATTCTTGAAATAGGAATTCCAACTTCCTACCATCCATAATCAATAGAACAATTGGACAAAAAACTGCTCTTTCCTAGGTCCTACCAACAGCGAAGTGGTCGAGGTATTAGAGCGTTTGGCTTCCACCCAGACGGTCCGGGTTCGATCCCCGGTCGTGTGTCACTGAGCTGAAGTGGTTCGGATTCCACTTTTATTTAAACTGTAGGTCCCTGATCTCCCTTGCTCGCACAAGCTCTGCTTTTGAGGGGTTTTCTCCGAAAACCTGGGAGTTTCGTAAAAACAAATTTTACAAAAATTTTACCAGTACAGATTCATACTATGAGATGTGCACAACATCATAAATGTTCATCGATTCAAGAAAGAGGTGAAAAGTTTCATCCTCACACTGTCCCGTGAAACTATCCATCAAATGATTGATGATAATCCATTTATATAATATATCGATAATGAAACTAAGTGAATGATTTTCACTACAAAGGGTTTATTAAACCACGATGTACAACAGTTTTTTCAAGTGGAGAAGATAATCTAAATTACATCTTTCCTGTGTTTTCTGAAATACTCATCGTAAATTGACTAGGGTTCAGGTGTATACCTGTCTCCAAATAAACCTCCGATAAGTACCAATATTACTGACTATATTTAATCCTGCCTTTCCAGGAAAACTTATTGAGTAAGGGTGAATTATTCAATTCTGGTTAGTTATAAAGAAAGTTATCAGAATTTTTCCATTTAATAATCTCCTTACTTTCAAAAAGATTCAACTTCATGCCCTTGTTTTGTACAAGAAAGATTTCAAAATCATGGTTGTAGTAAAGACGCCTAAAAAGTCTATCTGAAAAAGAAGAAGATGACAAAGAAGAGGACTGCGCGCGCGGATGGGAACAGCAACGCGAACAATACTAACTGTCATGTACCTTACTATATCCATCTCAAGAAATAAATGAACTCCCTGCAACTAACAACATGGTTATCTTTCATACCACAATGGCCAAAAGCATGGTTTTCGGTTTATGCATGGATAGCATGTTGAATTTGTTTTTCCGTTAACAAAGCTGTTTCAATGTTCGGTTTGGCGCTTTTTGAAGGTTCTACCAGTTTGGCTAAGATAAATTTGTTACAACTACCACAGGTTATTTTATAGACTCCTCACATTTCTTGTTTTTCCACTTCATCTTTGTTGTTTTTAATGTTTGCCCAAAGTATTGTCTAAACAATGGAGCGTCTTCAGGGACCAGAAAACCTGATTTCCAAAGGGAAGACTTATTGACCACCTTTACAACCCTTTCCACCCATATGAATTTTTTCCTCTATTTTTTCATCAATTTATTTTCGGTAATTTGTGTCGTTTGAAAATTTTTCTCATCGATAATTCTGTGAATAAACTTTAATACACCTCAACTAGTAATTTAATAATAACAGAAATATAGTTCAACACCTTATTATCAAATTAATCATATTGTTAGATATTGAAAACGGAAATAACTTATTTCTAATTGTGGGTTTTTTTCTTTTCCAGAGGATGTTTGTTCAACTTTTCAATTGAGATAGTTCTTTTTTCAACATGAGGTTATCTTGACCAATGGAAAATAACGACTTTAGTTTATCTTTCAGTCGCAGATGATTCCACATCCAATTTTATTTGTTCACATTTTCAATAAAATCAACATCATATCTATAATATGCTTGATCTTACAATCAAATTCATTATTGGATAATGGGTTAAAAATAAATCTCGCATTATACCTATTCCATAAGGTCTATGTCATTGATCAGTTTCTGTGAATTATTTATTTTATTCCCACTCAAAAGAGAGATATATTCTCACTGACAGAAATATGATTTTATTTTCGTAGAACTAAACTACATCAAAAACATGCACTCTCAATATGTAATATATCAAAATCAAATTAAACGATTCGTTATTTGAAGGTTCAACCTGCCAAGTTTACCAAAAGATAAACCAAGACAAAGACGAAATCCAATTATCGTCGTAATAATTCATAGAAATATAAACAGTACCGCATTCTCAAGAGTACTTGAATTATGTCGAAATAACATAAACACTCCACCACAGCTTAGCATTTATGCATTTTTGATAATATTGGGATCATTATCAAATAAAAAGCCAACCTGTTTTATTCTTTTTTGCATGTCGCACATCTATCGAAATGGATGGTTTCAAACAAATTTTGATTTAAAAACCATACCTTGTCAAAATTAATACAACCTGCTTGCAGTGGCGGCGATAAGGGGCCTGCATAGCCCGCCGAGCGAGGGGGGGCAGCTCCAGAAAATGATCAAAATCTGTTTTTTGCGTATAAAACAAAAACGAATAGATTTTATCAAAATATTTTTTCACATATTAGTTGGCCTTAATAAACTCCACATTCGGTGTCATTTAACCGACCTCGTAAGAGACCTATGGTGAGCATGGTAAGTGGGTCACACTGTATAAACTCACCCTTTTCTGACGATTGGCCAACACTTCGAGAAGTTGTCTCTTCTATTCGCTCCTCTGTGGCAATAGGTAGGGTATGTTGGAGGAGTGAGAAGGACGAAAGAAAGTATTTCTAAGATTCGATTCGAAATACCAGAAAATTACAGGTGATGGTAAACACTGTTACACTGATTCAAAGCGGTGAAAACTGATTTGACGACACTACTCATGCGAATTTGGAAATATTGAGAATGCGGTTCCGATTAGATAATGCGAAAAGTAATGTTTATGAACTCGAACTCTGCTGAACTGAACTGATCTGATCGAAAAATTTTACGTATGGGGGATACACTTTTTAATTACATTTCCTGAAAGGAGTGTATATGCGCCCTATCTCTTACAACGGAATTAGTTAAAACTGTTGAGTGTTGAGAAATTAAATGGCTTGCGTATCCACCACCCTTAATATCTCCCTTTCAGTAAATAATATGAAAAATCGAAGAGACTTGCAATGAATATTTTCAGCCATCGCTTTCAACCCCCTAGGAGGGATGGATATTAACCATTAGGAACCGAAATGGGAAGGGGGTCAAGAGCACATTATTTTGAAGGGGGTTCAATTCTCTCTCAAACGGTACCCTCACTTTTTATTTTTTGAGCAGTTTCCGAAAAATAGCGTTGTCATTTACACAAATAATCATAACTTGCACTTGAAATTAAACTAGTAAATGATGGTATCGTTTAAAAATTAAAATTGATATTTACATTTGAGTTCTATTATTTATTCTATGAGTAGAAGTTTTATTTGGGACACTTACATGGAATCATTATGATGGAATTTTGTTTCAAAATGGATGTTGTATTGCCTTGGTGAGTTTTACCACCTCTTTCCCCACATGACAGCTAAATATTCCTTTTACGAGCTCCCTTCTTAGACCAAGCTTTAGAGATTATTTTCTTCACAAAATGAAAGACGAAAATGGCCTACACTAATTTTTATAGGATATGCTTTTGTGGAATTTTTTTAACAAGCAATGGATAAAAATATTACAACTTTTTTGGTTTTTTGGAAATATCTCAAAAATTATCCAAGGAATTGTTTTACAGTCAATGGAACTTTTGTTGAGATTTATAAAACCTACAAAGTGGATTTCATACGACCGGATCGATGCATTTTCCACTGAGAAAACCGGGGTAATGTATTTACATGTCTTCTAGAAGTTGAGCTTTGCATCACCTGAATATTGTATTGATTATCCATATTCGACAAATTTACAATCAAGTTTTATTATAATTTTTATTTTAGCTTTAACTCTGTAACCTATTCTCTATATACTCTTAGATTAGATTAGATTAACTGACAATCAATACATCACTATTTCGACGATTACCATAATGTACTGTGGGTACCTGTATTGTAACGTTCAGGGAAAAATAAATTATCTATCTATCATAAAAGGCTTTGGCAAGTGCCGTGAAAATATCTATTTTTGAAACCACGAACGGTACAAATAACTACTGAAACTTAAAACGTGCTGCTGGGGTTCGTAAATGCTCCCTGATATTTCCGCATTATATACTCATGTATTTCCGTCCAGACACGTTCCTTCGTTTAGAAGAACCGATAGTGAGTGGGAGATTTCAGATGAGATATATTAATCCAACGTTATTAATAAATTCCGAACAAGAGACAGCTTAGGAATGAGTCTCACGTGGTTAACCACGACTGAGATAACGTCTCGTGATAATTGGTACTAATCATAAAGAAATACGGCCCATTTATAATAGACACAAGACGAGGCACTTGGGATGCTATAAGAGGTACTTGTTTTTCTTTTGAAGTTGTAGCCTCACCTCACAATCGACTGTTGAGATCGTCTGCAGAGATACTTAAAACACTTTTTTCGCCTGCCATATATAAAAATGAATCGTATCAAAAATTTTACCAAATTAATGTTCATCGGCCCTTGGGCTGCTATAGTATATTGTGTCACAAAGGCAGAAAATGAGCTTTAGCCGCCCACGGCTATTAGCTGCACAAGCTAGCGAAGCGAGGGAAGCAATGCTAAGGGCTGGTAAAGTGTTTTCTGCATGTGTGACACACAACGGTTTTTCGCCCACCAAAAAAACAAAAAATATAACAAATATATTCAATTTTATTGATACATACATATTTTCGCCGCGTGAATGTAAGAACTGGGTAACTGAGCAATCTGCACAAAACAGATGTCTTCAGTTACCCATTTATAACATAAAAACGAGCGTGTATTTTATGTTATCTACTTTTTACACTATCCACTAGATGTCGCTACATTACTTCGACAAGTTGCCTAGTTATTACATTAAATTCTGCTTGTTTTGGACTATGTCTAGTCGTGGATATCTAGAAACTGCAAAATTTGGAGTTACCTAGTTCTTACATTCAGGCGACGTTTGGAAACTGGTAGGAAAAATTTAAGAATTTATCTATTATAGCAATAAATGATGATTATCCATTGAGCAGAATCTTATTATAACGGTGTCTTGACGTTGTTGGTAACAGATTTGAATAAACATTGCTAGCTTCTTCTTGCAATTCTGGCGGAGTATTCGTAGATCCTCCATCACTGTCTGAATACTGTTCATTTCAACTATCCATACAATCACAAATATACAAAATCAGAACGTGCTTGATATTATTCCACAGTTTTGTTCTTTTGATTTTCATAATTTGATTCACACTGACTTGATGAAAGTCATGAAAAACAACAAAGTACGCAAGTGACAATCAAAGTTATCTAGATAGTGAAAACCTACGAAATCGTGTTGTTATTTCCCTCTTCTTTCTGAGTTCACTTACTAAATTTGAGAAACTGTAACTGTTAAATACAACTTTCAAAAAAAGCTAGGCCTTTGAAGGCCCACCTCAATTCCCTTTCACTCAAATATTTTTGTTCTTTGAAGTAAACCGGTAGAATACGGAAAATGATATAATGAGAACATACATTTTGTTAATTAGACCTTGTAGTTCAGTAAAAACGTTTCATACAAATTAAAAGACATCCAAAATCGAAAGTAGAAATGTCACAGCCTACTATGTAATATAACAAGTTTTTTTATATGCTTCAATCACAACTTTGGTACTTCAATTGATTCTGGCAGGTTTTTGTGCAAAATGCACAAAATGCAAAATGAAATTCACCATTTTCTTGTTTTTCCTCAGAAACTGTGTCCAAGTAAATGAACGAGCATCCTGAATCTCGTACCAACTCATGAAGTTTACCCCCGGAAACCTGCAAATTAGTGCCCTAAGCCAAGTCACTTTCGATCTCACTGACTTTCTATCAGATAAATTGTTTTCTGTTATTGATAATATATTACTGGAGGCCCTTCTTACAGGTCTATTCAATAACTTTTAACGATATCTTTAGCAGTCGTTACCAAGCAATAAGCCGTTAAATAACGATGAAATCACAGAATCGTATTCACTATCTGTTTCTTCATCGTTATTCAACGATATATCGTTACCAAAACATCGCGAGGAGACGACACCTATTTGGCTGTCGTAACTGTCAACGATAATAGCTGTGTTCAGCAAAATTATTATTTTCACTAGTCCTTTGCAAAATTTAAATAGTAATCAAATAGAAATGGATTAGTTCGAGCAGGACGTATTGGTTGTAATCCTGGAAGAACTACAAAGAAGGTATTATGATGATTTTTTAAGGTGAATCGGATCACGTATCTGTTACTCCGTAGAAAATGGAATCGGAGATACAATTTGTAGTTGAGGGATATCAGCAACTTTTTCGAAACTCAAAAAGATAATTTCTGGAAAGATTTTATATTATATATTATATATATTTAACCAGAGAACTGGCTTGGGAGTTATTTAACGAAATGAGTGATGAGTTTGCACTGTTCTGCAGGATCACATACAAGGAAACGTAAAATTGTAAATTACCACTCAATAACCAATTGCACAGTTTTCTTTTAGCATTGCATTGCTTTGCCTATGGCAATTACCAGAAGTCTGTGGCAAAAGAAAATTCGTGTCTCCTGTAAGCAGGTGTATTCGCGAAATATCAGAAATATTGGTTGATCATTTGTCTCATATATTTATAGAAAATTCCCAACAGAGCTGTTCATGTTTGTCTGTTAGCAGGTCCCCAACTTCAGTGAGAATTTCTGGTTTACTTGGTTAGTACTTATTTGTAGGAAACCACTAGTTATTTCCAATTCAACCAAATATACGGAATTTTTTTGCCTATTCTACTTTTTTTCATAATATTCACCGATTTCCACAGTAGATTCAAATTTTTATCAATAATCAAATAATTGAAACAGAAAATTTTGTTTTCATCCATCACTCAATTAGAAAACATGAAATTACGAGAACTACCCTTCTCAAAAATGCAGGTTTGTCGTTATTCATTTGGTAACGACTGAAACTGTAACGATAGTGTTTACAGAATACAGATTTCTGAATTGTCGTTTAGATTGACGTAATTGTAAATTGAACTGCAATCGTTGATCAACGACTCGTTAAATAACGACTGTTTAGAGAATAGACCTGTTATAGCAATGTCAATCAATGGTACTGTGAAATAACGAAATATATATTTTTTATGATATGAAGTGATGTTATGTCTACCGCTAGCTCCCAATGTACTGAATTTATCACACCGAAATTCTTGTTCAAAACTACAAAATAATGAGAAAATGTTTATATATTTTGAATCGAGGACGTAAAACTCTCTAATGTGAACACACAGTATTTCATTCAATGAATGACTTTCACACTGAGCAGTTCAAAAATGGCATACACGAAACTGGTGACCCAGATGAGAGGATTCATCTATTCTCGTAAGTAGAAATTTTCCGAAATACTTCCTCAACTATCCGATAAGTGGGGGAAAAAGTTACACTTGACAACTAAAATAACAATTTATAAAAACATACTAACAAAAATCGGATAAAACAGTTACCATGTGTCGCGCCTGTTCATATTAGCATGCTATATTTGTTCAATAATTGCTTCTTGGTTCAGATTCGTTACCCTTAAAACGTTCACGCCACTGGCGTAGGAGAAAATTATGTCATATAGTTAGTATTTTGTTTTTCTTGTGCGCGAGTACGGGACAACAATCCGTTGCGAGGGGCAACAAGTTGATTGGGGAAAGACGTTGACGGAGAGGCGGTTGGTGGTTTTTGGACCATCAGAGCTTCGAGTTGAATACCTACTAGGTAAATGATTATTATTTCCTTCAAATGGAAAACCAGTTGAACCTATCAAAGCAACGAACGAAAGAAGGGAAGTATTTGAGGCGGAGAACGAGTGAACAATCCAAGGTAGGATCCAACCATTTGATTTAAATGCCTTCACTTGACTGATGCTGTCGTGAGAAACGAAAAACTATTCCGTTTTGCACCAAAGTGCTATTGTGTACAGTTGCGGCCAATAAAAAATGAGATAACTCTTATAGCAGATTTTTGTTTATTTCTAGCTACTTGAATTTGTGTTATGAATATGTCATATGGCAACATTGAATATGTGACATCTATCAAACATTTCCAAATTAGGAAGTAATCATGCCGCATATACATGCAGTGACGAAAGGTGGAATAATCGCAAAAATAGACAACTGTCCCTTTTTTTTTGGCCGCAACCGTACACGTTTTCTATAGTAAGAGCTCTGGACTTGTTCGTTTTATCGAAATTCGGGACTAATTATTCTTTTTAAGTTAGAGTTAGACATTAATTGCCACCTTTGATGTTTTCATTAAACGTTGTTTTGAAATTATGAAAGGCATTGGTTTTCCTACTTCATTCAATAGAACCCACTTGACATCTGAGCCCGTTACAACCAGTACACAAAAAACAAGAAAGTTGTGTACTAAATTTAAGACACCATGACGGAAAGGGTAAGAGATTGGATACACTACGAAAAAATAAATGTAAACGTAGGGTGATCCACAATTAATGGACCATGGGTGGAGGGCTGATGTATGCACACACATTCAAACCTAACCAAGCAGAAAAGGAAACTTTTTAGCTGGTTTGGTCTGAAGAGCATTTCAAAATATTTGAAAATTAAAAAAGTTTTAACAACTGATAACTGAACCCTAAGCCTATGGAAGTTATATTTGGAAAAAGATCCAAGCCTTGTAAGAATTCTGCAAAATGAAATGGAATGATGTGATTAATACCAACGAATACGTGTTCGTGTTCGTGTTCGGTATTTCATTTAATTTGCCATTGCAGAATTATACACGACAATCACTGCTTTCGAATACGTGCTTGAGATAATTCAAAACAATAAACCATATTTTTATCGAGAATAGTTATGACGGCATAAAAAAATTGTATAACTAACGGAAGCTGCGTTAACATTGAATCTTCCTACAGTTACTGTGGCGAAGGTCACACCAAGGTTGGGTTTCGAAAGAATTTCATTGTTTGACGATGATTTTCATGCTATTAAACTGCATTTCGATGCATCTTACAAGGTGGGACTGCCTATGAAATGATCATTCATTAGCGGAAGCAATGCGATGTCTCATCTCGTCAGCTCAAATTTTTGCGGAAAATTGAAATTGTAATCCGCGAGGAAATGAACCTTCCTTTTTTGCTTCGGTAGGTAGTCCTCAACAAACACAACATTTTGAGTTCTAACCAATTCAGCTTTCAATCAAAAAAAATTTACATTTCTGGAAACCTTATGTCTGAATCTAAATGACTCAAGACCAAAGATTGTGTGAAATACTGCTTCGAAAGCTGGAAAACTTTGGTTTTAGAGGTACTGCATTAAGTTGGTTCAGTTCGTATTTGGCAGACCATCGTCATACTGTCTTGATAGATGGGACTGGTTTAAGAGAAGGTATAGTGACATATAGCGTACCACATGGATTGGTACTGGGACCACTACTCTTTAAGATATATGTCAATGATGTGAAGTGGACATTGGAGGTGAATTAAGTATTTCATAACAAGAACATCATTGAGCATCATAACCATATAAGTGCTGATATAGAGAAAGTGGAAATCTTTTATCTTTTAACATCAGGAAAACAAACATTGTTTAATTCAAATGTACTCTAAATGATATTAGTCCAGCAAATGAAGTAATCCCAATTGTCTCTAAAATTAAATTTTTAGGACTACATATCAACAAAAACTTAGCTTTTGACCGTCATACTAGTCCAATATGCGAAAAACTAACTTCATGCTGCTATGCAGTAAGAACCGTATCAAATGAGCTGAGTATCGCAAATGCCAGGCAAGTATATTATCCATCAATAGAGTCACACCTCCGTTATGGCATTTCTTTATGGGGTTTGTGTTTGAGAAACCGCTTCAATATGAACTTCTTATTGCAGAAACGAGCTATAAGATATATATGCAAAGCCAAGTATTTTCATAATGGAAACTGTTTGCCTTTTGCATAAAAATACAAGAATGTATTAAATTGCTCCTCCACATATAGTACCTGTCGTCCTAAATCTTCACCTGCTCTTTCCCAAAAGTCTCTTATTTACCAAAGCAGAAAAATGTACAAACACCTACCATTGAGAGTAAGAGATATTCGTTATAACTCTGCTCTTAAGAAGAATTCTAGCTAGATTCACTATGTTAAATATTGTGTTCCTGTTTTCCTGTTTTTATATTTTACATTTTATTACCCATATGTGAACATGTGAGAAGGCGTTTTTTTATGACCAGACAGGATTTCCGGGTTTTCCTGCAGCTGAAAAGTGAATATGCCAACAAAAATTAGTGAGTTGCCCCGGAACACCACGTCAAATAATAATAATAGCCGTTTTCTACCCGCACAGGCCATGCCTTTGGGTACACTCCTCGAGTTTATATGAGGAAGATTCAATATTATCAACTATAAGGTGCTTTAATAGATGAAATAATAGATCTTCGTTTCATCCCTGGTTTACGAATTTGGGTAAGCCATAGTGTTTAGGTGATATAGAACTGTACATCATGAGTTTCTTTGAGTTTTGCTTTTTCCTCATTTTGGATTTTTTCAAATCTATAAGATCCAACTTTTTGTTGAATTTTATGTAGGAGTTTTCATCATCAAAGATCTCATAAGATTTTTCAAAATATTCAGATATTTTTATAACTATAAAATTGTCAGATTTGGTTGAAATGAGGTCAGGATGGTTTTTGGAAAAGTCTTTATTTTTTTTACAAAGAGAATTGAGAGCTTTATCATTTTTTAAGGTTTTTGAAAGAAATAAGTTACGGCTTTTGTTCCTTTTGCTCTTAAAATATCTTATTCATCATAATTGAATACATTTATTAGGGATTCGACACCTGAAAAGAGTTTTGGAATCGATATGTCTCTTGTACTGAGTTTATATGCCGAAGCAAGAAAGTAGTTAATACCCTTTGGTATATCTGTATCAGTCAGATTCTTGACCTAAGTCAAGGCATAAAATCACAAGTTCAAAGGTAAGGGATGCGTCTTCCCTATCTCGCACAAGTCTTTCGAAGACTTCTGAGGGTTGCGCCTAGGAGTACAACAGGTTGACGGAAATAACAATTCTAGCTAAATTCAACTAATGAAAAAAACTATACAAAAGATGATCAACATAAAATACTCAAGAATTCCACCAATAAAATGATTTACATAAAATATTTTCCGAATTTGTATTGACATCTTATCCACAGATTGAAAGTACCACTGCAGTTGGTACATAATTCCGTTCTCTACAGAAGATTATGAACGCTTAGGGCTGTACATTTCTTATACATTTTCTAATAAAATTGTAAAGGTACTTCGAATTCTCATTGAGATAATGAGTTTAGCAATGACTTTCCACTGGTATCAACCAGTTTCAGATGAGAAAAAATACGTTTCCATGAAATTCGGAAAAAACAACAGGAGTCACTTCTATGTGAATGTTCTTGTATGTATCTTGTTTTTTACACTATTTTTTCAGTTTCTATTATTTGGGGGATGCTTCTATTCAATTCTGTTTCAAGAACTTACTGATAATATTTCAATTTAGTTTTTAATTTTCAAATGATACATTCTTCATTTATTACCCTTATAATGTATTGTAGTGCCCTGAAGATGACTTTATAAAATTAGAAGTATCGGCAACTATTTCAATAATTTGATCTCACCCCAACCAACTTTCTACTGTATATTTGTTATAACATAATGATATGCAGTTTTTATATCTGATGGCTATGCAGGTTGTGCTCTTTCACTGTTAAGAATTAACCAAATAGGTAACCGAATGCAGTTTTGGTCAACATTATTTCTCAATTCCTTCAATATAATATATCTCGTATAATAGTCAGTACCTACCACTCAACTTTAATTTTTCTATGTGCTATTCCAAGTGCTTGGCACGTTATTTTTCTTTCAACCCATTTTATCATATCGATTGATCTTTTGTATAAACACGTACTGGGTTTTTCATTTCCACGTTTCTAACAAATAATGAATAAATCAGCTTCTGGGAAAATAATTCTCTAATGAATACTCTTTCGTAAGATTGAGAAGTTTTGACGTACTCTAGACAACACACCTTGCCAATCATATGATGACGATTATAAATTTCTATTTATCGAAAATGAAAATGGGTAATCTTAATAGAAAAGTAGGATGAAGAATTTTGTAGGAATTCATTTACAAAATACCCAATGGTAATTTTTATTCATTAGTTCGTCCTTTAGTGGAATAATAACTGGTTATGACAGAACCACTTCCAGACATAATTCTGATTTATCTATGAACGTCAATAAATAAAATCAGCGACACAAATTGTTTTCGATAATTATGTCTAATAATGAAGGAAAAATGTTCACAGTCATATTAGAGCTCATATCTAAGGAAGAAATATATCTATAAGTATAGTACCGTATTGAGAGCGTCAGATTTTTGGTAAAAAATTGCAGACCGGAAAATTTACCAACCACCAATTATTGTTCTTTGAGTAGAAGTAGTTTTATAACTTGTTGATCTAGAGAGTACTGATGAAAAACGTGTCTAAGCCATAGCGCTGTCATGATGTCTGATTTTGATGAATTGAAAATATTACTCATCAAATACTCTAGAAGGCACTAATTTATATATTATTGTATATCAACTTAAATGTCAGCTAATGTCCTTAATTTTTCATAATTTTTTTTCTATTGTGCGATGCTGGACAAGGTGATTTTCGTGTTCATATTTTAGTATTTGCTGTTGTACTAAAAACCTCTGTTCACAATTACTTTCGTTTTATTTATCTTTTAATTCTTTGAAATCTTTCTTCACTGTAACTTTTTATAAGCTTCTTCAAGATGATAACAATTTCACTATCAGACGTTTTGTTATCGATGAAGCATCATCAACAGGTTTTTTTCAATCGAAGAACAATTGCCAATTTTCTCGTATAGGAGTGGCCAAATTTCTCCCTTCCATACAGTTATTATGTTGACGATACCCAATAAAACTTTCTAATTATCGATCACAACTGCATATTATTATTCTTATTACGACCCTCTTTCAATAAAGTTCCAAAATCAATAATGTATTAAATAATATGAAATAATATATACTATTGTTAATGACCAACTCAATTCAACTAAACAGACCAGGTAATTAAAAACATAAGGTTGATGTTGGTTCACGAAAACGAAACGTCGGACAGCAAAACTGATATTATGAAAAAGCTCTATAGTCGCATTCAACTATGAATTCAAATTCCATTCGATTAATCTCTAAGTAGACATGATTTTCGACAGGAATATTATAGAATAATATTCTTGAAATATGAAATCGTAGGTTTTGCAGAACAAGGCTGAATAGGGGATAAACAATCTGAACCTGTATTTCTCTTTTCATATAAAATATTGGCACCATGCGTAAGGGTTTTTTTAAACTGGCAATGCTGGCACATTTACAGTATGTACCATTGCATGGAGACAAGGGATTTGATAAATATTCAATGCTCGTCAGATTATATTCACCATATTGTGAAAACATTTAGACTTATATGCTATGTGTATGATTAATTTCTATATGTTGGTATATTTGGGAATGTCGGAAACGGTTTAACAGTTTCATAGCAGAAGGACCATTCATGTGACAGTAGGTGTGAAATATCCAAGCAAGCTCTGTATTTTCAAGTTACTTCATCTTTTTTTCCTATTATTATCGTTAGAGTTGTAACAAAATAACAAACATTTAACTGAAACTTTTAGGTACATCTAAAACCCACATATTCAATAACCAGGTACTTTGTCGAAATTACTATCTTGTAAATAAAATTGGGTGGAATTACACACATGCTGCTCTATTTCAAGTAACAGATATACGAACTAGAGAACTACATTACACACAAATTCTTCCAGTCGTTCCTTTAGAAAAAAAAACTAACTCAACTTATTTCTCCAGTTGGAAAACACAATTTCTTTATATTTCGATCATCAGAAATCAAATTCACAAAAGCAATCAAAGCGAGTTGGCTTATATCAGTCAACAAAACATGTTTGTTAAAAACATATTGCTTTAACACTCTTCCATATCCTAGTTCTTCAACTCAATTCAATGTTGATACTATGGAAGCTTGATAAATTCATAGTTTATTCTGGTATCGATTAAAATAGAATGGAGTGATTTATACCGTGAAAATCGAGAGTACTGGTGGACTGATTAAGTACAGGACAAGCGTCTCTATTTTTTGTGGAAATGTAAAACTATTTTTGAATCAAAGTTTACGATCCCACTGGGGCAATTGTTAGTCATTTAAAAGACCTTTGAGTCACAGGTTGATTGTTAGAAACTGTTTCGTTCTTTCTATGTAAACTTCAAGTTTAATAGACTGTAACGTGGCAATTTGGTAATAAAACACTCAATTACTGCTTCAAAATTGTTTAAGAAGATATTTTTTATTCGCTAGCAGTGTCTATCTTCAGAGATTTGTTTATCGTTCCACTGAGGAGCTCAGTTTTAACCGGATAGAGTGAAATTCAAAACGAGTATGTTATTGTTATTATTTTATCTATTTCCTTAAATATTTTCTTGACATGCTGTAATGTATTGTGATAAATTTAAAGTCTAAACCAAGCTCGGCACTTGCACAGAAAAGCGGAGATGCTCTCGAGAATCTAGCTAGGGATAGTACCGGCTACAGGCAGTCAAAAGACGTGGCCGGCTCCTGTAACTCCTTTAAGACAAGAAAGGCATGGCTCTTAAGCAGAAACCGCCATGCACTACTACTACTACTACTAGCAATACTAACAGGGCATAACAATTTAGACAGACACCTATCACTAATAGGTTGCTACCCCAACCTGAAAAATTCCAAGAAAGATGTAGCAAGGGTTTTATGTTGTCTCATACTTGCACGGCTAATTGCGATGGGTTAATTAAACTCTTACAAATAGAAATAGGGTTTTTGTGACTGATGACAAACGGCTGATCAGTCGTTGTCGTTGAACTGTAACGACGGTTTCAGCGTCTATGGACAAAATTGTCGTTTGAATTTGTCAATCGAAATCAACCAACTGACAGTGACAGATAAAATGATGGTTCAAACAATAAAGACTAGCAAACTATTTGCGATTGAAATATTTACAAGACGGAAGATCTAGATTTACTATATACTATATAGGATGAACTCCTGGGTAAACTCACAGACGAAGGTTTCAAGGCGCAGGCATACGCGGACGATGGAGTTGTCCTAATCAGCGGACGATTCATCGGAGTCGTCTGCGACCGTATGCAGGCTGCCTGCAGAATAATTGAGAGATGGTGCGGTGGTGCAGGACTCGCATTGAATCCGACAGAAACAGAGATGGTCCTGTTCACCAAACGGAGAAAAAAAGATGGATTCAGGCCACCTATCATGTTTGGGCAAGTGCTGGAGCTAGTTCAGCAGGTCAAAGACCTGGGGGTGGTCCTGGACTCCAAACTTTCATGGAGGCCGCACGTAGATAGGGTTATTCAAAACTCGCTAGCAATCCTATGGCAACTGCGGAGAATTTTATGAAGCAATTGGGGTACCAATCCAGAGATCATGCGCTGGCTGTACACGGCAGTCGTGAGACCAAAGATCCTTTATGGGTCAGTCGTATGGTGGCCAGGAGCACAGGGCAGCACAATAAGCCGAAAACTCAGCAAGGTTCAGAGGCTGGCCTGTTTGGTAATAACGGGCGCAATGAGAACGACTCCAACCGCAGTGTTGGAGGTACTACTGAGGCTGCCACCGCTTCCAGTCTGGATCAAGAAGGAGGCAATGGCAGCCCATTTGAGGATGCGGGACTCGGGAGTCTGGGTGAACGAAGTAGCGATGATAGGTCATGCGGAAATCGCGAAGTGGGCGGAACAGATCCCCATCTCTGCCCTCAGAGTGAAAAGCGCACAAGACAGACTGCGATGGAACAGAGAGTTTACTCTTACTTTTTCGAGCAGAGAACAATGGGAAGGAAACACGGTGGAGTTCAGCACAGAAAGCCTAATATGTTATACGAACGGTTCGCGTCTGACTGACAAACAGGCATCGGGTGCCGGAATCTACCTGGAGGGAAGAGAAGTACGAGAGAGCTATGCTTTGGGCAAATATACAACAGTTTTTCAAGCTGAAGTGTTCGCCATCCTATCCGTAGCTACGAGGCAAGAGGTGAAAGAAGGGTCCGAATAGAGAATTTATATCTGTTTGGATAGTCAGGTATAGCGCTCAGAGCCATCTGCCATCCTAAACCAAGCTCAGCTCTTGTACAGGAATGCGGAGATGCGCTCGAGAAGCTAGAGGGGTGCACGGAAACGAGGTGGCAGACGGACTTGCCAGATCCGGATCCGCAACGTCGTTCTGTGGGCCGGAGCCTGTAATAGGCATCGCAAGAAGCCAAACCTTTTCAGCCCTCGACGAGTGGGCAGAAGAAGAGCTGAATAAACTTTGGAGAGATAACACAGGCTGTAGGCAGTCAAAAGACTTCGTGGCCGACTCCAATAAGTCAAGGAGGACATGGCTCTTAGACAGAAATCGTCAAGCACTACGCCTCCTTATAGGAATACTAACAGGACATAACAAGTTAGGCAGACACCTATCACTTATAGGTATAGAAGACAACCCCACTTGCCGCAAATGCGAAGAAGACGTAGAAACTTCATCTCACTTCCTTGGCGAGTGTGAGGCATACGGGAGGCTAAGATTTGGAACCTTCTGAGTTCAGAAACTCCAACAAGAGGAACTAATCGACTCGGAGTGGTCGGACATACTGACCTTCCTTAGGAGGTCACAAAGGTTCGAAAAGGAAAACTAAGAGGATGAATGGAGACCAGGGGATGGCAAAAAGGGTCCATGAGGGCCTACTTGCCTGGCCGCAGTTGCGGCCTCCCCAAAGAACTACTACTACTACTACTACTACTACTACCACTACTACTACTACTACTACTATATTTTACTGTAGGGTTATACAAAAAGGGTTATCCGCAAGCCCTCTGAAATGATCATAGTAGACTTTACGTAGTAGGTGTAACTCTATGACTTCCCTTACAGGTTTGTTCCGCTTGAATAAATTCTTCAATTAGGTTGCAATATAATCGATTAATTTAACTTGTGTAAGAATACACTGTCTCCGACAAAATTTTTGAAATACTAAGCTAGGTCTTATCTAAATTCGCAGTCGTTATGTTTCCTTGATGCTTTCGGCATGTCGTGATGTCACTCAATGATGTGTGTGTGGGCTCCTGCTCTTCATACGGGATGTGTGTTTGAGGATGTTCTCGTATGCCCATGGGGTAAAAGGTAAAACACAAAACCAAAAGAAATGCCTGAAAGGGGTTGGGTGTTAGACTTAGCGTAACTTGGTTCAATGATTTCCCGGGTTGGTAATGATGAGAAATGAGACAATGGGTGTACCTTAGATGGTGGATGGCCTCAACGTGAAAGGAACAAAAAATCCACCAATGAGCAGGCCAAAACTAGGTCTATGTTTCTTCAAGTTGTTTGGAATTCCGGCTAGAGAATATTCGCAGGGTGCGATTTGAGTCAACACATGAACCTCAATCAATCTTTCTAGCTGAATATTCGCGACAAAAATAGGATCTCAGATCAAATCAGTTCTGTACCTCTAGCGATTACATACAAGAAGATTTCAAAATGGTGATTATATTTTCCTATTGCTCAGTTTTCCCTCTGAAACGTAACAATGTATAGAAGACAGCCTCCTTGCCACAAATGTAAAGAAGACGAAGAAACTTCATCTTGCTTCCTTGGCAAGTGTGAAGCGTATGGGAGGCTACAATTTGGAATATTAGGAGAAGAACTAATCGACTTGAAGACTTGGGGTGGATGGACATACTGACCTTCATCAGGAGATCATGAAGGTTCGAAAAAGAAGATTAGGAGAAGGAATATAGATAAGTGGAAAACAGAGGATAACAAAAAGAGTCCAAGAGGGCCTATTTGCTGACTGCGGCAGCGGCCTCATCAATAATAACTACTACCACTTCAGTTAGACAGGATAATGAAGAAATACCCGAATCGTCATTCAATAATACCTTTGTAAAGACACAAGCCAACAGTAAGAAAATATTGCTTACTTTCAATTTGAAATCCAGCGATAATCTCATAACTGCACTCGCGGTAGTAAAAAATGGAAATTCATATTCAGTTGCACGTTAAAAACGCAATCAACAACTGCATCTCTTTCTTGCAATATCGGGAGACTGATCAAAGTCCGGCGTTCCTCACGTTGTATTTAATTAAGTATAATTGATAAAATTTCAGTGTTTACAAGATTGTTTGTAAAACAATCGGAATGTATTTTTATAATCGTGCCAGTAATATCGATAGTTAGACGTTGATATGATTAAAAAGCAATTAATCGTAATGGAAGTGAGCAGGCGATGGGAGCGCCAAATCTAGATTTCGATCAAGAATATTGTTAATAAATAGCTCATGAATAAAAATAGTACGAGGAACATGTAATTGCAACCACTTATAGCATTTTTTCCATTACCTTGACTGCACAATTCACCGCAGGGGTCCGTCCATACTAGACCCTTTCCTATTTTTACTTCAAGCAAATGATCTATCTTTACATATTATTATGTCATTGAAACGTAAGTTACTCACGATTCTATATGCAGATGACACTTTCTTTTCTCTTCACGATGAAAAAAGAACTGATATTGATGGAAATTTAGCGTGATATAATGAATTATTTTTCAATGCGACTACATCAGAGATATGTTTATTTTTACACATATCGGTAACATTTATGGGCTCTTATTAAAAGAGGTGTGGAAAGTATCAGCTCCTAAATATCACTCATAGGAGAAGGGATTTGGGTAGATAGTTCTTCAGTCGAGGCAATGGATGTCATTTTGGTATCGAGAATTTGACCAACTTTAGTTTGTACATTATTTACCAGATGGCAGTAGCGAAGTTCGCTGCAGTTACCATGAATGTTTCACATAGTGGACCAAACAACAAACCTCTACATTTATGAAATTCCTTTGGCAACTTTCTTTACAGTTATGCTTGGTATTAGTAATGTTTGTGTAGGCAAGCTCGATCAGAAGTCTTTGCTCACCATGAACATTCAATTGAACTTATAAGCATGTGAAAAACAATTTCGGAACATTTTTTACTTTTCTAGCCCTTCGAATATCTGCAGGAAAACTAAGCGTTAATAACATTCTGGTGCAGATACTGCTTTTCATTTGAAATAATTTTCCAAAATCAACATAGCATATTGAAAATTTTGTTTCTTTCAGTTCGTATTTATAAGGTTTTGTTTTTTTTTGTGAGTAAGTATGAAAATTTCCTTTATTTAATATTTTTTCATTCTCCGAAGGTGTAAAAGGATCCAACCACACCATGTTGAAAAATTAGTACTGCTTGACAAGAGCCGACTATATATTAATCAGTTTTACGACTTTCTCGAAAATTAAGAAATTGTAGTTGTTCCCGTTTGAGCAAGATTTTGTATATAAGGGTCATTAGCCATTTCGAAAATGGAAACATACCATATTTTCCATTTGAAACAAAAGCAAGTAACGTATTTTTTTAACAACTTCCCATTTGCTCTAAATAAATTCACCATTCATTATATTTCTATCGGTAGATGATTATCAAATTCTCACTCAATTTCCACTCCACAGATGTAGTTCAACGTCCAGCATGGCTTTATAAGGGAGAGTAGTTGTTTTCAGAGAAGTCATTTTTGTTTCAATTTTCAAATGAGACTGTTTTCCTTTTCAACATTCAAAATTTCTATTACATTCAATTATTTTCAAAAATTTTGATAGGTCTTATACTAATATAATATGAACATTTTTTTATGAAGTGTCATTGTTCATAAGTGTAATGTTTTATCATATTATTCTCAAGAAATGTAGAAATATACTGAAATGATATGAATAAACATTTCAATATTGTTTTTTTGGCACACCTGGGTTTTCAGCAATTTGATGTCGCCTAACTAGCTGTCTCCAGCGACATCTGCAATTTGCAAATGGGGTCTCAGATCGGAGGAAATCCTTATTCTAGTGCTACTCAAATTATTCCGTATTTTTTACAATAGTGACCATCGACGGAAACTTCGTTTTGTATTTCTAATCTCGATAATTATTTCTATTCCGGAAAACTCACTGGAAAACTGTGCTGGAAAGATGGAATCAGTGGCGCCATCTTCGAAGAAGAATCTCACAAACCAGAATAAAAATAGTAATCTGCTGTTGTTAGACTTCCTGGCGCAACTTCTGCCTCTGAGCAATAGGTGTCGCGTATTAAAATAAGATGCAGAGTTTGACCAAAGAAACTTAACGTTAGAAGTTCCATCATTGATTCAATTCATATTCTTTACCAGTATTATTTCTCTTTTAGGAGTTCATTTGGACAAAAAGGACGATTATCGATCAGGTTGCCCTTTGCCCTTTTTATTATATATACTCAGAGAGAAGACACTAACTTTTGATAATATATTGACTTACTCACCCCTTCATTAAAAACTACTTGCATTTCTAGGAGTACATTAAAGGGGATGAACTCATAGTTTAATTCCTATGAACTATTATAATTATAGCACGCGTTTTTTTGTTTTCCTCACTTAGATCAAAAAATATTTGTATTATCGTAAATTTCAGTGCATATAACTATCAAATGAAATATCAAAGTTCTGAATGTACTTTAGGTAGGTACTTGTACCCACTAGTTTTTTATTAATAAAACAAGCTGAATGAAACTGATTTATTAATTTATGTATGATTTTCACCTATAAGTAAATCACATTATACCCTCTAAACAGAAAAAGAAAAGCCTATCAATAAAATGAAACAAAAACAAAATTCACAATTTAAGTTGTTTTAATAATTCACTAATACAAAACATTTTTCATTAATTTGTTATTCATTATAATAATAAAATTCAATTATAATCACATTTTCTTGTTGTTATGAAGACTTTGATCGGCTTGGGGTTCATAGATATATGCAGAAAACTAGACATTGCCAATCTATAAAAACTAGACTACTGAGGTGCTTGTTGTTCATGAAATGAATTTGCGTGCAGATCTACAAAAAATATAATAAATTAGAGATGAAAATATACAAATAACAAATATTAAGGGAAATTCATCCCATGAACAATTCAACTAAATGTATACTGGAAATTGAGGAAATAAGCCCATGTTGATTCTAAGAGTGTTTTTTAGAAAGCAATGTTTCATGAGAATGTAGAAAAAAGTTCAGAACGAGAGGTTGTATAAAAGAAAATGAAATATAAAAATCAATATCATTACAAAAGATATATAAAATATACTGCCTGAAGTTGAAAAAAGTTTGATTCATTAATTGCACACGTTTCATGAACACATTCTTAGTGGTATTCCAGGTTCACTTATGAAAAAATCATTCCCTGGTCAACTGAGGAATGAATACTTCTAAAGTTTGAAGAAATTAATAGTTATTCGTTAATTTTCGGATTTAAATATAAGAGTTGATCACAACATTTTTCCGTCTACCTCATTCTTGTTGAAATAAGGAAATTCTAATTTTTTTCTGGCAATAAAGTCAAAGATGATACTATACTACAACATAAATTTATCGTCAATTTTCATTTTAGCGTCCATAACAATGAATTCGTTCATTTTGGTTGCCCAAGCAACATTCATGCATTCATAGAGAAATCGACCATCAATGACAAATCGACAAAGACGATTCTCGAAATCATCAATTAATAACACATCGTTTATTGATAGGGGTCATTAATAGTCGATTTCATCTGCAATGAAGAACATCAAACAGACATGTTGATACGAGGCAAGCGGAAAAATGATTTCATATTAAAAAAATGTCTTTTTCTTGATTTTTTGTGAGGATTTGGAAAACTAAACAGAAAGTCGAATCAAATTTCAAATGAATCATTAGATCTCGCAAATTGAGATGCCGAGACCATAGAAAATGATTTTTCAAATGAATCTGAAAACCTGGGTGAAATCATACATTCGTTCCTCGGCTAAATGAACTGTACATATATAAAAACTAGAATACTTGAAGGTCGAATAACGTGGTTATGATTATAGGGCGCATTTCCCGAATAAATTAATTAATTGTAACTATAACTAAATAAAAAAAGTACTGTACAACATTTGATTTTGAGTTATATGCACATATGATGATCCCAAGCACCATCTCATCACAATAATGCTTACTAGATAATATACGGTTTTTCTGTCTACCATATAATATTTTTGTAATATAATTATTTAACATTTGCTAGAAAGAGTGCTTATTCGTGTACACAAATCTCAAAACAACAAATTTACCACAAAATGAGTTGATTTTATTCTGAAGACAATTATAATTATTTTGATAAACTATTGTGGAAAAATTTATATTATACAAAGTGAAAAAATGTTGAAGGGAATCCAAAATTGAATATTCCGAAACACTGTGAAAAAAAAAAATGGAAAGTTCATAAGAATGAAAAAAGGCATATGTGCAGCAAACCAATAAAATTAATGATCTCAATTTCATCAACATAACAAAGAATTATTGATTTCTTTCAGCTTGTTAATGGTAAACTTCAGACAAATTAGATTTACGTTGTGTAATAAAAGCCCAGAAAATTTTCCAAAATAATACCAACAGAAAAATGTTTATTTGCCTGTCATTCATGTAACTGAAGAACAGGATTCAATAAAATGTGTATCTACATCAGAATAATATGACGAATTCATTGTCCATAACCAATAATTGATTTTCTCATACAGTGCGTCTTTTTTAGCCCCTCCCCCCTGTTAACTTTTGAACGGTTCGACGTACAAACATGTAATAAAAAACATTTTGAATGGTATAATCGACACTAATTTTTTATGAAATGAAATACATTATGAGTGCTTGGTAGAGGGAGCGAGAGTGCTTGATAGAGGGAACGGGAATTCAAGTATCTTTTCAACCATGCATTTACATTTTTTCGTACTTCCTTGATATTTTTTTTACCATATTCACTCGAAATATCAAGTATATGTGCGGATCTCGATAAATTTGAACGATTTGAAGTGGAACAATGATACGAAAAATATTATAATTATAATTTTTGAAAGAAAATAATTGCAATTACTCGACAGATGGCGCTGGGGGCACTACAACTTGAAAATATCGAGAAGCAATGAGATCAAAATTGTGAAAATACGTATTAACGAAAATCAAGATCAAGAAAATGTATATCGTTAAAAAGAAAATTAAATTATCTCCTCAAAGACATATAATTTGACCCATATGCCATTTGATACCATTCAAAATGGTTTTTGTTTCAAGTTTGTATGCCAACCATTCAAAATTCAACAGGGGGGGGGAATAAAAAAACCACACTGTATTTTGTTTGTTGAATGTTGAGGAAAATTGAAAGAATTCCATTTACTATGAACATACTGAAGTTTGAAATTTTTTGAAAACGCTGGTAAAAATTAGAATGTTGAGATTGTCGTGTAATGAAGTTTGAAAATTCTTGATAATTCTGGTCAAAACACTTTTAGGCTGTTTTCAACATTAAATGTGAAATAGATGGAAAAACTGATTTCTATTCCTTTCGAAACATAATTTGCAGCTTCAACATTGACGATTGTGAACTTGAATATCAGAAATTAAGTTAGTAGAGACTGGAATTACCAAAATTCCTTTTCGGATATGGTGCAAGAATATTTGGTTTTGTGAAATTAGAAAATTATGATGTTTGGAATGTAAAAGTATCTCTTCGATCGAAATTCAATGAAAAAATAATGTATGTGATGATTCAGAATGAGTTTGCGTCAAAGAGTTGAAATCGCAAATGTCTGTTGTCTTTGAATTGCGTACAGGGATAAGCAGTAGTGATGATTAGTTGGAGCTAGATTGAGACAACTGTTGACTAATAGATGAACACTTTTAGCGGGAAAGGAAAATCTCCTTCATTCAAGTCTTCCATCTTTTTGCACTTAAATATCCCATTTCGTATTTTCATCTTCAATAAACAATATTTAAAAACAGAACAATGTTCTACTGTCAATTGTTTAATTTTGTTTACTGGAATATCATTGTTGCGTGCGTGGTTGGACGATAGGTAAACCAGGGAATTGCTCAGGTCTCCCAGATAGTCTACTAAATTTTAAAGAAAATGTCAACAAAAAGAAGGCGAAAATCTATGGAATTTGATTTCATGGAATTCCGTAATGATTTCAATGCATTTCAAATGGATCTGAGGAGTTCCACACTGGTTTACCTATCGGTGATATTTGATGCCAAATTCGTTTTGATTTTTTCTTAATATCATCAGTAATTTACCTCACTTTGGTTATGCAATTCAAATTATCATTGAAAACTCGAGGAAATGTAAAAATTTGATAGATTGATGAAGTGTTGAAATTGTACGGAAAATTATGAGAACAAATAGTATTTTCCCCTTTACCACACAAGTGTTTTCACTCCTAAATGCGCATTTTGATAACAAAGTTAACTTCATCAGTAGAAATATTAAACCAACTAGTGAAGGTACTGAAAATACTTGTGTGGTAAAGGAATCGTATATTTCATTACGATTCCAGAAAATATGCTTTTTCCGTGCGTGCGCGACATGTTCCCGTGGGAGGCGAAGCGGGAACACGGGAAGTCGTCCAAGCACGGAAAAAGCATTTATGGACGAGTAATGAACGACATTTTTCATTATATCTACCTGAAAATCACAGATTATGAAACATTTATTTTCAATGATGAAGGAACAAAAATGTATTATTAATTGAAATATTTATGGAACAAAAATATCCAGAAATTGATAAAGAAAGCGTTATTTACCCTGTTGATAAGAAAAAATTCAAACAGTTTGCGATTTCAAGAGAACTGTCAGCATCATATTATTTGATTTTGATATGTAAATAGGCAGCTATATGACACCAGCCAGCGCACGGAAAAAATTTCCGTGCGGGCTCACGGACAAAACCCTTTTTTACTATGCTAAATAAGCTTGTAAATATAGTGTTTTCAGATAGGTATAATGAAAAATAGTTATTTATATAACAAGAGAGTTATGAGGATGTTAATTACAGAGGGCAATAGATTGCCATCTCGAGGGATGATCACTAAATTTATTTCATAGTAAATGAAATATGAAAACCAATTTTACGGGTTTTCAAAATTAAACGAACGTTGTTTAAGAATTAAGTGGTCATAGTTACCATGGATATATCAACTTACAAGTTTGAACTTATTTGTCAAATTTATTAATTTGTGAAAATGAATGAAAGCTTTGAGAGAACTGAGTTATCAAACGATTTTTTGCAAAAGGCACAGAAATCTCTTGCCGTACTACTAGCGACAAAGTCGTAACCAAAATATAGAAAATTTATGACAAATTCCTGAAGTTGCTGAAAGTTAACCGTATTGGAAGCAAGAATAATATGAGTGAAACTATAATGTTACAATTACTTTCAAGACATGTATGTATTATTCTCACAGTCTGATTCTTACAGTCCTAATTTTCTGTGGACTATGCACCCTTAGTACCCTATGTAAGAATAAATGATGAGAATTTATAAAGATACAGATGGGAGTAAGTTTCATGAACTGGAAGCGTTTCTCAAACGGAAAAGTAAAGGCTGTGAGCCAAAAAACTATCAAGTGTTTAGTCGGGATGAGGTTGTCAAATTTCTAAAGAATGCGTCTGATGAACATTCACTACATAAGGTAAGTAATGCATTAAATTGTAATGTTGCACATTCATTGGTCTGTTTTACAGATGGTTCTGATTATGGGTTATTTCGGGGTCTGTAGAAGTCAAGAACTTTTGAAGATTAATCAAATTGAAGATAGAGGCTCTGTTATGGTGGTTGACATTCCGGAGAGTAAAACAGACTTCTGTAAGAAATTTACAATTCTTGTGGAAGAAAACCAGTCCTCTCTAGCCCGGAAAGATTTTTGACAAACAGATTGGAATTGAAAAATAAAACTGCAAGAATGTTGGCTGGCATATCAACAGAAAGAAGGGGAATATAAACTTCATTTTTGATAACAGTCGAAAACAGTGACAACAGTTCAATGGAGAATTGTCGGTTTGTTTTTCTAAAGTTAAAATGTATGACTGTTTATTATATCTTCTAAGGGAGTTATAGGCATGTTTTTAATTACGGTTACTGAGGGTTTATTTGTTTATAATGTATCAGTATGAAATAATAGACATTTATGATACAAGTTCGTAAAGTAGGACTTTTTTGTATGAGCGAGAAGTTTGTTGAATGAGGCGCAGCCGAGTTCAACAAACACGCGAGTACAAAAAAGCCCTTTACGAAAGTGTTTCATACAAAGTTTTCTCTTCGACAGTTATTATATTGCCAAATTGTAGCTATTATATCACTAATTTGAATGTTTAATGATATGAATTGTCGTATTACCAAATAAAGACTTCCGAGTTATATTTGACGCAAAATACTGAATTTTTCAAAAATTCATAAATGTATCAACCAGTGCGTAAAAATTTACTTTACGCACAGTTGATGATTTTACGCACAGGTGATTTCTTTACGCACTTGTGCAAACAAGTATTACTTTACGCACTGTCAGCAGTGCATAAAAGGTTATTGTTGTAGAAAAAAATACTATTTGTTCTCATTGAATGACACCACAGGCATCCAGTTCACTGATTGCAATGGGAAATTATAGTTAATTAGTTGATTAAATCAATTTCGAAAATTAAAGCTTTTATATTATGCTTTTTAATGATTGAAAGTAATAACGTCAATTTTGAAATTGTACAAAATTGGTGAAAATAACAATCTGAGGAATTTTCAGGATATTTCAGTTACTCTCTTGAAGTACTGAACAATTTCAACGATAAAAAATATTCAATTAACTTTTGAATTTAAAAATTGGTCTGAAATAAATATCCCAATCGAGTTTTCAATGAAAATACTGAACCGCACTTACAAACCCATGTACATAGTACACAAATATATGTTCCGTGCATATTTGGCACCCCGTTTAGATATCCCACCGCATCCTATCATTAAATTATTTTAGTTCTTTCATATAATACACATGTATACCACATTAAAAAAGCGTCCTGAGCACTGACAAATATAATATTTTAATACAAAATGCTAAACGTCCTTGAAGTCGTTGATGAATCACTGAGTCAAACAAAACACTGTAGACGACGGAAGTTTTTGTTTCAGTGCCAGCTGGGAGTCGAAATTGCCATTCGGAAATGGGGAAGTCGGCGTGAATACAAGAAACTGCCCAGATTCTTGAGTCGAGGAAAATGTCGTACTTTCCCAAGTAGCACAGCCTTATTGAAAGAATATTGGTACAATATTGTGAACATATTGGTAGAACATTGTTACAATATTGTGAACTTATTGGTAGAATTTTGGTGGAATATTCGTACAATATTGTGAACTTATTGGTGGAATATTGGTTCAATATTGTGAACATATTGGTACAATATTGTGAACATATTGGTACGATAATGTGAACATATTGGTACAATATTGTGAACATATTGGTAGATTATTAGTACAATATTGTGAACTTATTGGTAGAATATTGATGGAATATTGGTACAATATTGTGAACATATTGGTGGAATATTGGTTCAATATTGTGAACATATTGGTGGAATATTGGTTCAATATTGTGAACATATTGGTAAAATATTTCAAACGCAATATTGACTAGAAAAAAATTTAAACATTCTACGATACTAGAAAAATATTGGCGAAATATTCTCGAAGCAATATTGTACTAAAAATATTCAGCGATATTGGTACAGTATCACTGGTACAATATTATGAAAATATTGGCAAAATTTTCGAACGTTATATTGGCGAGAAATGAAATGTGAACATTTTGCGATTGTGATATAATATTGATCGGACATTTTATTAATATTGGTAAAATATTCTTGAGCAATAATGGCCTCAAACCAATCAGCGATATTGGTACAATATCATTTGGATAATTATATTGGTAGAATATTCAAAGTGAATATGCCTTGGTGAATTATTAATTGTCGAATGACTCGGGACTTGTACAATTAGTTTTTTACAGCGGTTTTTCATCCGGGTTCGATCGTAATTTATTTTAATATAGTTTATTGAATGTTCAGCCACTATTAAAAATTCAATATTGGTAATAGATATTCTTAATAATATTGTATCAATATAATTATCTCAATTTTAACGTGAGGTTGTCACAGTAATTTTAATTGATATTAGCTATTATAATTTGTTGAACATAATATTCAACTAATGTGTTATCAAACTTGGATATATCCCAAGAAACGATATGAGAGGAATGTACATGTTCTTTATCCCTAGAATTGATATAAGAGGAATATTGAGATTGCAATATTTGTTCTAGATGTTGGAAACAATATGGAGACAATATTGTTTTACCAATATTGGCAAATATTATCAAACCTATATTGACCCAATAATATGAAGTTGAATATTGGTGAAATAACATTCAACAATTGTTTAATCAAACTTAAATATACAAAATAGTTTTTTATTCCTAGAATCGATATAAGAGTAATATTGGGATTGCAATATTTATTTTATTCCAGACGTTGGAAACAATATGAAGACAATATTGTTTTATAGATATTAGTAAATATTATTAAACCAATATTGACTCAATATAAGTGTGAATCCATGCAGCATCAAGTATCAATTATCAAGTAGCAATTATCGATTGACAATTATCAATGAAGAAGTATTGGAGAATATAGCATTTATGGACCCAAATCAATAATAAAAGCATGCGCACAAATCAGATCTGTGGCATTTAAGTTTACATTACTTTTTCGTAGATTCTGTGTATAAATTCAGTTTCTATTTGTTCTTTGAAAATAAATAACCAGTTTTGAAAAGACTAAAGCATTTTTTTGATGTTGCCAATGCTAATAACGGCAGGTTTCTCAATTTTGAAGAATAGAAGTAGAAGGGCCGTGAAACCAATAACTAGGAGGACAAAAGAAAAATAAATGGCTGAAAATCTTCCAAAATAAATAGGCTTGCAAGACCATGAGGCGTTTTTTTTTCATATAGAAGGATGTTCCGGAATAAAAACTTCAAATTTATAGCCTGCAGGATTGAAAATTGCAATGAGAATACAAACTTCCAACTTTGAGGGTTCCTGCTATTGTTTTTCAAACATCCCTGACACTTTTATTCTTGAAGGTCGCATGCTCTTCATCATACAATTCAGGAAATTGCCGTACAAATCACAAACACAAAACAAAGCACAACACTATAATTCGAACTGCAACCGCAAATATTTGAAAGAGATAGAATAAGTTTAGTCACTTTACTGACCATTCTGCGGTCATCTGCGCACTAGAAGGAAATCTCGTTCGATTAGAGTAAAAAGTTTGAAGTTGGACAACTTCCACTTGTTTCTTAATTGATAAATGTTAATTGTCTGCATGGATGTATTAATTGTAAGACAAGACGTTCAACTTATACTTGCTAATTTATTGTTAATTGATAATTATAACTTGAAAATAATTGATTATTGATGCTGCATGAATCCACACTTCAATACAATTGGTTGAAATAATATTCAACCAATGTAATAAATATCAAACTTGAATATAAAAAATAGTTTTATAGCTCTAGAATCGATACGAGTGGAATATTGGGATTGCAATATTTATTCTAGATGTTGGAAATAATATTGTCTTACCGGTATTGGTGAAAATTATTCAACCAATATTAACCCAATATTATACATATGTGACAATCTACATTCAGTATGGGTTAAACCAATATTCCACCAATATTGTTAAAGGAAATTGTGTTTTCAATATTCACCTAACTAGATCAATATTATTTTCACATTCACAACATATATTGGCTCAATATGAAACAATAGTGACCCAATACAAGTTAATACAATTTGTTGAATATAGTTGTAATATTATTCCACCAATGTGAGATCAAACTTGGATATATAATATAGATCTTTGACCCTAAAATCGATATGAGTGGAATACTGGGATTGCAATATTTATTCTAGATGTTGGAAACAATATTGTCTTATCGATATTGGTGAATATTATTCAACCAACATTGATCCAATATTATATGTCTACATTATATCTACATTCAGAATAGGTTGAACCAATAGTCGACCAATATTATTTTTACATTCACAATATTTATTGTCTCAATTTGAAACCAAGATTAAGTCAATATGAGGTGCTTGCTACCTGGGATGAATGGAATACTGAGCAAAATATCTGTATCCACAACCATAGCTACATAGTTGGAGTCGCTATAGCCTAGTGCGGAATTATATGTGGTTTCCAATCATTTGGGCGACAAGCCTTCTTCTCATGGAACCGCGCCATCTCCTGCATTCAGTCCGGTACCACCACCGTGCATAGGTAAACAGAATTACGCGCACTCCCAGTCAGCTCTTTGATGTATCGGGTAAAGATTTTTTTGGAGGAGTCGGCTGAATGCTCTTCTGTCTTCTGTTCTCTGTACGGTGTTCGGATTTCAGATTGATTTGTAGGTCGGCTAAGCGTAGAATTCGAGGTGGCGACGTCGACCAAAATGCGGCGGCGAATGACTCTACTTTTGTTTACTCATATACGGTGCCGGTACCACCCAAACTCAGCGTTCCTTCGTCGTGGAATCAGAAGTACGAACTCACAAAGTAATTAACTGTCAACTAGGTGGGGACGTACGGTCAGACGCCCGGGGGCGGCTTGGACCGAGAGGCGGCCGCCCGCTGCGTTCTCGACGCCGCCGGCACTAGAATCGCGGGTAACGTCGGCGCGGGGGGCGGCTGATTGGTCGTTGTTGTCTTTTTGCCGCCGGTGAATATTTTAACAGTCCTTTGTAAAAAATCAGTCTTTTGACCAGCGGCTGCTGAGGGGTGGTTGGAATTCGTCGTCTTCGAAGAGGAGGACATCGAGTGGCATCGGACGACGAGGGGGCCGGAGCTGGAGGACCAGTCGCTCCCCGAAGACGATGACGACGAGGACGACGACGACGAGGGGAGCATCCCCGCCGAGTTTGATCGGTACGGAGGGGGCAATTCGGTTTCCAATACTGTGCGATTAGGGGGCGGTCGGATGCACTTTTGGTAGATTTCGGCTTCCTGGAAAACAAAAAAAAATTACTTAGTCACATCCATATAATATTTATTGTTTAGTATATTATGGTGGCCTAACCTATGGGGGTGTTGAGAGAGTAAGAGGGACACTGAAAGAGAGAGAGAGAGAAAGAGAGAGAGAGAGAGAGAGAGAGAGAGAGAGAGAGAAAGAGAGATAAAATTTGCGTTTGATGTTCATAATATTGTTAACAAACGTAAATGATATATACAGTAGGGTCCTAAAGTAGCGGATCCATTAATTTTCCACGTAATTATTACAGGTCAGTTTTTATATATGAAACTATACTTTCACAATAAAATCATTCACCTGCCCCTTCAACCCCCTAGGGGTAATAGCTAGAAGCAGCTACCCCTATAAAAATTTTAAATGAAAGGTGGTGGTGTTTGAGATACCGTGTTTAAAAGGATTTAAATTCTCTATTCAGCAATATAGCACTTCGTTATTTATGACTTGGATGAAAAAAGTTATTTTATTTCTTACAAATAAGCCATCCAGACAAATACTTGTCAAGATTGACTAGTCTATCAGATTTATTTTTGCCAAAAAAGTAGAATCGTATCTATTTGTGACATATAAATACAAAAAGATCAGATATATTTAAAATTTATCGTTTGTTTTGTAATTTTTCTTGTTTGTTGTTTTCTCAGTTTCATAAATAAAAATTGACCTATAAAATTAATTTATCCGGACCTCATTATGGAATAACCCAGGAAAACATTATGGCATGTTCTGTGCATAAAATATTGAGTAGTTAGCGCCTTTAAGTCTTTAATATGGGACTTTTAGTCATTGCGTCTGTTACGGTTCAGAGGAAAGACTGAGAAAAACGAACATAAAAATCATCATTTTTTAATCATCCTGTGTATGTAATCACTATGGGTACAGATTCAATAAATGATGTGTCAAAAAGTTATATTTTGGATAAAATAAATTAGATCTGAAATCTCCCTTTTCGTCACTAATATTCAGCTAGATATATTAACTGAGGTCCATTTGTTGGCTCAAATCGCAGCGTGCGGATATTTTCTAGCTGAAATTCAGAAAACTTGAACAAACCATAGACCTTGTTTGGTCTGCACATTTGTGGATCTTTGTTCACTTCAAGTTACTCCACGTTAAGGCCATCCATCATCCAAGGCCTTCTTTCTTTTGGATATTTTCATCCTTTTACCGTCTACCCTACACCCTACGGGTTAACGAAGTCAGGATAAGAGAGCTTCATCAACTTCTCAAATTCACCCCCGCACGAAGATCAGGAAGCCCATTCAACCTTAAGTGACTTTACCACCCAAGGAAAGAATCAGTCGAAAGAACACCAAAGAGACGAATATCGACAGTGAACTCAGATAAGCCCTAGCTTAGTCTTTTACCAATTTTGTCTAGGCCGTATATTCTTTCACAAGTCAAACCAATTGAATATATTGCAATCCAAATAGATCAATTGTGCATGCGGAGCTCACCTGCTAGGGAGTTTATTAGTTAAATAAGAAAAGGAAGAAAAAATATAACTTTTGTCCAGTTTCCACTAACACTTTACTACTGGACAAAAGTTATATTTTTTCTTCCTTTTCTTATTTCATCATGAACTTCCACAAAATAAATAGATCATCAATCAAACAAGTTTATTAGTTTATTCCTTTTATGTAAACTCTAGTATGATCATACCAGGGGGCCACGGTTAACCTTTTTTGTATAACCCTACAGTGAATCATAGATGGTCTAGTATTACTGGTTTGTAAATATCACAATCCGTAATAGTTAATTAGTCTTTATTAATTGATTCATTTTATCTGTCACCGTCTGACAGTTGCGTTTGACATATTACGAACTTCAATATTTCAAAATTATCCGCTAAAGTCGACTTCATAGTGCAACGACCAGTTGACTGTTCACTAATAAACCCTATTTCTAATTTTTATGCGTTTAATTAACCCACCCCAATTAGCCGTGCAAATATAAGTCAATATAAACCCCTGTTACCTCTTTCTAGGAATTTTTCCAAGAGCGAGGTAGCACGTCTTTCATTCCAACTTGATTCTTCACCTATGCTAATACACATGATCTTGCAACTGTGTGTAAAGTAATTTTTTACACACTGTTCATACATTTTTTTGAAAAATACAGTATTTTGCGTCAATTATAAATCGGAAGTCTATTTTTGATAATACGACGACAATTCATATCGTTAAACATTCAAATTAATGATATAATTGCTACAATTTGGCAATATAATAACTGTCGAAGAAAAACTTTTTGTGAAACACTTTCGTAAAGGGTTTTTTTGTATACGCGTGTACTTCACGCTCATACAAAAAAGTCCTACTTTACGAGCTTGTATCATAAATAGCTATTATGTAACTATTGTTACATTTCTGTGTAAATGCTATAGTTTAATAAAATGTCATTGCATCTAACTTCTGAAGAAGTTCTAGTATGCCTGATAGGTAGATTTGAATAGCAAATAGGCTTATAAAACTAAATAAATTATTTTAAAGAGAAACATTCCAGATAGGTCATGTATTGATTCAATTTTCAATTGAGAATGTTTCTCTTTAAAACATAAATCCCTTCCAAGAGAGGTTATCTTGTACGATGGAAAACAGCGACTAAATTCCAACTTTTAGTCGCAGATGATTCCACAACTGACTTTATGAACACCCTGTTCATATTTTCAATGAAATTAAATAAATTATATTGTTATACATGAAAACGCTTATCCTAAATAATAAGAAATTATTAACAGTTTTATAATCAGTTAGGAGAAAAAATAGAAAATTATATACATAGTAATTACATATATTTAAAATATACAATGTGAGTTGATTAATTTGTCAACTAAAAAAAACGAAACAGGTTTATTTTTAAGTGCGTAATATACTGTTTTTATTTTGATCATGGTATGAACTTAATATGGAGTTTAACTTCTTTCAATTTATTGCCAAATAAATTGAAATTTCTTATACTTTTCATGTTTGGAGGTAGACAATTGTAATAAGAAAAGGAAGAAAATTATAACTTTTGTCCAGTTTCCACTAACACTTTACTACTTTATTACGACCGGTTTCGGCTTTTACACCATTTTCAAGTAACTGAGTTACTGAAAATGGTGTAAAAGCCGAAACCGGTCGTAATAAAGAAGTAAAGTGTTAGTGGAAACTGGACAAAAGTTATATTTTTCTTCCTTTTCTTATTTCATCATGAATTTCCACAAAATAAATAGATCATCAATCACACAAGACAATTGTAAATTTTAAGGTAATGCACATACGAATTTTTGCGATAAAGTTTTTTGGTTAGGGGTGTTCTTATGTTGTCTCTTTTTCTTGTATTAAAATCGTGGTTATTGGTATTCTTTTCGAATTCATTTTTGTACATAAATTTGGAAACGTTCAAAACATAAAGTTCGTGTATGTCCAAAATCTTTTTGTCTAAGAAGAGCTGTGTTGTTGAAAATCTTTTTGGTATCAATATCAAATCTCCTTGTAAATTATTTTCAAAAATTGGATGAACCTGTTCATGACTTGATGATTCAGGTATAATTCTGTGTAATTTCACATTTGCATCTGTTACTGTGTATGAGTTATATTTTTTCTCGTAGTAGTGCTGTAACTGTCAAACATTTCAGAAAAAAATTAATATTTCGAAAACCAACAAATTTTGGGTATAGGCATTGTTGCACATAATCGGCCTAAAATCTTCTGAAGAATTCAAAAACGTAATGAACAGGGTGTTTCATTTGAAATAAGGAAGTTGCCCTCTGCTTTCAGTAATAACGAAATAGACCTGAAGTTAAGAAGACCTTATTGTAAAACCCATCAACACTGAATTTCAAGTTTTTATTGCTTGTCTCGAAAAACCCTGTATAATATGGCAGATGAACCGTGTAAATAAGAAGATGACCTAGGCATAAGTATTTTCAAGTGGAGAATACAAAGTTACGATACACAATACTTCAATAATTTTTATAGTTTGACAAACAGATCAGTTTGATACGTTATTTTAATACATTATTAATTTAATTCGAATTTTTGACAGAAATACAATATGATTTCATAATATTCTACGAGAAGAGGTTTAATTGCCATCTATGCAGAAAATATCGTATGTACCACAGAGTTGAAGTGCTTCTGTTGATAAGGATACTAGTTTATTGGAGATGGAAACAAAACCATGAAAGGAAGTATCAGAATCAAAGTTGGATTGATAAAATTGAAAAAGCAGTAAATGGAATAGAGTGGACATGTTTATAATGATGTTAGAAAAGAGTAACTTAACTGGATAACATTGACAAACTTTCCAATAATAACTTTTCTGGATCACACAAAGTCAGTTTCAAATTTCCCAACTCTTTCCATATCCAAAACGCTGTCTCAGTTCAGATATCAAATAAAGAATTTTCATGTTTTCATGGACATAATATACGCCCAATAATCGATATCAAACTTAGACATACTCATGCAGTTGTGCAAGAATTTAAATTTAGCAATGACTGCACTCATTAATCACACCAAATTCAAATGTATTTTGTAGCGAGTATCAATCATTTCGGTTAAAATAACATCTGTATCAAGATCAAAGTACCAATTTATTTCACGACTTTGATATAAATTGATCCCAGAGATGACTTGTAAACACGGAAGAATAACTCTGGCGAAACGAAGAAAAATGAGCGAAGATATCGCAAGCGGTGAAAATTGGTCTCGAAACTTGTTCTAGTATCACATTAATGCTACAGGAAAATGTCACCTTTCAGTATATATTTTAACTTGTAGCTAAAGTGTCGTACAATGTAGTGCGACTATTCTAAGTGTGATTCAGTTTCCTAATTGAATTTGAAATATTTTGGCTTGGAAAATTGGGAAGATATCGGTCGACTTAGATAACGTTTTCAACTAGTTTCTGATTTCAGTGTGATTTTTCCTGACTATAACACTCAATTGGGATGTCTGTATCCCACACAACAATTTTTATTAGGTTTTGTCTGTCACCGAGTCTGGTCTATTAATATAAGTAGGTAGAAGTGTCAACAAATCCAACAGTTGTTAGAAAATACTCTTGAATTTTATTTACATAATGAGCTTGGTTCTTGGAACAAGGAAAGCTTTTTCTAGAATGTAGACAGGTTCTATATCGAAACGAAATATGTGCAAAATATTTTAAGCTGTATGAGAAAAGTGATGTGTTTTTAAATCGATACACAAATAAATAGATAGACAGATTTACTGGACCACTTTACATTTACAATAATGAAACAAATTAAAGAGTATAAAATAGTTTACAATACACATATTCAAAATAGGAACCTTATCAGTTTTTGAAATGGAATTTCACATATATAATAATAATAATTTAAAAGCATACAATGTAATAGTAATAATATAATAATAATATAGAGATTTGATCGGAACTTGCTCTTCCAATAAACCTGGTGCTCTCCCATTCTACCATGTAAAAAGTTCCTTTTTTCCATTCTATTGACCCTGGCAAGGCGACTAAAATTAATAATGAGATATTTAGAAGATATTTCTCAGTGTTAAAACGGTTCTGCAACATTGATTTAATCATTTATGTTTGACCGAAATGAAGTAAAGCTGGTTTATATTCTGGAAGGTTTTCTGAAATTGTAACTCTGATTTATTTTTATGGATTTTAAGATGTGTTATTATATTGTATAACGAGAGATGATCAGGCTGAATGTCTCATGTCTTTCAAATCAAGTCGGCTCCATTGCCAACTCCGTTATTATTGACGCTACGAATTCGGTTGAATGGGCAAACTAGTGGCATTTTTTTACTGGAAACAGAAAAAAATTGATAGTCGCGTGCTTTCATGAAATGGTATTTTTTAAATGGAACATCCTGTATTTTATGATGTATTTCGATTCATGATCACAGTCACAACAAAATATCATTCATGACGTATCTTGTTAAAGTTGAAAATGACAGAGTTATGATAAATTCGGTTAACCTATAGGATTATTATGGGCAACCAAGTTGTTTTGAAACGTCGTTAATATTATCTACATGTCGTCTAATAATCTAGAATTTCACAATTTATTGTCACTTTTCATTGGTTCTTTTTTTTCCAAACAGATAGATTGCTACCGATGTTCTTGTTGAGTGAACCTCCCGTTCACCAGATATGACACCCCTTGATTTTTGTCTTTGGGGAGTTCTTTGCAACGACGTTTACGAAATCAAACAGATGATAACGTGAATTGATATGATATTTTTATCTGGAAACCGTTCAATGAATAGTTAGGTAATCATTGACGAACTGTGTTGATAGTGATAGTGTTGACAGAAGTGCCCAAATATGTGTCTATCCAGAAGATGGTGTTTTAGAACAATTAATCGAAATAATCCATTCAATACATTTCATCAAATACGAGTTACTATTCAAAAATTATAAGATTTCGGACATAGCCACTGATGAGAATCAAAGACCTTCCAAATATAATTCCGAACAAGTCCTCGTGTTGTCTTTGATGAACGTGGCACAGGTGTCTGACAGATGTAGTTCAATGCCCTTCGTGGTATTAGCCAGGGAAGTTTTTCTTTTCGCCAGCTAGTTTTCTCATACCTAGCTTAGCAGGATTGATGGAGAGAAGGGTATTTCGATTTTGTAGAAATTATTTTCAATTTATGTCTATTCACCGGAAAATGTCTCGGGCTATGTCCGAAATCCTGTTATTTGTTAATAATAACAATAATTATGTCAAGGCGTGGTACAGTGGTTAGAGCGTCCGACTTTGGGTCGAAAGGTCCGGAGTTCGAGTCCTAGTTACGGCTGGGATTTTTTCATTTAATTTGACAGATTAAATTATTCAAATCTCGTGGCTGGACTGGGGTGAGTCCTGCACGATTCCCTGTTGCGTTCCAATTAACAGTGCTGCTCCTAAGGTGGCGCATGGAGTTAGTAACAAGGCCTATCCAGAACACGTTGCTAACGACCATAGCAGTCGATGCCAAGGCACCAAAGAAAAAAAATAACAGTAATTAAGATTTGATGGAATGCTCAGTTTCTTGAAGGGATTTGTTGATCAAAAACACCACCTTCTTCATTGTCACATATTTGGGCATTACTGTCAACATTATGTATTACTATCAGTACAGTTCGTCAATGAATACCTTTTTTTAAACATTTTTATCAACAAGTTCAATATAACAAACTAAATAGTTCCTAACTATTCATTGCACGGTTCTTAAGAAAGTTTCAAATTCATTCGCGTTATTATGTGTTTGATTTCGTAAACGTCGTTGCGGAGAAATCCCCAAAAACGGAAATCGAGGGGTGTCGTATCTGGTGAGCGAGGGATTCACTCTGTAACGTTGACTACGGTACATAGTTATTTTCCTCGTATAAACAGGTCATAAGGTGAAATTTGCAAACACTTGTCATTCGATCATCCCATGAAATAAATTTCCTAGAGACATACCATTCTATTTCACATGAAATATTATTGTTTTAATTTTACAGCTCTTGGTTCCCACGGATATCTCTAGTGATTCAATTAAATCCATTATTGTGTGGTTATCAAGAAGGAATGTTTACAATAATATGGTTAATGTCATTTAGATGACAGCGCTTCTTCTTCCTATTTCGAATCGATTTGTTAAAGAAGGGTAACTGCATTCAGACGACAGTTCTTCTTCCTATTACGATTCGATTTGTTAAAGTAGGGTCACTGCATTGCATTTGTTTACACAAAGTTCTACTTTCATGGAAAAAAGAGAGAGAAATATGTTCGTTATCGTTTTTATGTAGTTTTTAAAATCGCGGAATGCTAGTCTCTTTGATATATTTCAATGACATGCGTATGATAGTTGTGGCAACAATGAAAGAAAAAAGGAAATGGTTTTTTTTAATCAATTTTGGAGAGGACGGAAGTGTTCAATGACATGCGTATGATAGTTGTGGCAACAATGAAAGAAAAAAGGAAATGGTTTTTTTTAATCAATTTTGGAGAGGACGGAAGTGTTTGATACACCATTAGTCCATTTCTGACCTGGTAACGCTGAAGCTCGCTGGAGGTTGATTTTGAGTTAATTCAATTTTGGCAACCTACCTAATATTGTTGGACCATACAATTGAGAGGTGAGTATTCTAGTTATGTAGATATCTATTGAAGGTAACTCGCTTCACGAGAATTAAACATGTAAATATTTTTTTATAAAAGCACGCCTTAAGGTTTCCTTTTCTTTTTGCCATCGCTATGCCAGGAATTCACGAAAGACTTTAAGAGATAGTTTGGGAGAATATAAGACAGACAGTATATGGACTAATCGGCCAATTAAAAATTAAAGGCCAATTCAACAAAGTAATATAAGCTCACATGGTATTGTAAAGCCTATGATGGTATTGTAAAGCCTGTGATGGTATTGTAAAGCCGGTGATGGTATTGCAAAGCCTGTGATGGTATTGTAAAGCCTGTGATGTATGATAAACCTGCTATGGTATTGTAAAGCCTGTCATGGTATTGTAAAGTCGAAGAGCATATTGGAGCAGACCCAACGCCAGAGATTTCCATGGAAACATTAATTTATGGAGACCAAAATGAAGCAACGAAACCAAAGTCCTGATTCCTTGGTAAATGTCTAATTGTGTAAGGTTTGAATGCATTCGGAGTAGGTAAGACAAAAACTATTATAATTACGACTTGGAGAACCCATTCTTTTGATTACATATCAAGAATAAATGATTCTATTATTATTATAATAGACAACCATTAAAATTATTAAATATTTATATTTTAATGTGTCTCTTGTTTGAAGTTGGGGTTGAATCTTTCTTTCAGCATAATTGAAGTCTTTCTACAGCCTGGGAATACGTTTTTGAAGTCATTTAACACTGTAGATGGCGTCCAATAAACACCATAATCAATAAGAAACTTATTCTCTGTTCCACAAATTGGACCTTTTGAGGATCTTCGAGTGACGTCGACTTTCGCCCTTGCCTCCGAAAATCAAAAAGCTAGCCAGGCCAAATATGTACCTAAGATCAGGTTACAACTCAAAAGGAACAGAGGTAGCAATCCATCTGTTTGTAAGAAAATGAAACATTGAACAGTAAGGAAAATTTTAATACATGAGAATATTTGATTACATGCAGGTATTATTAATGATGTTTCAAGACAGCTTGATTGCCCATAACAATCCTATGGGTTACCTGATGCCCAATTAAAACTATTTTTTGCAAGTAACTCTCAAATTCAACTTTACCAAAGAAAGTCATTCGTCGGTCCCACGACAAAACCGTGAATGTGCAAATTTCAAGGTTTTGACTTCAATATGTAAAATACAAATTTTCTATTAAAATTTTCAATGTCAAACTCATGAATGGGCTATTGGGTTGTCTACTGAGAACGAGAGTGAATTCGCGAATGTGAAAACTTACCAAAGTTTTCAAAGAAAGAAGCAGGAATATTCTTAAAACTCTTCTCAGTCGAAATGACAAAGTTCACATTCACGGTTTTGGCAAGGAACCAACGATAAGAGATTTTTTGAAATACAGGGTGTTCCATTTATAAAAATATAATTCCTTGAAATATTTTGAAACTGCGACTGTAAATTTTGACGTGCTACGAAGAATCAGATATGTTTTTTCGTCAGTACCTGTTCCGAATCCCTAAGGTGCAGCCTGGACGAGGCGAAGGAGTGCTCCTCCCCGTCCGGCAGCGCGATGCTGTGCGGCAGGTTGAGGGCGATGTCTCTGTGCACGGACTGCAGTCGCACTTGGCGGTCGCGCGCCGCCGCCAATTCTCTTGCCGTTCTGCCTCCTCGCAGCCGGTCCATGCCGCCCATCCCCGCTGCGGCACCGGCACTCACAACCGACAGCATCTGGAACGAAAAAAAAAAAATTATCGGAGGAATTCGGGTTGCGTCCTCTCACTTAGAATCGTTAGTTTCAGTGTTATGAATCCATAAAAGAAATGTCAAAGTAGTCGGACAAGTCGATGAATAAAAAAATACTTCAATGGACGTAAGAATATAAATAGAAAAATTATTGGGTATAACCCTCCAAATGTTGTGCAACCGTGGACACGTGTTTCGAGCTCAAGCTCTGATCAGTACGGTAAAATCAAGTAAAAATGGAAACAAAGGATGTCAACAACAGAAAGCCAACCACACATTTGTGGCATCGGTTAGAATACCTTGTGTTCACAAGGCAACAACTAATGTCGCCACGGAGGCAGCTATAGCTACCAGCGTGACAATCCTACCCAGGAAAATCACGCTGGTAGCTATAGCTGCCTCCGTGACGACGTTAGTTGATGCCTTGTGAGCACAAGGTCTTCTAATCGATGCCACAAATGTGTGGTTGGCTTTCTGTTATTGACTTCCTTTGTTTCCATTTTAACATCCAAGTACATTTTCGCACTTGATTTTACCGTACTGACGAGGGCATAAGCTCGAAACACGTGTCAACGGTTGCACAACATTTTGAGGGTTATACCCAATAACTTTTCTACTTATACTTTCATATATTGCCCCTCGATAAATCCATCCTTATTTTTTATGAATATACAGGTACAATAATATACAGTGAGTCTGTAAATTAATGGCAGTTTTTTTGTTAGAAATGGGCTCGGACAGGTCGATTAGTATTTCAACTTGAGCTCTTTTTTTATTCAAGACAATGTTATACAGCGTGTAGTTCATGGGTTGAACCGCGTTGAGAGTTTATAACTCGACGTTTCGGCTCCTACTTTAGAGCCATTCTCAAGAGAATGACTACGAGGCCTCTATCTGCCTACTCCTCGTGTCGTGGTCTATTGAGGTAACAAAGTCTCTATCTGCCTACTCCTTTATCTCAAAAGACGATCTGATGTTCGTTGCACTTTGGTATTTATAGGTGGATGGCTACCTGAGAGTGGGCTGGACCTTCAGGTTTTCTCGTTAATCTTATCTGTAGGTGCCTGCTGAATATTTAGGGATGGGGTAATTAATTTTTGACAAATTTTCTGTGGCCTGGGAATTACGGTTGGAAGATGGGGCTAAATAGGATTTAATTTACGGCTATCATCTTTTATGTTCAGGCAATCAGGTGGTTTTTCGATTTCGATGGATTCTCCGATGAATCAGGAAATTCTTGAACGTACTGGGGCGATGGTTCTGGTTTTCTCAAAACCTATGGAGTGGCCGGTTTGAATGACATGAAGGGCTAATGCGGAGCTAGTGTCTCGATTTCTATCTGAAAGGGAGTGTTGATATGATCAGAAATGGATCTGTTTTGAAGTTTCTCCTATATACGAATGGGGGCAAGTAGAACAGGGAATTTCGTAAATAATGTGGTCTTCGTTGGGAATTTTGTCCTTCGTTGATCTGATGAGGTGTGACAGCTTTTGCTCTGTGGTGAAGATGGTTTTGATAGGTAAATAACAGATAGAACTCTTATATTATAGCGATTTCTTAAAAAAGTTGAATATTATGGTTCTATCTGAATATTTTCATTGCAAAATATTATGCAGTTGATATAAACATGGGATTAGTTTGAATTTAGTCCTACTTCTTGATTCGGATCACACACAAAAATATTTCACAAAATTCTTTACTTTCAGGTAATCTAAATATATGTGTTACAAACTTTGAAGGCCATTTTCTCAAAAAAATTGTGTGTTCAGAAAGAACATTCTTATTCTGAGATGGCGCAATATCAATCTATATTTTTGTATGACTATTCTTGAAGGGTATACCACGTTACAAATCCGTACCGAATTTCAAATTTTTTATTTTTACTCCTTGTCGTTTAAAAGAAATTTACCACCAAACATCAACTAAAATATGTTTCTTCAATAAATGCCCGAAGTGTTGTCTATTTACTAAATGACAATATCCTAAATGGAACCAAAACTCATTTTGGCCATTTCTAATTACGTCGGAAGAAATTAGCGTACACTCCTGTCTTATGCGTTCTTGTAACTGCTGAATGTTGTTTCCCGGTTTGGTCTTTGCTTTTTAAGTACCCCTATAAGAAATCGTCCATTGCATAGGCAACCAAACAAGACAAAATTTCGGCCATAATATATTTCGCATTCTTCAGTGCTTTAAAATATAATATTATGAACAATTACTTGAAGACAAGTAAACATAAAAAAATACTATTTGACTCTTTCAATAGAAAACAAGGTGTAAAAGATTGTGCTTTAGACTATCTGTTTTATCTAGATTCCATTAAAATTCCTTCGTTCTCGTTGTTATGTAACGTTTTGTTTGTCTTATATAACATTTTTCTCAATTACCACACGGAATTTTTGATATGACATTCGATTTGTGTTCAAAAGTTGTAGGTAGTAGTTTGTTTGTGAAAAATTTTTATTTCGTTGTATTCTCATTTTAAAATAAAACTTTTGTCGTTGTTTAGTACTGTACCTAGTTTCTCGAAGAGTTGTTTAACTCAACGTATTTTTAAATTGTAGTTATTTATTTCATCATTTTGATTTGAAACAGTATTAGAAAAAATGTAACTGTTCAACTGCCTGCTTGGATAATGATGAGGCATCAGTAAGTATAATTTCAATAGTTGTAGGTTATGATAAACAAAAATTTTACTTCATATCTTCCTAATTATATGTTTCCAAATTCTTCATGATATTGATTTTTCCGTTAACACTAGAGAATTTCACTAAATTTGATTAATAATGCGAAATCAGTCAGAATAGATGCACTTTTTGCATATGGCAAGAAAGACCTGAAATACTTCATTTCAGTTCAACCAACTCATCATAGATGGCGTAATCCTTGCGTAGAATGCGAATAATTTTTAAGCAAACTCATCATGATTTGAACGGAATTAAAAAACAGATATAACTGATGCATTGCAAACAGACATAAATAACTTAATGTAGGCTATTAGACAGATGGAACAATGCATCTTGTTCTGCTAAATGTATTCCAGAGATAATCTGATTTTTTTTCAGACTTGTTTGTTATTCGTTTATTCAACTTGTGAACGTTTATTTCTGAATGTGGAAAGATTAAGTAACAATTCTGATAGAAATCATCAGCTTTAAAATCCGCAACAGCTAATGGGATAGTTCCTGCAATTTTTTATCCAACTCAAATTATTTCAGCATAAACAAAAGCGATTAGATTACGTAATAGTAACTCTGTAAGTCAGCTAGACATGAATACATTCACTCACGGAAATCATTAGTTGCACGTCTGGTGGTTTATTTTTCATGCAAAATATTCGGTTGCACTGCACTTGAAAAACGTTAATTGTTACAAGCAATGTTTTTATTAATATTTTAAAATAATTGAGTAACCTTGCAAGTATGTCATACAAGATAATGAATGGCAGCAAATTATCCGGCACGGAGTTTTACAACATTTTCGTGTACTAGTTTTTCTGGGAGAAAAAGAATTATTGAAGGCTGTGAAAGTTATTTGAATAAATCCATAATGATATCTTTCATGTATGGAATATTTTGTAAGTCAAAATAATCCTGTTTTGGAGAGAATGTAATATTTGAAATCTAGAAGAACCGATAGGGGGATTATTTGACAGAAGGGGATTTTGACAAAATCAAGAGAAGTAGACAAATTTATATGGTGAAAATGACTATATTAGACTGGTGCCTATAATTTTTGGGAAAAAGAGAAAAGTAACAGGCAAGGACCGGGTGGAAAATGTTGTTGAGGTTCCAACTTTAAAATACAAACATTTAAACACGAAAACACTCAAAATGGTGAAATGGGGAAGCAGTTTAGGGGTTGAAAACGTTTTTTTGCGATTTTCTACGAAACGTGACCTCCTAGCGGACATTGTTCAAAAGGAAAGTTGTAGATAATAAAAAAAACCAAAAACTTTTGTATTCAACACTTTTCGACATAACCTCAAATTAACCGTGAAAATGGCTAAAACCCGATTTTTCAGCATTAAATTTTTCTCGGGTGTGGGTAAATGATTTAATTTAAATGAAAATTCATCGAAATATGTATTTTTCGGTGTCGAATGAGCATTATTTTTACCCTTATCTTCCACGAACAATTGTCTTGGTGTTTTTCTTGTATTTCGAAGATCTATAAGTGAATATTTTCATTGCTGAAAGGTCTTCTTTAAAATGGTCTATGTGACTGGAGGTTTATTAATCGTTGAACCGCTAAAAATTTTGAAAAATCGACATGTCTATCTGAATCATGATTTTTTCAATATTTTTAATGATTTTCAATAGTTGTAAAAAATATTGATAAATTATATTTTTAGGGTAATTATTTATTCAAATATTTTATTATAAATAAATGATTTAATATAAACAATTTTTGTCATAAAAATAATGAAGAAAGTTGAAAATCATTGAAAATATTGAGAGAATCATGATTCAGAGTCACCTTTTTTCTCAATTTTAAGCGGTTCAATGATCAATAACCACCAAGTTACAATTAAAATGATCTCTTATAAGATAAAAGATACTTATTGTAAATACTGTACTTAGATACTTATAGTATTATTATTTTAATCAAGAAATAAATATAACTTCAATTTAATTCGGATATATCATTCTGCTTTGATTCCATTATTTCTTGGTTATTTTTATATTACTAACAACTGCTACATTTCACGTTTTTTACTTCCAAAATACTATAGGTAATCGATGAAAATATACATCTTGATATTTTTTTCAAATTTATTACTAACCAATTGTCAGGAAAAACCATTATATAGCAATGTGTTGTGTAAACTATATATAGTATCATAAAATATTAACCATTATATTTGACAATGGCCTCACCTAGCGAATAAAGAAAACAGTTGTTTGTTGTTTTTATAAAATTTGCACTAGCCTCCCTGTGTGGAATTTGCAAATCAAAGGAGGATTTATAATATTACTCCGCGCTATAAGGACTATATTAACATTTTTAAAAATATTTTGCTAAGCAAAAATAAGTAATTTTGAATTTATTTGTTATTTTAGTTTGGTGATTTTATTGGGATTGATTTTCCTGTTGCTTCCGCACCCTTCTTTGAAATCTTTCCTGCACAAACATTATCATTTCATCTATTCGACAATGACAAACAAACAACAATCATTTTTAACTGAAGAAACCGATGGTTCTAATTGCAATTAAGGTAATATGATTTAAAATTGCAAACTTCTTATTTTATTTTTATATACATATTTATTAGGTACTTATTCTTTTTGCAAATGATTATGAAAACAGGAAAAAATAAAACATAAGATGGATACACGTCCGTTAGGTGTTATTACATACCAGACTTGTAACGTAATGTCTATTTACAATCATGGTAAAACTCAACATCTTCAACTTAGGGACGCATGATTTTCATTACAAGAGTGTTTGAAAAATGTGTGCAACTTCAGTATCATTATTATCGAGGGGGAAACATCTCCTTTAAATCTGAGTAATTTAAGTCAATTTGCAGTCATTAAATCTTCGCTTCAGTCATCGGTTTGAGTATTTCAGTCATCGGCTTGAGTCTTTCAGTAATCAGTTCGAGCCTTTCAGTCTTTTCAATATTTTAAATCTCGTACACATTTTAGCGATATGTTTCCCCCTCGATTATTATTGAGATCTTTCTCATATGTGTTATATTTCAAGTTTATCATAAAATCTCTGTTGCCAGAGACAGCAGCTTTACATTGCCTACAAAAAATTATATTAGAACTTTTACGGGGATTCCTCGCAAAGGAAATTAAAAAGACCTCCGCAACAATTTCATTATTCTATTTTAGAATTATACAAAAGTTTCTCGACAAATCAACTGAATTAGTGGGATTCTAACAAAAAATCCAGACAAGAGTCGAAAGAATTCTAAAAATACAGAAAACACTACTCGGTCTGTGAAAACATCGTTAATTGAGTTCATTTCAGAATTGTTTATGTTCTCTCATTCGCCCTTTTCGACTTTTCATGTGATATGGTGTCAAAGACGCAGTTACATGCGCCTCCAAGACAAGTGTCGAGAGCATGTCTGGAAGTTGGGGCGAGAGGGAATAGAATTAATACTATTTCATTTCAATTGACTGAAGATATTTTATTTATGACAGCTAGACACAGCTATTAAGTCAAGCTCGTTTTAGAAGAACGAAGGTTACGTTGAAACAGGTTTGGAGATGGAAGTATTTTAAATTTATGCACTTTATTAATATCATGATTTGAATTCGATTTGGGACGAATGTGTAATCAATCATAATAATTATTTCGAAACGCTTCATGACACGAAGAAATTAAATGCAATGGTTAAAAAATTTAGCTGTTTGGAATTCTATTATATATACTTAATTTACATAAGAAATCTGAAGGAACAAAATCAATTCCATAATACCAATCGTGGTATGTAGATTGTTCAGCATACTTTACGTATCTCCAGTGAATTTTCTCGATGAGAACTTTTCTACAATGAAATTCAACAATTCAGTTCGCTAATCATTGGTCTGAAATTATATCGACATCGTTCACAAGTCACTGAACAATCTGACGAAATGCACCGCATGAAACCTTGGTTTCTCAAACTTTTTAACACTATTCCTGTCACGTATTCAGTTAGAAAGATTATTCAGATTACAGACTCCAACAATTACTCTTTACTTCGTTTTACATCATTATAAATCTTGACAAGAAACGAAATTCCATATCAGCGATCTCAGTTTTTTCTCGTCTTGAGCTTGTTTGTCTCGTTTTTTACTTCTTATTGCGAATTTTATAGTTGCAGGAATATGGAGCGTAGAGGAGCGGTTGAGACTAATCTTGATCTGTCCAAGTTTGTTATTTTCTCAGCTGTAGAACGACTTTTCGGAATATAGAGAGAGGTTGAACTTCTTGATGCAAGTGAAAGTTTTTTAAAGGTAATCAAATATTTTGATCACACATATTTCGGCCGGTCCATTTTTTATATTAGGTACATTTGTCTTTCTGGTTGTTTGTCAAGAATCATTTATGTAATCTTTTTTCGTAATTAAATTGTCGAATTGAATTTTTGAATGGAAGTTCTTTTTTGAATAAACAATATCAAAGAAAAATTGACTGAAAGATTTTCCGCAAAATATTTTATAATCTGCCAAGTTCGCATCGTTAAATCTTCTGCCAATTAAGTCTATAAAATCAAGAGAAACCCTAAACTCTGGAGTAAATAGAATTTTGCGCTCATGTGTAGAAGTAAAAGGAAACATCGTTTCCAAAAGTGGTAGATTTTTGGAAAAACAAGCTTTCGGATATGAATCAGAGAATGCTGAAGTATTCACAAGAGAAGACATTAACAAATTTATTAGCCAGGCTCCTGATGAAGCTAAAAAAAAATATCTGAATTTTAGGATTGGGATATTGGGAAAATATATTTAAATCAGAAACATCTGGTACTTTTTTTTTTTTAGATGACATTACTCCTTGGTATATGTGGAGCATCTAGTTGTGATATGGTAAAAATACTGGTAGATGGCGTTAAAACTATGAGTGATCTAGTTCCTCAATACCATACAAAGAAGGAGAGAATGTTAACTATTATTATTGATTAAACCATATAAGAAGTGTTGGGTATTTTCAAAGAATATGTCACCGCTAGCTCTTGAATAATTAGTTTCAATACAAAATACAGTTTTCCGTTTTGAATAAATACAAAAAACAAAAACAATGAACGCAGCTCATTATCTCATTAACGCATATGGTTTTGTTCAACCGAGATTAATTTGTTCATTGTACAAAGCTTATGAGTATTTGTCACGATGAAAAATTAAACAGTCAGCTCAGACCATACAGATAAACGATATCATATTATCTATTATAACATCTACAAATGCGGAAGATAATTGCACCTAGCAACAGTAAAAATAAATGTGATGTATATCTGCACTGTCATTAAAATACAGATGATTGCCTCAATTTCAGATTCCGTCCTCGGTCGTATACTGGTGTTTTTTATTTAAAATTCACGATAATTTTTGTCTGAGGGATTACCCTATCTCTAAGCACTTTTCCCAAAAATCTTTTAAGATAAACAGTTTTTATCATTTTTATCACTCTGAAAACTGCATTATCAGATCCGTGCCCTAGAATAAAGTGATATGAGATCATTCATCATTCATTCAGATCACCTCTTTAATCTGAGTGATGGTCGTTATGATGAAAATTAGTTACACATTATTTTTGAAAGAAAACTGCATTTATATTCTTCATCTAATCCAGCTATGGAATGTCAGATTTTAAAATAATTTTTGACGATTCAAATTTTCAATAACTGTGTTTCATTTATTCACTATTCATAGTGATGATATATGAAATATGATCATCTTCATAGATTTTATTCATAAAATGCAATTTTACTATTAGGTATAGCATCAGATAATTGGCTATTTGGACAACAATTATTCTTACAAATCTATTTTTCAGTTATATACTGTCTAGAAATATTTTGAATATATGAGAAATCCATAATTTTATATTATTTAAAACACAAAAAAATTGTCAGGTTATTGAAATATTCCTGTAATATTGTGGAGAACAATCGCCAGGAAGATTTCTTCCAATATTTCCCTATTATAACGATAATTTGTTCTTGAAAGTAGACACATTTTTCGTTGACAATGTTTCTTTTATAATCTTACAACACTGGTCTAGAGACTATTCAGGAAATAATGAGCATTCTTTATCTTCAAGGTATTTGATAGAAGAAAGGTAAATGGAACTTGAAAAGAAAGTATGAACTCTAATCCCTCAACATCTATAAACATGTCAATAAAATACTGTCAACAAAATACTGACGGATATGTTGGATCAACTTAGGTGTTGACACGTATTGTAGTGGATCCTGTTGGTAACAGCTAGGTTCTGATATCGAGTTAGATGAGGACTCTGTATAGAAAAATAGTGGGGACGCCTTCATAAAAAGCGTTGATTTTCAAGAGTGTGTCACTGAGAGCTGTTTCAATTTATTTTCGTTATGATAGGACTCGATTCTTCTAGGACACACTAAATCATAGTGCTCTGGGTGGAAAATATTTTTTGAATATGATGAACGTAAACAATCTTGTTTCGTATCATGAATTGTTCTAAGTGATTTTGAAATAATACTTAAAAATATCCAATTCTGAAAAATGCTCTTTCGGTTTTTTCAACATATTGATACTTTTTAACAAGGAAAATATGTAGTCTATAATGTTGAATACATGTATACTATAAGTTTGGAGCCAAGCTTTATAAATATTATTGTCTTCAACAGCTATTTTACGAGAATCAGTATTTTTAAATATGAATACTAAATATAATCAACAATCTGACATGGATTCAAATATATGTAGCTTGAAATCATTCAAAATTTGCTATAATTCTAGACATCGAAACCAATTCGTATCATTAACCAACATATTCGTAGATTAAAGAATGAGAACCTGGTACCTGGTGGGGACTGTTATTGGAATTATTTCATTTTGGTTATTTAAAAATATTATTAAAAATCAATTAAGTGTCAGCACGCATTTTTACCCACCTTATTGACGTTTCATCAAATCAGCATGATACAATGGGAATCAGCTGCTACTAAATTCACGTCTGTTAGATTTCTTTTAATCACTCCTGGATCAGTAATCTACCCTGCAAGTTAAGGATCTGGCAGTTATAATACTAGTAATTTACCTTCGATATCGTTGTCAAGATTATAACATGAATGTATTTGTATGTGGAACTTTTTCACTAAGGAAAATTATATGCTAATATATGCACGTCTAGGAAACCGCACGTCAGAGCTTACGTGAAATAGTAATCATTTCATCATTGATAAAGTAGCACAATAACAGCGACTATATTCCTAGTACACCGGACCCAATAGCCATTCTCTGGAAATGTCACGTTTTTTAAAGATATTTCGATCGAAGAAATCATATCCAGCTAGGTATATCAAGTATTAAGCGGTTTCCAAACATTTTTAGCAGATGTTTGCTTATCATAAATAATTTTTATTAATGTTTGACTACTTTGAGAGTCATGCAAATAAACAGGGTGATTCACTTCCAAATACGGAAAATTATATGTTCTCTTCCTATCAAAAGAAAAATATCTGGAGTCCTGATTCTTCTCAGAACATGGTGGATATTCACATTTCGTCCATCTATTCAGAAATTCTTCAAGTATTGGATTTCATTCTTTGAGTCTTGTGTTTGAATTTTTAAGTCTTTCAGTCTTTGAGTCATTGAAACAAAAAACGTATGCTATGACGAAAGCTGGGTTTGAAGTGTAGTATTTTATTCTTATTTAGAATAATTTGAAATTATTTTAACACATTTCGTTGTTGTTTTCTGTCAATAGTCACATTTAGGTTCAGTCTCGAATTCAAAGAGTGGATATTCATTACTACATCTGCAATTTACTGCGAATGTGAAGAACCGGTAACATAGACAGAGAGGAGTGAAAGATGAGAGAGAAATCTAATTACTTCAGTTTCCTAAAAACCGTGGATAATTTCTGTTACAAAAAGCTAAAGACTAATAACAGACAAAGTGTTTAATGGATTGACGTAACATAGGTATGGGTTTTTCTTACTTCAAGATTTAAAAATGTAGACAATAAGTAATTCCAATTCCCCTAAATCAATTGTATAAAAATCCTGCCACAAGACAATCCTTGAGAATCGGAGATCACACCCCAATGTGCATTATGTTCTAAAGTTCTAGAGAAAAACATGTTGATTGAATGAGTATAATTTCTAATTTTGCCAGTGTTTACGAAATTGATACTATTGACAGTTGTTGAAAAGCAAAACGTTTAATTTAAAATCCAATAGTATCAAATTGATTCATTCATTTACTCTTCAATTAGTCAAAATTCCAATTTTTTTTATGAAGTTTATTTCAACTTGACGTTTTCAAGATCCTTATGAACGCAAAAGTGCGATGAACTGGGATAAAATTCAGCTATATGGATAAGAAGCAATTTTGATATTTGGAATGTTTTTTTTGCAAACAAATATAAATATCAGATCATTAAAAACGAATTGCAGAATGGGCAAATAAAATAGGTCTCACTGAAGTTTTCACTTTTTAGTGAGATGGAGTACATAAGTGCGTGCACCTACAAAAATGTATGGATATATTTTTTCTTCCTATAATAATAATTTTTATAATATAATTTTAAATGATTAAAATCTTTATCTATGAATTCATGTACACACGTTCTGAAATATATACAGTAAAACACGAAAAATACATCAAAATATTAAAAATGTACATCAACAGTTTGAACATTCAATATGTTTTTGAATTTACACTCCTACGAACTGAAAACTGAATTAAAAAATTGACCAATAACAACGGATATTGTCAGTGAAAATATAAAATAAAAAGAATTGATAATGCTATTATATCAAGGTGAGAATAAGCGTATGAATCGCTTAGGAAGTATGTTTTAAGTTGATTATCAATTTTTTCTGGAATAAGTAGAATATTTGTTATTTCTGGACATTTTTCGGTGAGGTACTGAAAAGTTTTTGACCTAGGTAATGATAACTTTTTTCCTCAGTTTATCTGTGTATTCGGGGACTTAAAAATTGGACGTTACGTCGTGTGTTAATGAGTTTTTGCAGATTACTCTTATTTTTATATTGCCTTGTAGTACTTTTTTATACATTTTAGCTGCCTGAGGTCCAGTATAACAAATTCGTTATCTAAACCTTTGCTTGAATATCCGACATCTTTAGATAACAACAATATTTTCAGACTGCGCTTTTAGATAACTTTGACGGGCGAATATGAGTTTCAGTTATACTTCTCCCCCCTCTCATACAAGCAAACCATAAGTAAGATGACTTCCACTAGACTGTATTAGTTGTTTTTTTTCAGATCAATGATTTCATTCAGTTGTCGGAATTTACAAAGAACAAAACGAAGATTCTTGAGGATGACATTTACGTGTCTTCAAGAAACTTACCTTTGTTTTTCATAAATTCTGGCAACTGAATGAAATCCTTGACTTGGAACTATTACAGTCTAGTAGAAAGTCATCTTACTTATGGGTTACTTGCATGGGAGGAGAACCTGAAACTCATATTCGCCCGAGGGGGAAACATCTCCTTTAAATCTCGTACAACTTGAAATTTTGAGTCATTTGAGTCAATTTTCAGTCATTAAATCTTCGCTTCAGTCATCGGTTTGAGTCTTTCAGTCATCGGCTTGAGTCTTTCAGTCACCAGTTTGAGTCTTTCAGTCATTTTAATATTTTAAATCTCGTACACATTTCAGCGAGATGTTTCCCCCTCGTATTCGCCCCCATAAAGTTATCCAAAAGCGCTCTCTAAAACTAATGTTATCTAAAAATGCCAGATGATCTTTAAAGTAATAAATGTGACAAATTCTTTTGGAATAACTATAAATTTACCAAATATCTATGGACTAAATTAGTGTCAAATTTATCTAGAAAAAATGAATGTACCAAATCTTAATGTGGTATAGTGAAGGGAAAATGAAGTACAAAATGGAACTAGAATCCTAGCGGCCATTACATAAATAACACTTGTTCAGCTCGTACAACAGACACCTTGAAATCTATCCACTACAGGATGTATACGACTAACGATGATGGAGTGTCTGAGAGTTCGGAATGCTGTGGGCAGACTGGGCAGACTCCGGCCAGCGCGTTAGATAATCATGATTGTGCAAACTAGAAGTAATTTCTATGAAGTAACCTTCACGGCTGCACCCACCACGTAATAATAATGGCTGCATTGACAACCATCACTTGTTCTCCACGCCGTGTCATGGCGATTGCGACAATCTAACAGTTTTAAATTACAATGTCAAAGCAGTAATGCGGAAGCGCGGCGAGGATGTCTCGATACGCTTCTTGATCCCATGCAGTACCGACCTTTTATACAGGGTATCCCATATAAAACTCCGCAAGCATATGGGAAATGATATATGATAGTCATATTTCGTGAAAACAAATTGTTTCGATTTCAAAGGGCCCTTTTATTAACGTATATATCCATCACTAGGCGTCTTCTGTTAGGGCGTCGCAACACCGACGCCAATTTTTTATATGGCATATCAGATTTTTCAATGCTATTTTGGATTCTGAATCATCTGAATTCAACCATATAGCACACTTGAATACTAATGAAAAAAGACAATACAATTGTATATCATAAAGAGTGCCATGAATGATTCAAAATAAAAAGCAATACCTATTGCAACTTTAATAAAATTGATATATCAGTTTGCCTGTTCAGTTGCATCTAGTTGTGTGTAAAATTGCAGACGATACGAACTGAAATGAATGTTTCACATTACCAAAAAATATTTAACTCTTACTTAAACTCGACCAACATGATAGCAACGAAAAAATTAAAGTGTTGACATGAATTATTTAGGTGAGTGTTCGAACTGCCTTTCTTCACGTAGAAAACACATATTGTATTTATCAATCAATTCTCGATTCGTGACAGCTAAAAGCGTCGCTTGCGATTTGGAAGCAGAAACATTTGTGATACTATTTTTTAAATCCTCTACATTTTGTGGAGGTCGCATATAAACTGAGTCTTCAATACAGCCCCACAAAAAGAAATCTTGTAGAGTCATATCTGGACCTCGAGGTGGCATTGGTCTTGGGCCTTATTTCTAATCCATTTCTCATTAAAAGTGTCACCCAAATATTCTGACTGGTCTATTATTATGCTGAGGAGACCCATCTTTTTGAAATCATATATTTGGTCAAATTTGTGTGGGTAAATTCTCCAAGAGATTTGGCAATACACGTTGGAGGAAAATCAAGTATCTCTCGCCATCGAGAATTCCTTTGGAAAAACGAGGCCCTAAATAAAAGACTAAATAGTAACACTCCACACGTCTATATATACAGTGCGTTCATAAAGTGTGGAAACGCTCTATTATCTTACGAGTTGATTATTTTCGGAGGAAAAGCTCGGACAGGTCGATTTTGTATTTTAGTTTTCCACCTTTTTTTGGAAAAAAATGTTTTTTTCCTCTACCACCTTTCAAGATATGACGTCATCGATATTTTTTTTTAATTGAAAGGGTATATTTCTAGGTATGTCAAAAATTGAATGCCCATATTTTTCTGAGTTCAACCATACCACTTACGTCATATCTTACATTTCGAATCACAGTATACTGAGTATAAAGAAAACCAGTGTGACAAATGCAATGGTAACTAAGAACTAATTGTCTGGTTGCTAAGGGCTTTCATATGTTTGCTTAGCCTACTATTCAAGTGTAGCAATATACTCGTACTAACTACTGAGTAGTTCTTAGGTTTACGTTGCAAAATGAATAATGAATGGTTTCCTTTCATACTCAGAATACTGTAATTCGAAGCGTAAAATATGACGTATGTTTGAACTCTGAAAAATATGGGTTGTAGGGGAAAAATAATTCTTTTCTAAAAAAAAGGTGGAAAACTAAAATACAAAATCGACCTGTCCGAGCTTTTCCTCCGAAAATAATCAACTCATAAGATAATAGAGCGTTTCCACACTTTATGAACGCACTGTATATCTCGTTCCTTGAATTCAATAAGGGATCACGTCAGACCAATAGTGGCAATTTTGTTTATTATACCATTGATATGGAAACGGCTTTCGTCACTGCATATTATTTTTTTCAGAAACTGATCATCATCATGAATACGGCTGAACAACCATGCAAAGAAGTTCAATCTTCTATCAGTATCTCCTAAATATGGAAATAAATTAGAGTTATGAAAAATGAAACATATAGATTATTTTATCACCGGGCTATAGTCTTTGAACCAGATGTATTTTGTAGAGATGGAATTTGTTTTTTGACAAAATACGATGTATTGACGATTTCGAAATAACACAACAATCCATTGCTACTTGTCTGGTAGAAATATGTGGTTCCAATACCATTTGACCTATCACTGCAACAGTGTGATTCTCATCTGTGGCCGTTCTTTGTTTTTTGCTTCCGTTCATGAAATCATTTATGTTGTGCCGAAGATTTGGCTAAGCTTGTGAATGTTTTGATACCGATTAGCGTATATTCTGACTGCTTCTTTTGCATTCCTTCTTGCTTCGCCATAAATACATATCATAACTTTTCTGCATTCAACCATTCTCTGACGAAAAACCAGCACTAAATTGAATACAGTTTCGTGAAAAATGACAGATTTTCTGACAGATCGATGAATACTCATATTATTGCATTTATTTTGACGCTTTCATGGCCCTCTTTCAAGTTTGCAAAATGAGTGTGCTATACATATGGCTGTGTTCAGAATTCGATGCAGAATCGCAACAAGCATTGACAAATCCGAGGTGCCTTTAAAAAAATTGACGTCGGTGTCGCGACGCCCTAACGGATGACGCCTAGTGATGGATCTTCACGTAAGGATGAGGATCCTTTGACATCAAAGTCATCTGCTTTGACGGATTATGGAGTTCCTCTTTCATTTTCCAGAAATTTGCCAGCGGAGTTTTATATGGGACACCCAGTATATAGGGTGTGTTGAAAACTTGCTGTTTAGATTGATATCAGAAATGTTGTTTATGTCTTGATATGTATCACTTCTCCACTTACCAAAATTGAGACTAAAATGAGGAAACCATAATAATCTCGTCCGAAAATATGACATGTTTTCATTATGTTAGAAAATATTTCTCTGAAAATCAATATTTCATCAATTACAACAACTAAAGAAATGTGTATAGAAGGCTAATTAAAACTGCTGAAAGAAATCATCTTAACACAAGACTTTCCAATGCCAGCAATAAACAGAAGAAAACAACCTGGAAAATTGTTAACGAATTGAGAGAAAAAAACAAATTCAGGTCCCGTAGAAAGTATTTTAAATTCTGAAACACTGAATTCATTTTACTGCTTCATTTCCGACAAGCTTGCTGATGACATAATGTGCGAAGCTAATCCTTTAGATTATATGAATCACGTCGCCATATTTCTGATTCTTTTTATTATTTACCGATATGTGTAAGTGAACTGAAATAAATTCCTAATGAAATAAAAACAAACACTTTTCAGGATGGGATGATATCTCATTAAAGATATTCTTGAAACTACCCGATAATGTTTTATATTTTCTGGCAGCAGATGATATAAATTCATCAGTTTTGAGTGGAACTTTTTCATCTAGTCAGAACATTACTGAGGGCATTCCATTATTTAAGGAAGGTAATCCAAGCATACCAGCAAATTTCAGACCCATTTCTTTGTTACCAAAAACTGATGAAAAAAAAGAATATTAGACTTCCTGGAGAAAAATAAAATCATCAAACAGTTTGGTTTGGAATGGAATCTGCCTGATCTCCAGACTCCAGATTCCTATGAAATAAACTCGCCGAGCAAGCACTCACATATTTTTATTTTTTCTCTATTTCCAGTTGAAACATATGTGTTACTCGTATTATCAATCTGAAGAATAAAACGCTTCACACTGAGACGGATGTAGAATTGTTTCTGTAAGAGATTGTTATTTTTCACACATTACGATCAATCACGATTCTTATTTGTTTTATAACTTTATGCTGTCCAGCACGCTGCCTAACGGTTCCCTTTTTATTGTTATTGCGTTATGATTGAAATAACTGTTAATATGCAGTGTGGTTTGCCACGATCTGGGATCGAATACAAAGAGATTATTGTTTGTGTATGATAATACGAATCATCTTCGATTCTTCGATAACCTCACATGTGGAAGCAACTTAGGAATGGCCATGAAAAATCGTTCTTGAATTTAATAACAATTGTGAGACCTTTTGTCATTAAATCATTCATCTTGAGCTCTTTCTTGGGATTCAAGTTGCACTTTCAGTCCCGAGGCGAAAACAATTCGATGAGGTATTAAAAAGAACTTTAGTCCCGGGGCGTGGGTTATATACTATTTTATACACTTTAGAACTGGAAAAATTAAAAATAAAATATTCAAGAAAATAATGAAAGATAGTACTCTCGTACTCGTAGCGGTACTTTAGTTTCAAAATGTCAACTTGACTGATGTCAAACTTTTCCCTAAAAATGTTTTTCCAATACTCTAATAACAAACTTTTTTCCCATATGGTACATACTTTTCAGAGTTCACATTGTATTAATTTTTCGTGGAAGTTGAAAAATCGAGCAACGTATCATGTTTCTTCATACTTTTTTCTTGGAAAAACAGGATTAGGTCGACTAGAAAGTGACAAGTACAGATAATTCGTTTAAAATAAAGTGAAAGGTCAATCTTTTCTAGAAATTAAAATAAGCACATAAAACGCATTTATTAATATTTTCCTCTGTGATCGTCCAGGCACATTCAAAAAGTTCGAGAAACACTGAAAAAAATGAAACACACCGCCCCACCATCATCATTATCGGTATCAGTATCGGTGTCTACCAAGTGCCGCCACGCGCCGATCTCTTCCGCTTCTAGGACCGGCGAAATTTCGTAACGATTTCGAAGAAGACAATTAAATAACAAAAGAATTTCGACATCCTCCAGTCGTCCTTGCTGTGTCGAACGACGCCTACGCCGATTTCCGCGGTCGTCGAACTCGCACCTGCTGCGCCAGGACCACCTGCATAAACACCTTTACTTACCATTTGGTGCTGCTGCTTCGGAGGGACGCTATCGCCCAGCGACGTTGCCACGTCGTCAGACGTGGTCTCTTTAAAGCCCACTGGACCCTTAAGTGTTAGATTTAGCCAAATTCAAATTCAAAAGATTTTAATATTGTTAACTGCATATGACATTTTCCATCCTGATCTAATTACATTGATTTTCTTCTTTCTCCGTTTCGGAATGGGAAGGAATAAGGACAGCCAGTTATATATAACAAAGTAAAATCAATACGGAATGTATAAAAGGCAGTTCATCTCCCAAAACCCCATTGAAAACAAATTTAACACCTAAGGAATGCATTATTACATGTACTTCATCAATATTCCTCAAAAAATCTCAAAGGAAATACCACAAAACGATCTGAATCATAAGGACCCACTACGAAATTTTACCTGCCTAATCGATCAGCATCTATTGTTTAGGAAAATTTCTATCATTGAAACTAGAGATATCATCCGCAATTTGAAAAACTCACATTGTCGTGATATTTACAATATAAACTCACAAATTATGAAATTTATAGGTAACTTATTAGCTATTCCATTGACAAAACTCTTCAGTCTGTGCTTAAAAGAATGTGTGTTCCTAAACTCATTTAAAAAATCTATAATAAATCCTTTACACAAAAAGGTTCCTATAAATATAAGCAATTAGTTTGGGCCAATAACTATAATTACTACACCTAGTAAAATTTTTGAAAAAGCTTCGAAAACTAGAATGGTAGAACATTTTGAAAATTTTAATATATTGAACTAAGCTCAGTATGGGCTCAGAAAATCTGTATCTACTACTGAAGCTATTAACAAAATAATATTATCCATAGAAAATGGATTTAAAATAACAAAGAATGTACCTGTAGCATATTCTACGATCTTACTAAAGCATTCGACTGCGCGTGTTTTAATATTATCTTTGATAAACTAGCCTACTACAAATTTGATAACAATAGCTTGAGATTGATGAAATACTACCTGGAAAATATACAACAAATGGCAAATACTCTTCATTTCAGTCAATTAAACAAGGGGTACCTCAAGGCTCTGTCTTCGGACCAGTGTTATTCTTGATATGCGTTAATAGTGTTACAGTTTGCAGCCCTACAACACAATTTATCCTATATGCAGACGATACTTAACTGTTATATAAACATGAAATAAAACTAATGTTTTTGACACATGGAAAGAAGCACACTGAAACTTTAAAAGATGGTTCAATATTGAAAATTTACAAATGTATTTCACTCTATCGAAATATGAAGATAATACCAAGTAATCTCTAAAATTTCTGGGAGTGTCAATAGATCATCTTCTTATGTGGTACCATCACACTGACGCGATTTGTAAAAAAATTGCATCTTCAACATATCTTCTGAGAAATCTCAAAACTATCGCTTCCAAGAAAGTATTGATCACTGCATACTTCTTTGTCTCTTATACAATGTTAACTTCATCACAAATGTTCAGCTACCTTTTACAAGTTATTCATCTGACTATGTCAACAATGATTCTTTCAGAACAGAAAAAATACGTTATCCACTTTTAAGATGCAGGAGTTTTTTTCACATCAGCTCATCATTATTTGCCAAATGCATTTTTATTTCCCGTCTCACGCATGCGTATGATACTTTCCACTCTTATCAGAAGGACGACATATTTGAAATTGTTGGCAACACGGCAACCATGCTATGTGCATGTAGCCCATTGCTCCGCACCGACCGGTCACAGCCAGACTTGATGGAGTTACTACCCCCTCGGCCACACTTGATAGTGCTGCACACCTGGTCTTGGGGAAGATGATCAATGTTTTCAGAATTTGAAAAAAAATGTGCGCCGTTACATTTACAATTACAAGTTAGCTTTCAAGCTACTATATACATAGTAAAGAAAGAATTGACATTCACAACGTTTTAGGTTAGATCCGCAAAATGTTTAGCTGTAAAAATTTAGTTTCACTTAATTTTTAAACGATTTACTGTTTTGTAATTTTTGTTGTTTATGACTTATACTGTAAAGATTTGTTTGCAATTTTGACCCTGGTTTGGAATAATTTTTAGTTTTAGTTTTCTAAATTATGTTCAACCGTTTTTACTTTTCAATAAGTTGATTTTTTTCCATGGAAAATATATCTATGTATATATCAAGATTGAAAAGTATATACATATATGTATAGCGAGTGCCCATAATCAGCTAAATTTCTATGGAGCAATAGAAAAACATTTCGGTCGTAGTTTGCGTGTATCGTAATAAATCTGAAACATATAATAAACTTGAAAGAATTCAAATATTCTGATCGAATATTAAACTGAACTGTCAAAATTTAGTAAATGTAAGTAAAAAATAAGTAAATTCAATTTAAAAAAATACTTGCAGTATATAAGTTTATCAGGAAATAATATCCAGAAAAATGAGAATGAAACATGTAAATAGGGTGTAATAAAATTGATTATGCATTTTTTTGAAAAAGGTTGATTCAAGTTATTGATAAATTGCGAAAATTAGTATATTGATTACCCAATTTTATTTCAATATCTGAAATTTTAGAATAAATTATATTTAAACTTTGAAAATCAGTGTTTCTATCTTTACGATAAACATAGGAGGTGCAACTTAGTTCATAAATAATATCTTAGATTCACTTAAAAAGCCATGAGCGGGATCATATTTGGGACGGTATTTTTTATGAAAGAGTCGATAACTCATAAACGGTTCGTCGTATCGATTTTAAACAAGGACAAGCTTCTAGAGGAAGTTCGATTCTATGTATCTACGTCTTCATAGGTACATAGGCAGCTGCAATGGTATTTCTATTCCATTAAAATTTGAAGCAATCTTCATCCAATCGAATTGAATTTGGTATTGAAAGAAAGGTAAAACGTTGATCTATGTACACGTTGTAATGTTTTTTGGGTATTATTTGTTCATTTACCCAAAAATTGCATCAAAGTAACTGCATTTTTGGGACATTTTTGAGATTTTTTTTGTGAAAAAGTGGATTGAAGTTTTAATTTCCATTACAGCACGTACCTAGAATCAAATGATGTCTAGAATCCTACCCTTGTTTAAAATCAATACGACGAACCGTTCTTGACATAACCAACTTTTATCTCTTGAGGAAAAAGAAAATACAAATATAACTTAGGATATAATGTGACATAACCTTCGCAAGTTATAAGGACCTGTCAAAATTAAATAAAAATCGCAAAGTACCTATTGTTAAGTCTATAAATAATAACATTGAGACCTTTAAAACTATAAATATGTACGACGACAGCATGCTATTTGATTGAGTGCATTAAAATACATTTTTGTATGATAAATCCCAGATTAGGGTCTCAAAAAAGTGTCAACAAAAAGAAGGATGCATTTTGAGCGATTTTTTGCTGAGAAACTCAAGTTTGAAAATGGTCGATTTTCAAGTTCGTGTTCGAGAGATAAAACTACGTAAGTAACACTACTTTTCTATTTGTTTCGAGAAAAAGCCCGATAAGTTCATAAAAGAATCAAAATTCTTGAAGAAAATTTACGTTTAATGACAGTTGGTGAAAGGTACAGATTAATGAAAAAGCGGTGTGCATAAATCCTTTAAATGAATAGTCACCATGTCAGAGACATAATAGGGTCATATTTTAAACACAAAATTGTATATTTCTATGCAACCCAAGTAGCACACCTATATTGGTAAAATATTGATACAATATTGTGAACATATTGGCGAAATATTTGAAATGCAATATTGGCGAGAAAAAAAATGTGAACATGCGATATTGGTCCAATATTACTTGAATAATATTGGCGAAATATTCTCGAACTAATATTGGCCTCAAAATATTTGGCAATATTGGTACAATATCGCTGATACAATATTCTGACAATATTGGCACAATATTCAAAAGTTATATTGTCGAGAAGTAAAATGTGAACATTTTGCGATATTGGTCGAATATTGTTTGAATATTTTAGAAATAGTTTTGGTGGAATATTCTTGAAGCAATAATGGCCTCAAAATATTTATCTATATTGGTAGAATATTTATCGATATTGGTACAATATTTATCGATATTGTTACAATATCATTTGAATATATTGGTGGATGTCAATATACCTTGGTAAATTATTAAATGTCCTTTAGTTGATGAAGGTGACACCAGAGTCTGCCTTTTGATTGCCATAACCGCTGAGTGAGCTGTCTTGAAAACAAGCTAAGGGAAGTATTTAATATACTTTCGTAGGTTTTAGAAGACGTTCTATATGTAGAGCCACCTAGCGGATTTTTATCCAAGTTTGATCATGATATAATTTCAATATGTTTCATTGAATATTCGGCCAATATTCAAATTTCATCTCAATCTAGATGATGGAAACAATATAAAGACAATATTGTTTTAACGATATCGATAAATATTATTGAACCAATATTAACCCAATAATAATTAATAAGTTTTGTTGAATATTGGCGAAATGATATTCAACCAATGTGTAATCACGCTTGGAGATACAATATAGTTTTTATTCCCAGAATCGATATTAGGGGAATATTGGGATTACGATATTTATTCTAGATGTTAAAAACGATGTGAAGACAATATTGTTTTATTGATATTGGTAAATATCGTTCAACCAATATTGACTCAATATGAGTTATTACAATTTGTCAAATAAAGTGGAAATGATATTCAACCAATATTCTAACAAACTTGAAAATACAATATAGTTTTTTCCCCTATAATCGATATGACTGGAATATTTGGATTGCAATATTAATTCTAGATGTGGAAAACAATATATAACCAATATTATATTATCGATATTGGTAGAAATTATTCAACCAATATTGACCCAATATTTCGTGTGATAATCTACATTCAAGACTAGTTCAACCAATATTCCACCAATATTATTAATGCAATATTGTTTTTTGAATATTCACCCATATTGGACCAATATTGATTTTTAATTTACAATATATCTATATTGGCCCAATATGGAACCAAGATACAGCCGATATGATGTGCTACCTGGCATGCCACTGAAAATTATTCACAAAATTGGTCTTATCTTTCTAATCGGCAGAACCAAACACAGAAAGGTTTGAAAAAAAACAGTTGTACTCTAACTTATCTGAAAATATCCAGGTCCTAATATACTAAGTCTCGAGTGAATAAGTTCCGAAGCTCACTTCAAGCATTACACCAGTTTGATAATAATATTAATAATAATAATCATTTATTCTCCAAAAGGACAATACAAATATTGTATAGGAGTAGTCGGTGATCTTGAAGTAAAAATAACCAGTTTTCAAAAACATTACTAGGTACATTAATACAATACCAGAATACCGATGAAACGATCATCACAAAAATGAAAAGTCTTTCAGGTGCGTAATCAATTTCAAAAATAATATATTAATCAATAACCCACTTTTTTCTTGTAATCAATAAGTTAATTTAGTCCGCATTGGGAATCCCAATTTTATCTTTCGATTCTCAGATATAAATAAACTATTTTAGGTGTAACCGGTTCCAAAAAAAAGTTTGACTTGCAAATAACACAAAATAATCCCGTTCTGCAAGATAAATCGATTCGCAGAAGCAACAGGTCTCTCCAATTTGTAAATTAACAGAAACCTTGTAAGTCTACAAGTCGACTGGCGATGATTCATTGTTCTACATCAACATATTGTGTATATGTTTACATTGTATTTTTGTTCAGTCTAGAGTAGCTATTTCTGAATCCGGTCTGGAAACGTGTTTATTTGTCTACTGCGGTGTTACACGTGGGGTAATGTCTGAAATGTCGGAATGATTTCATTTGTTAAGCGTTCCGAACTCATGTTTCCAATGGAAAAACAACGCGATATCAGACACCCGACTGATCAGATCGATATTCCAAAAATCTCCGGTAACAATGGGTAATTGATTTCGACCCGCTCAAAAAACGTCGAAACTACGCCACATGTTTGAATGAACTTTCACAAATCAGATAATAACTTGGAAACTGATTTTTCCTTCCTAGGGAAAGTCTCAAAAATATTTAAATGTAGAATTAATTTCTTTTCATTCATTTAATGCTATACCTAGCCATTTACAATGGCATCGAAAAGTGTACTAAGTATTATAAGATACTATAGTACTCATGATCATGTGGGGAATCATTCAACTTAGTTATCTACACATTTACATTTCTGATTAGGTTAATGCTTGATGTACATGAATTTTAATTATTATTTAGGCGAGTGAAAATATTTCAATTTTATCCAGCTTAGATTTGAATTGCTGCTATAAATTCTTCCTATCTGCAGCAACCGGTTTTTCATTAAACGAACATCAACAGGCGACCCTTCTAATCTCAGTAAACAACATAAAATCCCTCTAAGATTTCGTTGTTATTCTAAAAGATTCCAAATTCCTAGGATTTTCTCTAGTATAAAGAGACCATTTTTCGAAAAGGGTCTATGAGGAAATATCATAATTATATTAATAACTATTATTTCCCCATTATTTTATATTCTGACCAACAAAATATGCCTCTCAATGTTTGTTAGATGACTTAGTGGAACGCAGAGGAAAGTAGAAAGAACTTTATGAAGCTGAAAACTAAACATTTTAAATTCCTATCAGGATATTAGTATGAGGAGATGAATAATGTTTACGTCAATTTGAATAATCCGATCCTCGGAACTCGTGAGAGGCCTTCACCAATTTTTAGAGTATCAAGAAATCAATGAAAAACAGCTATCAGCTGCAGTCATGGCGTTCAATATCTGAATCAATAATAAAACCTAAATGAAATCAAAAAGTTCTATAAATCCCTAAATCATTTACTTGCGCTCAAGGAGTGAAAAGCTCGAATCAAAAGTTTCTTCGAACATTCATAAAACTTGAATGGAATTCAGCATTTGAATTATCAGTAATAAGCATAATAATTATTGCAAAGCAGGGAAAAATTCAAGCTATTCAGGCTTATATCCATAGTTTTCTGACAATGTCAGAGAATGTGGATTATCATATCCGAATAGAAATCTTGGAACAGATACCACCGGTACATCAAACGAGCAAATCCAGATACCCACACTACTCAAAAATAAAATACAAGATCCACTCACAACCGAGGAGCCTGTCATTTATGCCTTTCTGGATATAACATTGATAACATTCCACAGGATGCTCGCAGTAGAGCATTAGATGACAGAGAATGTCACAATCGCTTTATACTAGTAAAGCATAAATGGAAATAAAACAAGACAAGAGTGGTATTCGTTTACCCTGCGACATACTTTGAAAAGGACTCAACCATGCAAAAATCATGATAACCGGTAGCCTTCATGAGGAGATCCTCTCTCTCTTTTTCAATACCATCAAATTAGTGAGTGAGAGACTCTAGGCCTCAATCAGGATTATGAACTAATCTAGAAGGAGCAAGAAGAAGAAGACCAATGGCGCCAAGAAAGCCCTAATAGTGTGCAGAAATATAGCAAATAAAAACAGAACTGCAACCAAAAAACACCCCAATGCATGTACACAGCAATAGTGGCAACAATCATGCTGGAAGCATAATACACTTTCTGTCAGAAAGAAGGAGCATTCATCCATTACATCTCAGACCTTGCGCCATTGTAAAATTCTACGACTATACATTTGGGAGCACATGAGACAAAAGAGATGAATTTATGCAAGTTGAAGCCATCTCATATTCTAAACTTCCTAGATGAGATTAAGAAACGATGAACATATGACTATCAAAAATAAGGTTTCCATATAGAAATCGTATGATTAAAATTTCATTGATAAATATACAGGGTGTTAATTAAGTACGTTGACAAACTTCGGGAGGTGATTCTTTGAAGGTTTTCAGGACGAAATGTTCATATAAACATATGTCCCAAACGGCTTGGTTTTCGAGATACAGGGTGATAAAAATACATTTTTTTCAAGATTTTTTAGAGTTAACTTCGACATTTTCTACAATAATCAGTTCAAATTAGGCAAGTACAATACATTCAATAGTACGCACGATACAAAATAATGCATTTCTCAAATAATTCACAGGGTCCTCCTTTTTTCAGAGTCAAGCTTTGTTCAACCCTTCAGAATTTTTTTTCCGCCGCCACTGACATATTATGAGAAAGGAATAATGAATGTTGTTTCATTTAACATCTTTTTGCTCTCTTGATGTTTTTCATTTACTTGTACGGTTCAGGAGTTACAATGAAAATATTAACGCAAACATTTTCTAGTAACGCATAACATAAAGAAATTTGAGAAGCAAATAGTCTAACAAACTTGAAGGGTGATTCTTTGAGAGGTTTCAAGATGAAAAGTTCATATAAACATGTCCCAAGCGGCTTGGTTTTCGCAGTACAGGGTGATCAAAATACATTTTTTAGGAGTTTTTGGAGTTTACTTCGAAATTTTCGACAATAATCGATCCAAATTAGTTCAAATTGGACAAGTACAATCCATTCAATAGTGCGCATGATATAAAATAATTCATTTCACGAAGTGTCATTGCCACTCTCCAAAGATTAGCGCGTGACGCAATACGTCATTTTGTTCTCATTACACAAATAGCTATTTTCTGCTCGTGTAGAGAAAATGTAATGTTATGGAGCTCCCATACATTTTTTACCATAACTCAGGTTGAATATGTATTGCACAAAGTTAATTATGGCAAAATAATTTTGGACATTTTCAATAGTGAATAACTTTATTATCAAATACTAGAGCAAAGTAACATAAATTCCCTAGGAATAAAATTAAGTTCAGAAAAGGACCATTATTGAAATTGATATGTCAGAGCAGCTGCTGGAAATGGCCACCGCCAACTTCAATGCATGCGTTTATGCGCCTAACCATAGACTGGCGGACACGCTCAAAAATACCAAGAGTGTTTCTTATAATTCCGAATGACTCCTGTATGCGATTCCTCAGGTCTTCTTCACTTTGAACTGGAGTTCGGTACACTAATGATTTAAGGTGCCCCCAGAGGAAAAAATCAAGTGGATTCATATCGGGTGACCTTGGTGGCCAAAGTTGTGGCCCACCACGCCCAATCCAGCGATCAGAATAATTCTCATCTAAATATTGGCGTGCAACCAATCTGAAGTGTACTGGAGCACCATCATGCATAAACCAAATTCCAATTCTTTCCCTCAGTGGGATCTCTTCTAGGAGTCCAGGTAAGATGAATTCAAGAAAATGTCGATAATGGTCACCATTGAGTCTATGAGGCAGAAAATATGGCCCGATAAGGAAATTCCCTACAATTTCAACCCAAACATTCACAGAAAACGTCTCTTGAAAATGGTTTTCAATCACGGCGTGTGGGTTTTCATCAGCCCACATATGATTGTTGTGAAAATTAATAATGGCTTTACGGGAAAAGCATGCCTCATCGGTGAATAACACTTGAGATAAAAAGATTTTCCAACAATTTATTTCGAATCCAAGTGCAAAAAGTTAATCTCTTTGGAAAATCCCTTGGCAGAAGAGCTTGAACACGCTGTATGTGATAGGGATAAAGTTGTTGCTCTTTTAAAATTTGCCATAACAATATATGGGTTACGTTAAACTGTGCCGCAATTTGTCTTGTACTGGTGACTGGATGCTGCTCAATTTCGTTAAGTACAGCTTCTTCTATCTGAACTGTTCTAACTCTCCTGGGTCTTCCTATGAGAACAGCAGACCTCTTGAAAGTACCCGTTTCACGAAGACGGGAGTGAATATTGATGAACATTTGTGTGCTGGGAATATGACGTTGTGGAAATCTTTCTAGATACATTCGTCTGGCGGCACGAGCGTTACCATCAGCCATTCCATACATTAAGTGCATGTCTGCCATTTCTGAATTTGTATATTCAACCATTTTATCCAAATGAATATTGAATGAATCTGCTTTATAGCTTGCACTAATGAAGAATTAACAATGAGACAGTTTCTCAACTTTCGATAACTGTCAAGTTGTTGATATTTAAATAAATGAATTAATATCAAAGCCCACTTTGCTATTTTTATGAATTCAAATTGATTACAAAATTTCTGCGTTACTGCAGAAGAAAAAACAAACCGAAATTTCTGATAAAATAATGTACTCCGTACGGAAACAAAAATTTGTTTGATTTAGTTTTTCGGAGTTATGACCAGAGATTCATAAATGAAAATCAAATGTGTAATGATCTGCGACTATTAGATAAACCCTATTAACTATCTTCCATTACAGGATTACCTTTCGGAAGTTTTTTATGTTGAAAAGGAAACGTTCAATTGAAAACTAAAAAATATCTTTTTTTAAAATAACAAAAAATTTGTATGAGTTCTCTATCTAGACTGATGGGTATAAACATTTTTAATCAAATATCTCAATGAACATGCACATTTTTACCATCAGAATCTTCAGGTTGAAAGTTAAGGTTTTCCCAATATCTGTCAGATCTAGTTTAATATCCAGCGTACCGCAGTGACGGGGAGATAGTAGTTTTCTGTTAGATATCACAAAAAGAAATCACATCTTTACAATAACAAGCTTTTATTTAGCTTCACTTGTAACTAACTAACAAACAATTTAATAAAAGTTGAATTTGACCCACTTCTAATACTCCGATTAATTTGAAATTAGGCAGGTTTCCGTAATTCCGGTGACAAAGCATTAAAAAAATGTTTGTTGAAAAATAAAATGGCGGCTCCAATATGGCGGACGAGTTTTGTGATTATGATCCGATTCTGTTCAAAATTGGTATGTGATGGTTTTTGGGGTTGGAGATTTTCAGTTTCACATAAAAAATAAACTAAAATGTTAAAAATGAAAATTATAAAAAGAAAACATTTTAAAGTTTTTATACAATACACTGAAAAGGAAAAAATAATTCATTTTATTGTTTGATCTAGGTAATCTTGTACAGAAAGATTTTGATACAGAATAAATAACCTACAAAAAATGAAACAAATTATTTTTTCATTTTCAGTGCATTTGTATAAAAGCATGTCTTTATATTTTTTATTGTATAACTTTTATTCATCGTAGATTTTTCTAATTCCGAAAAAATATTTCCATCAATTTATAATAATTGAAAATGTTTAATTTTCAAATTTTCTAATGTTATGCCACACTGGAAAATGTTTAAATTAATATTTTCATTATAGCCCCTGAACCGTACAAGTAAATGAAAAAATGCAAGATATCAAAAAGATGTTAAATGAAACAACATTTATTATTCCTTTCTCATAATATGTCAGTGGCGGCGGAAAAAAAATTCTGAAGGGTTGAACAAAGCTTGACTCTGAAAAAAGGAGGACCCTGTGAATTATTTAAGAAATGCATTATTTTGTATCGTGCGCCCTATTGAATGGATTGTACTTGCCTAATTTGAACTGATTATTGTCGAAAATGTCGAAGTTAACTCTAAAAAATCTTGAAAAAAATGTATTTTTATCGCCCTGTATCTCGAAAACCAAGCCGTTTGGGACATATGTTTATATGAACTTTTCGTCCTGAAAACCTTCAAAGAATCACCTCCCGAAGTTTGTCAACGTACTTAATTAACACCCTGTATAATAGAAATTAATACTGCCCTGACTTGTGTGGCATTGAATTACTTTTCAAAAACTCGACAATTCAGTATCTTTGTATTTCAAAAGTATTCACAATATATTTAAGTACTGCTGTATTGATGAAAATAATGTAATGTAATATGTGCTCCAAACATAAACATGTTTTGTTATGGTTACTACGATATACTCGTATATATGTTTGTCCAGTCAGTTGATATTGAAAATGTTTCATAAATAAACTTAATTACAAGTTTAGTTCAATCTTATTCAGGTTCTTCAAGTCGTTGATAGTGATTTGGACTAGAGAACTTTAGCCAAAATACAGCTACCCCTGAGGTCCGGTTTTTCAAGTTCCAGTTGAACTCCAGATTAATCAACTAATGGTTAGAATGTGATCCTCCCAATAACATTTCAAGAATGTCATTCACCATCTAAACTATTAGTTAGTTATCTGAAGGTCAACTCGAACATGAAAGACTGACCCTCAGACCTACATAAACTGCGGAAACAAAGAAAGCAAAAGAAGCGTGGGAAAACTTAAGAACAACTTATAAGGATACTGGCATCGTTCGATTCCTTGGTTTATACTCAATTTTCTCTAAAACAAGATTCCTGCATATAACATAAGAGCATTGAAACAAAACGATTAGTCACAACACTTTACGTTGACGACTTAATGATATTCTCAGAAGACAAAAATGAAACGATGTCTTTGAAAAAGGCTTTGTCAGAAAGATTCAAAATGAAAGACTTGGGCAAAGCACATTATTGTCTGGGCATGATAATCATCACGAACAAAAAGAAAGGAACATGGGTTTGATTCAAGAAAAATACATCGAAGAGATTTTTTCAAAATGTCACGGGATCAAATTTTGTCGAAGGAAATGGCACCGGAAACTGTGCAAGAAAGACGTGACATGTATTCTATATCAGGAAGCTATTGGCAGCTTATTGTAGACTGCTCAGTGCACCAGACCTGTTATTTCATGTGGTTGGAAAAATCCTGGAAAATGTCAATGGAAGTCTCTCAAACAAACTTTTAGATATTTGAGAACAACCTCTCAATAAAAACTTTTCTTCGAAAAAATTTGCGATATGCAAGGATTTTGTGGCTCCGATTGGGCTGGGAATGCTGATGAACGTAAATCTACAGCTGGATATGTATTCATTCTGAACGGTAGTACGATAAGCTGGTCTTAGAAGAAACGGAACAGTAGTTCTTTCAATTAGAGGCCGAATACATGGATCTGACTATGACGACTCAAGAGGCTATCTCTGTCAAAGAGTTTCTACGAAAACTTATTCCAGACACGCCTAGAATATCATCACTGTACTGTGATAACAAGGGAGCAGTAGAATTATGCAAAAATGGTGCTTACAGACCCAGAACGAAACATAGATGAGATACTGAGGTCAAACATATCTGAACTCAAGATGTAGTGATAGCTTGTTTAATCAATGCCCTGAGTTCGGTTTGATTGACAGGTAATTTGGTTATACATCGGACAAAGGATAATCAAAGTGTATTTTCATGGGTGGGTGGAGGCTCCAATTGCAGGAGTAGGTAAGATGTCGGTTTTGTGCAGAAATATTAAGAGCACGAGGACAAATATTGTGCAAAAAAGCGGAATTCAATATTTTGTAGGGCGTTCAAAAGTTTTCTGAAAGTTTGTAAAATTTTTGCAGACCTGTCAATATTTTGTAGTATGAGAGCGCAGTGTGAAGAGGCTGAAAAATATTGCGTCAAATTTCATCAGTCTCTCTGGAGCTGTGGACGCGTGAACATTAGTGAACCAGCTGCGAAGAAAGTGAGAGCAGGTAGGAAAGAAGAGAAAAAATCATTTCTGCTTCAATGTATTGAAATAAGCAACATACATACTAGTTATTGTTTATAAGTAGCACTTAGTTTGTTTCAACTGTCTTTGTTGTAGACTTTATTTAGCCGTGACGAGGAAATAGTTGGGATTCAAAAAATTTAAATACCCCCTCCTACTTCAGGAAATTTTGTTCGAAACTGAGTTCGCGAAGTAGGTTACAATGACCTTGGCTCGGTCGCTTCTCCAAATAATTCCTGATCCAAACTATTTCAACGAGTAAAACGCGATTTGCCATGCTTACATCAAGAAATATTTAGTCGTCACTGGAATTTTGTGCAATAGTTTTGTGTAGTGTGAGGGGTCCTCAACCATTCAATATTTTGTACAAAAATAAGCTCAACATTTGTGCTCAAAATTTTGTAGGAAATTTTTGCCAGTCTGAGGGCCGCTTTATGCTTGAAATTTCCCGAAAAAGTGACGCAAAAAAGTTATTGATGTTTCTCCATTACGTACTCGATCGTCAATTCCTAACCACCAGTTACTTTCGCGTCTAAAAACTGCGATAAACAGCCATCGCCATCTAACGCATACCATGTCATTGTACACACACATGCGTTGAAATAATCAGTATAATTACCCCGAGCCGACCAACGCGGTCTTTTCATCGGAATCGTCGAAGCAGACGCGGCAGGCACTAATAATCGGGGTAACGTTTCCCGTTCGCCTATCATTACGTCCACACATAGAATGGTTACAATATTATCTACGATCTTGTCGGTTTTCTTTTATTCCAATGGAATTGATTTTTTTCGAGCGTCGGAAGAAGTTGTTTGCTGATAACTGCTCGGAGTGAATGTTTCGTCGGTTTGAACTCTGTAGAGAAGGTATTCGAAAAGACCAGTCTGAGCATGCAGTGTTGATATATTTTGATGTTAGACCCTTTATAACTTGAAAGAAAAAAAACTGAATGTAGAAATTTGCATTTTTCTGTTCATATGTTCAATAAAATCAACATGCCATACCCATGACAGGTTTTAATTCAAAATTTTCACCGCACAAGAAATAGTCCAACAATTCCTCATTACAGTGTGAAATTGCTTCTGAAGAGTATGTTTTCTAATTCTTCCGACCTCCCTGATGATCTTAGAAGAGTGAAACAGATTTTTGTCGACCAAAATGTATTGGAGGCCTAGCGAAAGGGATGCAATTCACGCATCAATGAAATGAGCGATTTCTGCGAGTGTTGATTCTGAATAACATTCTCCCTTATCTTATTTATAGTTATGAATCTCCAATGTAAACTGGACAATTTAGAAATAATCAACTAAATGAATTAAAATGCAAATTATCACTTTCAGATTCTTTTTTCAGGTTAGGTTCTTTTCACAATATTTATCAGATGTCCACGTCCAGCGTGGCTTTAGCTGGGGAAGTAGTTATTTTCTGTAAGATATTACAAAAAAAGTAACCTAATTTTTGTCATAGGTTTTTTCCATTTGCCAAGGAGTCATCTCTGGTTCAATTTTCATTTGAGAATGTTTCTCTTTTCAACATGAACATGAACAAAAGAGGTTATCTCGAATGATCGAAAATAGCGACTTAAGTTTGTCTTTCAGTAGCATCTCATTTTATAAATATCCTGTTCACATTTTCAATAAAATAAAGTTGATGTTAGAAGTTTATAACCCCTCTCTTTCTATCTCTCAAAATCATAGTCTAAATATATTTTATTTTCGAAATTTATAGAAACTATGGACAAAGCCTTACTAATTAAATGACAAAAAAATCAATTGAATTAAATTAACAATTGAAGAGTACAATGGTGATATTTCGTACCATCTGAACATCAGCCCAGATGAGTGGGAACTCCACCATTATATGCTATTCGGGACGACTTGTGAGTGACATGCCTGTGGCTGCAAAGTTTTTGACAACGATCACTGAATCATGTCAAAGAACTTTAACCATTTACGGCAATACACTTGTCAGCCTGCCAACTCGATGAACCAACTTACAATTATTCTTTGCAAAAACGAAGAAATTTGTCTCAGTGCCAGTCAGCCCAGTCACCTAGTCAGACCAGTCAGAGCTTATGAATGTTACCGACTAAACTTGTCAAGCTATCATAGTATCAATCAATCGATCGAAAATATGCTTTATCGTCTAAGGAAATTTTATTAATATACCGTAATCATGCTAATATACACAAGGAGTTACATGATCAATAATGGAAGTACTAGAACGTGAAATTTATAAATTATTATGAGTATTTATAATGTAACTGAGACGATTTTCACTGAAGAGGCATACAAAGTCACAACAAGTGGAGAAGATATCCTAATTAACATGTTTCTTCAAATACTCATCGTAAATTGATTAGGGTTCAGTTGTATACCAGATTCCTTAATAACCCTCCGATGAGTACCTAACAATATGTAACTGATTATAACCTTTCCGGGAAAAAAATATTAATTTGTGAATTATTCAGTTCGAGTTGGTTATTCAGAAAGAAGGTTCTGAGAATTTTTCCATATATTAATCTCCATATTTTCCAAAATATTCATCTTCTTGCCCTTTGTTTTCAATATGAAGGATTTCAAAATCATGGTTGAAATCTTGGTTTCGGTTAATAAAAGGACAGCACACGTTGAATTTGTTTTTCCGCCGACAAAACTGCTTCTATATATGTTCGGTCAGGCTCTTTTCGAAGGTTCTACCAGTTAGATAATACTTGGGACAACTACCACAGGTTAATTTATAGACTCCTCACTCTTCTTGTTTTTTCACTTTGTGTATGTTGTTTTCAATATGTTTGTTCAAAGAAATTTCAAAAATGAAGAGTTTTGAAATTTGTGGATTCATGACAATCAAATTCAACTTTTCTCTATTATTGAAAATATTATGGATCGACATCAACGTTTCTTTCACTTGTTGCTGGTAAATACAAGTGGGATCTTTCTGCAAAATGTTATATGTACCCGAATTGAGGAAATTCTGTGTTTTTTGTATATAGTCATTTTAAACAATTGCAATAACTGACTTTACTACTTACTTCGTAGAATCAGAAAAGGACAATTCGATAATTCTTTTGGACCTAACAGTAACTAAAGTAAATAATAAACATGAATTTGCTTGATTAATTTGGGAAATTGAATACACTTGCGAAGAATAAATGAAGAGGGTTTTTTTTGTGTATAAAGTGTATAATTTCTAAATATGCAAAGCGCTTTCGACTTTCGTCATCTTCAGTGCTTCCTGAAAGTAAATACTCTGGTTGTAAGGAATTCTTGAAATTGAATTAATTTTTTTTGTAGGTTATGAAATTTGGAAAAATGTTTTAAAGTTAGATGAGTACTTACAAGTCAGGTAACAGGAAGAATTACAATTTTTTAAGTCATCATTATATGTATTTTATAAAATTTCTGGCTTAATTCCAACGAAAATCATGTTAGAATTTGAAGGCCATGTGGGTATATCAAGTATTTTGTAAGACAAAATTACTTCATCTGTCAAAGTCAAAGACTAAAATATAATACCAACTTGTGTTAGTAGTGAATTGAAATGTTTGGTTATAACCAAACATTTCAATTCAATTCAAGTTGGCATTATAATTTGACTCATCTTACTTTAAAACATTTTTGCAAATTTCATAACCTACAAATCAATAAATTCAATTTCAAGAATCCCTCACAACCAGAGTATTTACTTTCAGGAAGCACTGAAGATGACGAAAGTCGAAAGCGCTTTGCATATTTAGAAATTATACACTTTATACACAAAAAAAAACCCTCTTCATTTATGAATTTACTATTTTCCGCAAACCGTCTTATACCGATATCACAATTCACAATACTTAGTTTATTAGACCCATATCAAGAAGAAGTAGTAGCTTACAATATATGACAGAGAATAGTTAGCATTCCTCTCGGTACATCAACAATGGTTACAAATCATCTTTGATAGAGTTCTGTCTAAGAAGTAATATAGGAAAGCAATTCAAAAGATGTATCCTTATTTAAAAGACCATCGAAGTTTCAATCAGTTACTTATATCGGTGAACCAAGCAACGGAATAGGCAATTTCTTGAAAAAGCAAGGTTTTAATAATGCTTTTGAGACAGACAAAACGTTGAATAAACATATTGAAAAAAGAAGAAGGATTTGTGTGTTGTTTGAGACTGGTGCTATTAAAATTTTATTGATTCCAAGTTGTAATTACTCAGCTACCGTACTATACATTTTTTTCACAGAAGAACTGTTTGCAGATACGTTGCACTTAATCGTTTACTCTTAACTGTAATTAATAAAAACTTTTGGAAATCGCAGACGATAATGTTTCCGGCTTATGCAAAGTCACCTCTGTCTGGGCCGGTCGTAATGACCAGAGAGCACGACTGGTGTAGGACAAGAGACTCGTAAGATGGGCAACATGGGCAGACAGTCATCGGGCTGTGCAACCTGGCCAATTAGTCTGGCCAGGGACGGCGCGGAAGGGCAATCGTCTGAACAAAATAACTAGCATTGTCCGCATAGGTGGAATAGAATCAATACTTCGGAAAACTTTCACACAACCATCTTCTTGAAAACAGTGTTGTAGATTTTTTTATCATTTCAAGATGAACATAGATAATATGTTGCTGGATAGATGTGCCTTTCACTAAGACTTTCTGTATGATAATATTCTTACTATTTAATTTTAATGATAATTCATTTGAAGTAGACCGTAGTAGAGCAAAAAACCCAAACGTATTGCAAATGTAGGAATGTCGTGGTTTTCCAGACTAAATGAATCTAGACAAGCTCTAGGATATATTGATATATATCGTGATATTTATTCGTTGATATCATAGATATATATAACTCAGTATAAATTACTATGTTGAATAGGTTGAAATCTCGTCATAAATTCAAGAGAGATCGGTGTAGGAACTCCCTAATCATTCGGTATGTTGTTAATTGTCGGGGAATCCCATTTATTTGATGTGTGAATCCCCTTACTATGTGCGGTCGCGTGTGTCTGCTTTTTTGTTGGTATTAACAAACGCAGTTCACGTTGTAGCCATAGTAGGTGCAAAGTGCATTTGATCAAAATAGAAATAAACAATATGCCCAAAACTAAAAGTGCAGTGTGGCTAAAATTTGAATTGGCAGATGAAGCCAGTGATACTGGGAAATGGGCTAAATGCAAAAAATGTAAGAAATAAATGCAAGGAATTCTTTCCCGCATGGAAAAACATTTGCTCACTTGTTATAAAGCCGAAGGGGGTGTTCACTTTTGGTTGTTTTGTTTAAAAATAAACAAATAAATGCTTCTACTTTTGGTATTCTCTATATAAAAAAAAATTAATAAATATCCAAATTTGATATATATCGGATATATATATATATCAATATATATCCGATATTTTGATATTTCTATAAATATCATGATATTTACGAACCCTGTTTCAACAGCATACTCTTTCATTACTTCAATGCAAGCTTTCCTCAAAAAAAATTCACAGGTTCATCAAAGAAAAATTGGATCAATGATTAAATTCGTAAATCTAGTCGGAATATTAAAAGCTTATTTGGTCTTACAAGACATTTTCCCAAGTTTAAAGAAAATTATTGTAATTGGAAGAAAAAACTTAACCTTCGACCAAAAGAAAATCTCATAATCAGAAAATCTGGAAAGTTTTATGCGAGTTATCAAATGAATAATCAATTTATTGAGAATGATACATCAGAATTCAGATTATCAACTTTCTCATCGAAAAAGAAAAGGACACATGCTTCCTGGAATATGAGAGAATCAATCTTGGAAGAAACACGGGAGTCATCGAAAAGGTGCCAACAAGTAGAATAAGCAATATGCTGAATAGTGTCAATTGGAAATGCTGCCGCTATGATTAGATATGGCGTAAATTATAAATAGTAATGATTCCGTACTGAGCCGAATATTCGTCTAAATTCAAATTTCGTATAGGGAAATCAATTTTGCTGCCATCATTCAAAGAAACACGTTTTAAATGTATAACTGAAATTTTTGGAACTGTTTGAATACGAATCATCTTTTTGAAATCTCTTTCCATTCCACAAGTTGAACAGTATGGGCTCGCATCATCAGTCAAAGTCTCCGCCTCTGTCAACAATTCAATACATTGTCTTGAATTTCACGACTTCTGAAATAGAGATAGAAAGTACCCAGAAAGGTTCAAAAGTAACAGAGCAGTAATTACAAAAAGTACATCTCTAGACTTCAGCTGACCAGCAAATGTTTCCACAATTTTGGAATTATGAGTAGATATATATCTTGACCAAGAAATGAAAGCTTTCTGATTATCATGCATTATAACCATATCGATATTTGAAGGATGAATCGAAAATTGAGAAAAATCCTCTTATCATAAAGGATGGGTGTAAATATGAAGATCCACACATTATTATCTCACTATTCAATGATTTTTTTAATACAAGCTCCACTTGTTATTTCAAGCAACATTCCAGATTTACAGATATAAATTACGTGAATTTAAAAGGAAAACTAATGAAGGACTCTATGTTCCTAATGCTTTAACAAATAATAGAATATTGACCTATCGCAGGCTAAACTGAAAAATAAAAAGTCTTTTGGCTCCGATAATATTTTTAGTTTTATAATCAAACCTGCACCAGACTTGCTAATTGAATCAACTATTTATATTATCAACATTTCTTCTGATGAAGGTATTTTTCCAGACAGCCTGAAATTGGGTTAAATTATTCTAACCCACAAAAAAGGTAGGCAACCATAATCTGCTATAGGCCCATTACCACTACTAATTACTTTTCGAATGTACTAGAATATGCGTTTTTACTCTAAATCTAAAAGTAGTGCGTTTCATCAATTCTCTGAACAACCTTTGAAATATCTTGACGCGGGAGTGTGCCCGAATAGGATTTTCTGTGATTTCAGTCGGGCATTCGATTGAGTCAATCATGATATTTTAAAACAAGATTGTCAGAATATGGATTAAGAAGTAATTCTTCGAACTTGATTGTCAGTTTTCTTAGCAATAGAAAATTGTATGGCACTGTAATTTTCACTGATAACAACAAGGGAAAAGAAGCAGATTGATCTGATATATCTATGAGTGATCCACAAGGCTCAGTATTGGGTCCTATCTTGTTTTTACTGTGTCTTAATGAAATAGATGACGTCTCATTTTGTTACATATGCTGAAGGCACATCATTGTTTATATCAAATAAATGTGACTGTTAAAAATGTGTCTACTTCATCTTTTGTTACGGAGGTGATTATGTTATTCATATACAGTTCAAAGGATAATTTATTTTTCTATACAAGTGTATTCATGAAAAATAAAGTGATGGGATCAAATTTATTTGAAAACAAGGCATGTTTTTCAATATCGCTCGTATACGGTAGTATAAAATTCAATTTTGGTATTTGCACTTTAGGTTTGAGATGAAGGAGAGGTTTTCACCAGGAATAATTTTTTTCTGAGAAATCAATAATAAAAAGTTTTCCATATGCTGCGAACTTTATGCCGTACACTGTATGTACATGGGTACAGGTAAGCTTATCGGGCTCATTCTCGAAACAAAAAGAAAAGTGTTGTTACTCACGTAGTTTTGCCTCCTGAACACGAACCCGTAAGAATTTCGTGGGGGTCTTTTAAACTTTTCGAGTTATGACCTTTTAAATCTTGAAAATCGACCATTTTCAAACACGATTTTTTCGGTGAAAATTCGAAAAAAACGCCTCCTTCTTTTTGTTGACACTTGTTTGAGACCCTAATCGACTCATATTTCACAATTACAGGCACTAAAACCAAACGTTTTATACACAAAATCAACCTTTTTATAAAGTATACACACCTCTAGCACAAACTCCAATGAAGAGTGAGGTTACGAACAGTGTAATATAAGAACGTCACTTTTTTCCGTAAAACATTTGGTTTTGGTGCTTTTAATTGTGAAATAAGAATTGATTAGGTACTGAAAAAAGTGTCGACAGAAAGAAAGAGGCATTTCTGCGATTTTTTTACCAAAAAAATCGTGTTTGAAAATGGTCGCTTTTCAATTTTCAAAAGGTCATAACTCGAAAAGTATGAGAGACCCCCACAAAATTCTTTCGGATTTGTGTTCAGGAGATAAAACTACGTTAGTAACACCACTTTTTTTTTTGTTTCGAGAATGAGCCCGATAAGCACACCTATACAAGTATAGCCTAATATGTTTCTAAAAGTTACTACTAAAACTAGTCAAACACAAGAGAATTATGTGTATACTGCAAATTGGTCTCAAAAATCATATTCAAACTGAAAGTTTTCTCAACAAGCTCAGATATCAAGATTCCTTCAAACTGATAATAATGTTATCAATTCCAGGAACTCAAGGACAGACTCGAATCAACGAAATTCCCATGATAGTATTCCCAAATCCGGAACTATTTTTCAACCGCCGCATCTACACCATCAAACACGTGAAAGGCGATCAGCCCGTCTCGTTCGCGAGGGCGACTAGCAGCGAGAGGGTGGGTGGCTTCGTCCGACTGCACAGACACAGACAGACACCTGCGAGTCGACGAAGGGGTAGAGCGAGAGCGAGAACGCCCGGCCAGACCGATACCAGACGTACAGCCAAGGCCGCAGCGCGTCGTCTCCCTCGCTCCGGCGGCGTCTCTGTCTGCGCCTCTCCACCCTTCAATGTGACCCCTAACCAGCCCCAGACTGCCAGCCAGCGCGGCGATGACGTCTGTCGGTGTGACGCGTTGGGCTCGCGTTCGGGCTCCTCCGCGCCGCAGGACTGGACTCGGCGCGGAGGGAGTGGTGGATCGGGGCGTTTATTCGAAAAAGCGGTTACTGTAATTTGTGTCTGCTGAAAATGGTTAGAGAATAAAACCTTTCACTGTACTGATCAATTTAATTTTATGTACTGGTATCTTTCCAGATGTCTTCAAGTTCTCTAAAGTTTTGCCTCTTTTAAAAAAAAGTGATGCAGCAGTCATTGATAATTACCGTCCAATAGGTATCACTTCAATTTTCAGCAAAGTGATTGAGATACTAATTAAGATACAGCTTTATGCCTACTTTGAGAATAATAACTTTTTCAGTAACTCCCAATATGGATTTAGAAACTCGCGTTCAACAATACAAGCAATGTTTGATGTAGTTTCAGGTGTAGTTGAGGAACTTGAGCAGGGAAATCATACTGCGTTGATGCTTTGTGACCTGTCGAAAGCGTTCGACTGCATTTCACATGAAATTCTGCTGGAAAAATTAAACTATTACGAAGTTAGAGGTATTCCGCTTCAATTGATAAGAACCTATCTAAAAAATCGTCAACAAGCAGTAATGATCAACAGTACCTTGTCAATTTTTCAAACTATCAAGCATGGAGTTCCACAAGGATCTATTTTGGGCCCTCTCTTATTTGTCATCTATGTGAATGACTTGTGTACCTATATGTTGCCGTATAAATCAGTTCTCTTAGCGGACGACACCACTTTCATTCTATCATCGATAATAATAATGACAAGTTACAGTTTCATCTCGACAAGATTACTAACAGTGCTAATGAGTGGTTTTTATCTAATGAGCTAAAACTTAATAGCGAAAAGACACAAAACATCCAGATTTCTGCTAATAATCAAGTAATCTCCAATTGTGAAACGAATCAGGTTAAATTACTAGGCATTACATTAGACAATAGACTTAACTGGTCTGCACATATTTCCCAACTGAAGAGAAAACTCGCGGGTTTTCTATTTGCTCTTCGCCAATTGAAAGACATCACTAATGCAAATATATTAAGAACAACATATTTTTCACTGTTTCACTCACATATTAGTTATGGTGTACAACTTTGGGGAAATTCATGTTACGCCATTCAGATATTTAGGATGCAAAAGAATGCTGTGCGAGTTCTGGCTAATATTGGGTACAGGGATAACTGTCAAGATCAGTTGAAAAACTTGGAATTATGCCACTACCAACTCTATTTCTATATTATGTTTTGATTGAAATACATAAAAGGCAATCAACCTTGACAAAACAATCTCATATTCACGAACATCCAGAAAAAATTGCCTAGATTTTTCTCTATTCAATATTCTAACTCAAGATTTCAAAGAGCTCAGTCTGATCACTTTCAAAAAAAAATTTTAAAAATATATGCTTGGTCAATGCTTCTATTCTGTCAATGAATTCAGAATTCATTTTTGTACTAATAAACATCTCACTGCTTCCCTTTGATTTAAAAGGTTAATATATTTTTATAATTATACAATTTTTTTGTGTCTGTGATTGTTTGTTTATTTATTCGTTCATTTGTTAGTCTTCCAACGTTTTTCTATTGTTGTTTTTATAGTTTTTAAACCATTTACGTTACTTTCAGAAGTAAATCGAACATGACTTGCTACAAACATTATATTGTGTAACGTAGTTGAATAAAATATTGTATTCTATGATTAGGAGACCCGATAGGATAATGATGGAACTAGCCAAATTTTGACTCTTCGTTGTTTCTTTTTTGGATTGTTTCAAAATATTTTTTTTTGACAACTAACAAGAATTGGCAATGAATGACAGCATTTTTCTGAGATATAATATAATACTACAAAATAGGTGCGACAAAATTTCTGATGACTAATTCGTCTGAAGTACGGTCCAGCCTCGAATGTGTTTCAGGTAAATATTTGCCAATGTCCTAGTCATTTGCGCCAGCCAGCGACAGTCTACTGTTTGCGTCCTGGTCTCGACACCACTCATTAATTTAATTAGCATTGTTACGGATCGTTTAATGAATGGACCAGTTGCGTGCGTCTGTTGGTATCGACCAAAGAAAAATCGGCCAAACAAGCTGTCAATAACCGACATATTTCTGGAATTCTTCGGCAAGCAGTCAGATGTAGGACAGGGACGAAGCCTTAAAAAATTGTAAAAACTGAAAAAAAAATTGGATGATACCCATTGGAAAAGTAAGAAAATATAACAAAAATGGAGGAAATCATAATATACGGGCGATTTCAAAAATAGTTTACTGGTAAAATTAAAAATTTTTATAGCTACACTTTTTGAAATAACCTCAAAATTTATGTTTGAAAAAGATCTCACGAAATTTGGTGAAAACTTACCTTTCTATGTCCCAAACGCACTGTTATTTTTTGGATTGAAATTATTGTTCCCCCTTATTATAATTCAATATCGAAAAAGCACCATAATTTTCAGTCTAAAATTCTCGCGACAAAATATTTGCTGTTTGAAAAAATCATGTGCTTTTTATTCGTTGAATTCTCTACTTTCTGATGTTATAAAAAAATATATGGCAAATTTTCTCAGAAAATGCAAAAATAACGAAAAAAACTCGAATTCGACAATTTTTTTAAATCATTATGTACAATTTTGAGCTATTTATTGAAATTTGCACTTAATTACTCGAAAAATTCCGTGTTACATTAGCAAACCAATAAATTGCAAATCCATGAAACAAAGATTGCAAAAAACATGCGAAAATAGTAAATTTTCTAAGTATTAAAGATATAATTTGAAGGGGATTTTATAGTTATAAATACTTTGTCTTGATTTCTAATTTTGCTTCTTTGATGGTATTTCTTCATCGTTAAATTCGACAAATGATTCCAATGGTCGTATATCTTCGAAATCTGCAAAATCATCATAGTCTTCATATCCAATATTAAAAAAAAATTGTCACATTAGAGTTTATTTGTTTTTTTGCATTTTCTGAGAAAATTTGCAATAGTGATGTATATTTTTTTGATACCGTCAGCTTCAGAAAGTAGAAATTTCAACGAACAAAAGCGCACCAATTTTTTTCAAAAATCAAATATTTTGACGTGAGACTCTTCGATTGAAAATTAGGGTGCTTATTCGATATTGAATCAAAATAAGGGGAAACAATAACAATTTTGAATCCAAAACATTATAGTGTGTTTGGGACATGAAAAGGTAAGTTTTCACCAAATTTCGTGAAAAAACATTTTTTTTAACCTAAATGCCCGTTTTTTGAATTTTTCGCATAAATGTTGGGGTTATGTGAAAAAAGGGTGAAACAAAAGTTGTAAATCTTTTTATTACCTACAAATTTGCAGTTCAACTGTTTTCGATAGGACTCGTAGTTTCGTCGGAAATCGTAATTAATTGTTTTCCACCCTTTAAATCCCAGCCCTTCCACTTCACGACCTCAAATCGCCCGTATATTATTTTTCCATTGATTTTTCGCCTATTTTCTTACTTTTCTAGTGGGAATATCATCCTGATCTAATTTTTTTGGTCTCAAAAATTATGGATCCTGGCCTAATGTGATTCTTGATCATACATTTCTATGGTAAATTCTAATTTATTTTTAGGTAATGTCGAAGCGAATATTCGCATTCGTGGACTACGAAATGGAAACGCCATCTATGAGAGACGCGTTGAATTATTGTAAACTGTTTTAGAAATGGTTAAACGCAGTGAACATAAAAAAAATCAATTTGCTCGTTCATTAAACACGGAATTGAACAAATAACTTTTTCTTCACTGGAGAGAATGAGTCATTCAACTTTGTATATTTTCGGTGTGGTCGTTTCAAATCTCAAATCTTGAATGAAATATGAACTCAGCATTTTCATATCTATCTGTCTATTGTCCGTAACGACGAGGAAAAAACAACTGCCAAAGAGATCGCTTGGATTTACTATAAGATCTTGTCTGATGCTGGTGTTAAATAAATCATAAAAAAACTAAGGAAACGTGAACGTGCATTCATAGTAATATGAACTGAAAAGTAAAAAGTAATGCTGAAAAGGCTTGGGTTGGTTGATATATTGTTATGGTTATTATAAAATATTTTTATTTTATCTTAGTAAAACTTGCCCCAATCAATCCTATTTTGGCATCAGCACTGTTGATATGGTTTCGAACATGATTACGATTATCATCATTTTGTTGAAAAGTTGAGAATCTACATAAAACTAACAATATTTCGATTTCTTTGCAAAAAAAATTATTTTAAGTTGAGAACATAAGTGAAGTATAAAATTTGGAACACTTTGAAAGAACTGTCAAGTGTGGTGAAGAAAGAAATTTGGAAATTGAAAAGATAACAAATATAGAAAAATGCTTTTCTGCGAAGAAATTCAGAATAAAGTGAAAAATTGTAAATAGTACATTATATTGAATGGATTCAGGAAAATAAGAAGTATTTTTGGTGATAATTCAAAAGGTGAAAAATAAAAAGGTAAAATAAAAAGTGTAGTAGTTCGTTTGAAAATGTACGAAGAAAAAGCGAAGTTTGATTTCTTATTATGGATTTAATCAACTTTAGCACAAGCATAATCATAATCATAACGGTAACATCAAAGGCTTTTAATATAAACCTAATATTGTTGTTTGAACGGTGCCATTTGATATAAGATGTTCAACTTTCGATTTAAACATAATATTTAAGCACAATTTCAGAGTGCTGTTGACTGAATCCTCGCTTGGAACAAAGATTTGAAGATAGCAGCCACCACGTCGAGAATTCACGAACCAGAATCACCATTGAGACAGTCCAGGAGACTTATTTCTAGTTCTATTTCGTCTACGCAAGCTTTCCAGAAATCTGAAGACATCAGTTATTGAAACAAGGTATTTACCAAATACATACATTGAAAGAATCAGTTGAACTTCGGTGTTTATTTTTGCAAATCCATATCCAATTTATAAAGAATTTTCTCGTTCCCAACCAGAAATAGACTTCCAATGAACTTTTTGAATGATTTTAAGTGTGTTAAAAAAATTACCTACATTATTTTTATTTAATATCAAAACTCCCTCTTAAGACCTTTCATCACTATTGAGTGCAATAATTGAAATAGCACATACTACCTATTTGAATTTATTTATTGTTGTGACATTAAAATATTAGCAGATAGGATAGTTGTCGTACAGTAGGAATTTTTTTAGGCAATAATTGACATTCTGATCACGCATTCTCAAAACATCACTTGTACAAGCTCTCGTGGTGTTTCTAAGCAACACAGTTTTCGTGCCAGTAAGGTGAAAATATTTTTCGAAAATTCAGGATTTTGTTACTGATATTCCTGCACAGTATTTCAAGGCTATATAAAAACATTGATTTGAAACAATGGCGGATGCGCCAGTTTCAGGGCCTATTTATCGAATTACGAAACAACTAGCAGCATAGTCTGGAGTATTTTACAATGCTTTTTGTGGCTTTGGAGTTTCGAAATATTCAACGGCTTCAAATAGTCCAGGAACCCGCTAAAAATTTGGTCAGTCATTTTCTCTCAAGCGATATTTAGTGGAATGCATCAGAGAGTCGTATTATAAAGATTCGTGAACTTCAGCTGCGATTCCGTGGGTGGTGGGGGGGGGGGGTGTGATGATCAGCACAGTAGCTTCCTACGCACGAAGAACAAAAATATATTCAATTATGTCCTCCTTCCCGGAAACATGTTAAATTGACGCTATCCGAATATAAGGTAAAATTTTATTTGAGAGGAAATCATAGAAGGTACAATTTTTTTTGTGTTTGACCAACTAGCTGTCGTATAATACACCATGTTATAGTCAGCTTATTTTTTCTTTTTTCAAGATGTAGCATTAGCGATAATTTAACATGTTTTCAGGTAGGAAAACAAAATGAATACATTTCTTTTTCTTCGTGCGTGGGAGGCTACTACCGCTCAACCCCCCCACGGAACCGCAGCTGACGTCCACGAAGCTTTATAATATAACTCTCTGATGCATTCCACTAATTTTCGCTTGAGAGGAACTTGGTCATGGAAATCTGTCACTGGCTCCCGGACTAAAACGGCAACTGTTTTATTAACTTATAGCAAGGGATTTAAAGACTTCTTTGTTTTTCAGAGTGTCCGCGGAAGTATATTGACGAAAATATGAAATTTCATATTTTGGCGATTGACGACATTGAGTCAGAATTGAGTTTTCCATAAAATAAATTTTCTCAGTTATGATTTCACCAAATTTGAAAAATCAGTTAAACCAGTAACCAGTAACCTATGGATCGCATATGTATGATATTTTTAAAATATAATGGATGTCTTCAATGTAAAAAACTTTCTTTAGTTTTCTCCTACCACCGTGTTTTTTTTTGTGTTTTTTTAATTTGGGCTCACATTTTTGATTTTGACCTGTTTTCATATACATAAAGCCCAAAATTCAACAAATATTACCATTGGTATCATATTATCTGAACTGTAGCTCATTTTTTGCTATTCTCGCTATAGTCAAAGTGGCGTAGACAATGCTGAAGTAGCCCTTCGTTGAAAATGTTTCTCTAGTTACTTGAATATGATTGACGGAAATCGTGACAATTCGTGTTTTTGTGCTCAAACAAAGATGTTCAAAACTGAGATTTTTTTCTCGACCTTCTACTCGTCCTACTGTATCTTATATGATGCCAGACATCATTATAGTTCTATAGCTAGTTGAGAAACACTTACTGGGTTCCTGTATATATCTTCTAACTCATCTATAATTTCCAGTGATTGTAACAATAAAACACAGGGAAATATTTCCATGGTCCGAAAACAATAAATAATTTGTGACTGAGGAAATATTCTACCACCGCATCGAATTGCTAATTCCTGTTGATTCAATTTGCAAGTTGAATATAGTTTCCGACAAGGGTCACGTCTACGTGAATATTCGTTTCATTATTGTATGCAGATTTCTGCCACCCGTGTAAAGTAGCAACATCCACACGTGGCATATTTTTATGAGCGCATCCAACTTGTGATTTATAAATTTTCACACGGCTGGAAGACGTTGTGTAAGATTGTGTCGGAAGAAACAGCCGAACAAGCCAGTTTTTCGCTTGCAAAGCAGTCTGTAGGAATGCTGAAGTGGAGTTGATTAATTTGATTGTATTAGTTCTTTCGAGTAATTTTTAAAAATTTCAACCGTTCAAAGGCTGATTTTATCGAAATTATGATCAGGTTGTTCATAAAATCAGATGTGGAATCAACTGCGACTGAAAGACAAACTTTAGTCGCTATTTTCCATAGTCCAAGAGAACCTTTTGGAATGTATTATTTTATTGTGAAAAGGGAAACATTCTCAATTGAAAATTGACACAATCATGAATCCTCTGGATACGGAAAAACCTACGATAAAAATGAAGTATTTTTTCTTGTAATATCGAAAATAAAACAACCACTTTTCTGGCTGAACTACATCTGATAGATTTGTGAAAAGACTCAATATAACTCAAACGAAAAAATCTGAAAGTGAAAATTTGCATTTCACTCCTTGGTTTTGTCTCGGGTTTTATATCATAACATCATTACTATTGAACGTCCTGCATATTCAACTGATAAAATTCAGTATCGCACCAATGTTCATAATTTTAATTTAAGATTCAGAGATCTTATCTCACCATCACCACTACAATTTTTCGTAGATATTTTTCTTATAATATATTCTGTACACATAACCAACTGTCGGTGCCATTGAAATCCATCAAGCTTACTGTTTTTAAATCAAATTTAGAGCCGCCCTGCAAGTACATATTCTCCAAATTTATAAATGATGAAATACGTCTAACATATCTCTCCTGTTATTTTCTGAGGGTACAACAATTATTATTATTAGGTTAGATGAAGATGATTGTAATTTCTTTTCCCGATAATTTTTCTCATAATCGAACTTGAATTTGAAGGGGCTGAACTTGATCTTTTTCAAATTGTTTTCAGCTCCTAATTCTACAGATTAAAAAAATTATCAAATGAAATGATATCATTATTCTACCATGTATGCAAAAATAAATGATATCATTACTATTATTTTCATTTAGATGGTTGAAATGGAAAGAAGCTTCAGCCGGGAAAGTAGTTGATTTCTGTTAGATGTAAGCAAAATGCAAATTTTCACTTTCGGATTTTTTCTTTCAAGTTACGTTCTTTTCATAATATCTATCAGATATAGTTCAATGTCCAGCGTGGCTTCAGCCGCGGAAGTAGTTGTTTTTTGTTTGATAAACCAACAAAAAAAACTTCATTTTTATTCTAGGATTTTTCCATTTGCAAAGCAGTTTTTTCCATTTGCAAAGCAGTTTATTTCAATTTCAGTTCAACTTGAGAATGTTTCCATTTTCAACTTCAAAACACATATTCAAAACTTTTCAGAGTACAGATTTGTATTTGCATTCGTAAGACTTCGATTTGACACAAGGTTGAGAAAAAACACGGTCACTACATACTCTTCAGATTTAAGAAAATGCTAGAAATGATATGCTGGAATAATTTCAGAGCCCTATGTCTTTCAATTCACCTAAAGACATAATCCATCGAATCAGTCGGTCAGTTGCGGAGTACCGCAAGGATCAGCACTTGGCCCACTTTTATTCATATTGACGTTAATTTTGACAGATAGGAGAATCAGTTTAGGAGTTCAAACTACTGTCATTTCAATTTCAGAGACTGCCCAGTATATGCATGTTAAAAACACTAACAATGATTCTCCCATTTTGATCTGTTAATATTATACTATTATACTTGTTGTATTGACTTACTCAATATCATCTTCAATGATCGTACTGAATAAATTCATTATTATTATTAACGTCAAAAAATTTCCAAAATTTGTCTTTTTACTGTCGGAAAGATAAGATCACTTCTATGTTCGCTGTATGACTGGCTATAAATAAACCAAGAATACGGAATTACTGAAGCGTTTGTATAGACTAAACACTATGATAAGAGTGTTATTGAGACTGATAATTAATTTGCTTTTGAATGAATTAATTAATATTGCCGACAAACAGGAAATGAGCGTTTGTATAAAGACTACGTCAATGATGGAAATTGTAATCCTACCGTGTGAGTAGAGCTTGATTTGAAAATCTGATATTTTGATGTAACAAATGATGAATATGTATGTATTCAGTACTGAAAAACTTGCCGTTTTCTGACAACTAAGTTCTATAATTTTTATTATTGAGGTCTCGAACAACATAAACAATATTTCAATAGCTGTGATTATTTCTGATACTCCAGCGAGGAATAACATATTACTTATAATGGCAGTTAATAAATTTCGTACCTTCAATATTTACATTGGCGAAAATCACTTTATAAGTTCTAGTTATAGGTTTCTTAGACGTGAATAGAGAAACTTCATCTAGAGAAATGAGTACCTGTCATTTTCATTTCTTGACTATGATGATATTTGACAATTTAAGAGTTTTCAACATGAAAATCTTCTACAAAGCCATTTTCTAAAATATTACCCATAGATTTTGATAATTTGTAAATTGGAGAATCGATAACACTAACAACTGGTCTTCAAGGCGTAGTATCTTCATGTATCTTCTGTAGAGACCACATTTTTCGGAAAGATTCCATTTTCAATTTTGCGTTCTTTGCACATTTCCAATATAAGTAAGAATAGTGGGTTTCAATATTTATTTCTATCAATTTAATAGTTTCAAATTCGTATTTGTCAAGGATTATTAGTTGCCATCACGATTTTAGTTTAGTCTATGATAGTTCAATTGATAAATGAAGCGGGGAATAGGTAAAAATACTGAATTCCTAAAATAAATGTAGTGAATTAAAAAAAAGGTATACCTGTATAACTACTTAAAGTTGATTAAAGAAAATAAAATCACGTGATTATGAATGTGAACGATATGAAGGATATTTATACTCAATGGAAAAACTAATTCTTGAGATATCGAGCTAATGATTTCATCTGTTTGAAATTGAGATTTCAACATAGGAAATAAAAAAATACAAGAAAATGGTGTACCAAATTGGAATTGAAATAAAAAAAAACTCTTTCTCATGAACACTTATTGAGGTTACCAAAAAGGCCACCGAAAGAATTAAGGTTATTTATTAGATGATGATATTATTTGTGCCGGACGTTGGTTGGAATTGGAATCAGTAGGTATTCGTTGAAGAAAAAACTATTATTTTTTTACCGACAATTTGAATTTAATTAAATTAATTGTCTTTGCTCTGTAACAATAGATTCTCAAATGATGAAATTGTTTTTACTTACCACGATGTATTATAATAAATGACGATTATGTGAAAATTCCAAAAGTAGTTCATTACGAGTTTAAGTTGATCAGACGTGATCGAGGGGGAAACATCTCGCTAAAATGTGTTGTCTTAAAATATTGAAAAGACTGGAATACTCAAACTGATGACTGAAAGACTCAAACCAATGACTGAAGCGATGATTTAATGACTGAAAACTGACTCAAATTTCTAGTTGTACGAGATTTAAAGGAGATCTTTCCCCCTCGGACGTGATAGATCCAAAAAACGAAAATCCACAGGCACAATAGTACATTTATACTCGAAACAAACAAAATACTGAGTTAAAAATCTTAAATTAGGAAAAGATTTAACAGTGAAAAATACATAAAAATTTAGAAATATATAAAATGTTTTGCCTATTGTTGACAAAGAAAGTATTTATTCCATCAATGTCTCTTCTGGTATTTACTCTGTCATATTTGGGAATTTGGATCATTTAACTCAAAAGTCTTATCTAGAACAACTGGGTTTGTGGATTCAAAGTTATGACTATTTTCTTTGGAAGGGTCGACTACAACAACAGCAGGAATAATGCTGTTTACTTTTTCCATGTCTCTCATGTTCACTCATTCGTTTCTACAATTATCTTCCAGTTGGCCGCATATAGCTTTTGTTGCAGTTATTGCAATTGAATGTATTGATAATATTCAAATACAAATCATCTGCAGTGAAAAAAACAATGAAAAAAAAAAAAAATTCAGAACTATTGCAATTCTTTCCGTGATATTTTTGGAAAATGGTATTTCAATGAAAGTTTTTGGTGTAGAATTATCTGTTTCGATGGAACGATTATTATTGTGAATGAATAAATGGACTTATGTTATTGTAAATTTGTTCTCACCTAGGATTCATTTTATTAATACTTAATTCTTTTTATGGTATTGTCGATTCGAAATTGAAAGTGCTCCCGTTTTTGATTTTTTCACAATATTAATTTTATATTGAAAAATTATGATTTTTAAATTGTGAAAGGCTTTCGCGGCCATCGTCACTTACATGGTGGTTCTTCGGGTTGTAAGGCCGACGTATGTTCAAAGAAGATCTCGACGTTTCGCCAACACGAGTGGTTAGCATTTTCAAGAGATATTTTACAAATTGGTGTTGGCGAAACGTCGAGATCTTCTTCGAACATACGTCGGCCTTACAACCCGAAGAACCACCATGTATTATGATTTTTGTTGTTGTTGTTAGGTTTTTCGGAGAAAACCCCTCAGAAGCAGAGCAAGGTGATGATTTCGATATCAAGAAATGTATGGAATCACCTATTGTTTTCAACTTCTAACGTGAAATTTTGTTTTCGTTTAATTGAAAGTTCAACCTTTTTGTCTCTATGAATAGCTGTGATCATATAATAGTCAACATAACTATTGAAAAAAAGAAAGGTAAGCACTGAGGAGAATATTTTTTTCAAATATTTGAAATTCTGACATTACATGATCCAAACGAACATATGGGTTACAAACAGTTTCTTTTTTCTAAGCCATATATGTTTTAAACAGAATTGAAATCAAAACAAAATGAATCCATTCATTCTTCAAACATTTTATGAAGATTTCGAATGATAATGTAGTAAATTCAAAAATTGTCTTTCTTCTATTATTGTTATTGGTGTGTTAGGGAATAGACAAACTACGTCTGGAGAAATAAGTTTGTAATTTCCAGCAATTTCTTTAATTCTGATGAAATTTGAAAATTCAAAAGTGAAAATTCTTTTAAATTATATTAATTATATAAATATTTTTATACAAAGTCCACCTTTAAAATTTCATCAACCTATTTGGCAATTTGTGAGTTGGACAATCTATGAAACTAACAAGTGGTCTTGAAGGCTATTATCTTTAGGTATTTTCTGTAGAGAACACATTTTAGGAAAGACTCCATTTTCAGTTTTGTGTTATATTGCACATTCTTCATCAAAGTATTGTGGTTTTCAAAAAGTTTATTATCAATTTACTTACTAGTGTTGTTCTGGATAGTAGTGGTTAGATCTTTGCAGAAAGAAAAATGTTCTACCACATATCAACATTATCTTAGTTTCGTCAATGAATTTTTGTTTGTCAAGGATTATTATTTTTCATCAGGTTTATGGTAAACTTATTGTGTTTGTTCCATTTATATATCCTATATTGACTTGTTTGGTTGCTTTCTAAGCACATATTCATGAGTTATTTACACTAGAACTATAATTATTGATTTTACAATACCTAGATAAAGGACCACTATCACGTTTCTTCACAATAACACGAAAACAACAAATAAAACAGTTATCAATAATTCGCTCCAACATGAGTGCATAATTCGACGTAGTACACGATACGAATCAAGAATCGCTGTTAACTAAATACCGTATGGCGGTTGCACTCACTAAAACTCTCACAGATATACTATTATTTAATTTTTTGTGGAATTCCCCTTTCAACTACAAGATGTTAAAGAGCTCATTTCAATGCCACCAGCCTCCAGCCGTTGAATACGCTCTCTTTAGAAATCTGCATTGTTTTCTATGAATCATCAGTCCGAGCCGAACTATTCAACATCAACCCTCTTTCATTAACCCTCCACCGCTAGCAAGGCACGGTGAAAAGTAGTTTTAGATAACGAATTCTTCTATGAATCTATGGGCTAATAGGAGGGTGATTTGGAATCTGGTTATTCGGATAGGGCGAATCTAACTAGTTTTGTAGTTCCCCTATCTATAAAAATAACGAATGTTTCGGTCTCCATAACTATTTGGAATGCTTCAAATTCACTCAAATAACGAGATATTCTCAACTGAAATCAAGCGAATTCAAAGAATCAACGATACAGGAGAGGAGTTATAGTTTGAAAAATTAAGGCATGGAGTCTCTCTTTTCAGTTGCATCGATTCCATAGAGGTACCGTAATTTCTAGGAACGGAAACTTAGATATAATTTCAATACCCATTATGTTTCAAGGATAATTGGTTCAATTCAAAAAATCAAATCAAAATTTATTTCTATATCCTTTTCTGTCATTGTGGAGTAGATTCAACCTAGGTACCCGTACTGTTATAATCAACCAGAAGAATCATTTACGAGTGGGGTATTTATTTAAGAGAGAAGGTATTTATTTGTGAAGAGTGAGTAAGAGAGTGGCGAAGGGAGAAAGACTGGAATTGTGGTGTTTGTTTAAGCTATTTTATACGAATGTCGATAGTAAGATTTTTTTGAAATTTGTTTTATGTTAACAGGCAGTGAGTTGAAAAGCTCTGGACCATGATGGAAATAGGTTTTTTGTGTGAGAGTTTTTCTGAATACATTTGTTTATATATTCTGTTCAGTCACAGATCTTGTGTTGGAACTGTTTTGGAAGTTATTTTTGGACATTTATTTTGTTCAGAAAATAATTTATGGAGACACTGACAGACATATATTCTTCTAATTTTAAGAAATTTGGTTTCTTCGTATAGTAGTGTGGTTGAAAACTTTCTATCTTTGTAAAATATTATTTTAATCAAGGTGTTTGAACAGTTTGCAAGTTTTGTATTGTGGCTGTGAACCCTCCCCAGATTGTTATGCAGTAGCTTGATAGAGATTCTACTAGAGACCTATAAAGCATCAAAAGAGTTTTTCTGGATAAAATATCTCTGATATTATGAAATTTATGCATTACATATCATACCCTTCTAATGAGAAACACTATTTGATCCAACCATCTGATAAAAATGATTCCTGAATATTTCATAACTTTTACGATCTCTTATGATTATGAATTTTAATGTTCAAAATAGGTTGATCAGTTTCTGTGGCGGACAATGTGATACTTTCAGTTTTATTTATATTTAGGCTCAGTAGGTTGTGATTCAACCATATTTTAATATATTTTATTGTGGCGAAGTTGCGGGCGATGCCGGACCTGAACAATCACGTAATCAACGAATGACCGTGAACTACTTCTGAGCCGCTCGCTTCGCGAAGAATCTGGTCTTATCGGAGAACGTTTCTAAGAAATATCTCGAGCATTCTAGCAAAATGAACGGTGTTTATAAACAGAACCACGCAGATAGACGTCAGTCAGTGAAGTGAAAGTCGAATATAAATACCTAGTTCCGTGATTGTTATGTAAATTAGAGTATTGTGATAATGTATCATTGTATTTCGTTAAATAAATTATTTTAGTCAGTTAATTAGAGTATAAATCTACTACATTATGTTTGTAGATTTCACCAGTAAACACAATTGCTGTGTCAGCATAACTAAGTAATTAATTTTCCTTCGAAGTTTTTAATATTAGCAATACTATTTATATATTTTAGGAATAGAATCGGCCCTAGTATCGTTCCTTGTGGAACTTCTGTTTGTACAATTTTTCCATAACTGAGCGTGTTTCCTACTTTCATTCTCCGCACTCTATTTTTCAAATAATCTTTAAATAATTCTAGTGTTATGCTTGTTAGTTGGGAGCGATCCCCGGCTTTGAAAACAGGAGTACTGCTGTCTCCCTCCATTGCATTGGAATTTTTTCGCTCGAAAAACAAAGGTTTATAATATGGGCTAGAGGAGATATAATATATCTATGAATATTTTTAATTAGTTTAGTGTTTAATCCATCTGGACCAGGAGAGCATTTATTTTTCAAGTTTGATATCAATACAGTTATTCAATTTGTCCCGAACGGATCCAGGAACAGCGATATTTGTACTACCTTTTTTTCTAGAAAATGCTCTGGTGATTGTGTGTGTTTGATTTCATCAGCCATGTTATTCCCAAAGTTTATAAAAAATGTGTTAAATGAATTGGATTTTTCTGTATTGTCCTGCTCTATAATCCCCTGTTCGTTTTTGATATCCGTATTTGAAACTTGGATTATGGTTTTGCCTCCTGTTATTTCATTTATTATGTTCCAGATTTTTTACGATTATAAACAAGAATTGTAGTAGTAGGTACTCGGTACCACTGGTTTTTTCTGGAAATTATTTGTGTGTGCTTCTGTGTTTAGCTTGTGTATGTGAAATAAAAATCACATTATAGATGCTGAAAATTGCCTAAATTGGGACCATAATCTTTAAAATAAAAAACATCGATTTTGCACTGTTGAAGATCGTTACAAAATTACAACAAAAGTGACAGTGTAGATGAGACTGCTACAAAAGTATCTTCTATATTGTGCATAGCGAAGTCTATCATCTATAATTAATGAGAGAGGAGAAAAGTAAAGCTCTTCAACCACCAAGAACATCTATCTCCGTGTCGACCACTGATCACGATATACGAATCGTTGAAGCAGATGTTAATTCGTAAAGTCTATGGATTTTACCTAAAGAGTGAAATTCTCGTGCTGGATAAAATTATGTTTGCAGTGCAAGCTGATCCGGATTACCCAACTTTTTCTGAAATGACATTATCGAAAAATTTTAAACAAATCGGTTTCATCTATATCAAATAATATAAGAGACATTCTGTTAAAAGTTTACTGTACCTCAGTTTTGGCAGGACATCAAAATTAAGAGTCATCGAAGGATTGTCAACGGGTTTGAATTCAGACTCAGGCAAAGATAAAAAATTATAATCGTTCATATAGGTAGTTAAGAGTTTGTGGAAAAAGGTCTTTTGACTTTTGTAACGAAATGAACCGGTGACTATCACGAAGATATGAATAGTGACGTTTTTGAAGAATGGTTTGAACAAATGATCGATTTCATTCAGCAGGGATCTACTATTGTTATGAACAACGCGAGTTACCATTCTAGATCACAAGAATATTTATCCACATGCAATTGTACTAGAGACAAACTATTGGAGTAGCTTAGCTCGAAAAACAATGTTTTTTCCACTGATTCGCTAAAAAAAGAAGTTCATAGTATCGCTCAAATCCACAAAAACAAGTATAAACAGTACATCTTTTACCAACTAGCCGGTGCTTCACGTGGAATATCAGTACATCGACTTCCCCCGTATCTCTACGAGCTGAATCCCATAGAACTAATATATGCTCAAGTGAAAAAGGATCTATCCCGGAAAAATGCGACCTTCAAATTGATAGATATTCAGTTATTGTTTGAATGTGCGGTTAGTAAAGTGACCAGTGACAATTAGACAAAATACGTTGTCCATGTTATTACCGTAGAACATGTTATGTGAAAAATTTACCATACTTACGAAGACTTGATTGGTCCCATTGTTAATGACCTTATATATCTGATATAATATAGTTATTGTGAATACCCACTAACTTTTCTTTACTTTATCAAAAATTAAAAATAAATTGTATTCGTTGTGACTTCATACAAATATTTTTTTTATGATAATTCAAGTTTTTAATTACCAAAATAATATAAATGGTGAAAATACACGTCTCAATTTTTTTTATTTATTACCAAATAATTGTTGAGAAATAACATTCTATAGCAACGTTTGACGTAAACCTAAATATTATCATGAATTATTCATCATTATATTTTCAAACAAAAATCATACCCCAAGATACACCACTGAAAGGTGGCTAGTCAGAACTTCAAATCCTTCAACAATGGCCTGGTCCTACATCAAAATTTGCACGAACCATTTCGCATACTAAATGAGGTATTACTCCGCGCCTACAATATACGGACTATAATAGAAAATTTGGCAGACGACGATTAGAAACTGGAATTGTAATGAAAACGTTCGGTAAAGTCAAATCATATGAAAAAGTTTGTAAAGTTATTTTATAATCATTGGGTACAGTCTCTGAAAAATACATGCAAAATGGAATAAAGGAATTAATTATGTAATTCTAATTCCATAACAAATATGACGCAAAAGTATTTTGGCGAGTGACTTCTTGTCTCCTTGATTTTAAAGAAACTTATCATCATTACTCAATCTTATCGTGGAAGAAGAATAACAATACTTACTATAGAATTTGCTAAGCAGTGTGCTGAATTTTTCAAGGTTTTTCCCTTGCCTTGAGCGACAAATTTGAATAATTTCGTATACCTATTTCGAATAAGAACTTTCTATTCTAATCAAACGACAATTGGAACATTGGCAATAGACAAGAATTTTTTTTTCCTAATTGTAGTTTAGATTTCAAAAACGAACAGAAATATTGCAAAACTTGATTGCTTCAAATAAGAAGTTGTTACAAAAACCAAAATTTTTACTTTCTGAAGACATTTATTAATAGTTATTAGATAGATAGATTAAGAGAATCTATGTTTTGAGTTCAAAAATACGATATCAAAATATGAAACATGAAAAATTAATTGAAGATGAAAATTTTAATAAAACTCGTGAAGTAAAATCCGGAAAAACCCTCAACACCCTCAATGTTTAAATTATCAACTTGTTCATTGAAAAGGACATGCATTCGATAGAAAATGAAAAAATCCACATTGGAAATTACAAGGGAGTCACCAAAGACGTGCCAACAATGTCACTATGATTCGATGTGACGTAGATATTGTAAAGGGTACTCATTTCATGATTAGCTGCATATTGGTCCAAATTCAAATTATCTATTGGAAAATTAATCACAGTGTCCACTCTAGGATTATTGATTGAAGAAACGCCTCTCAAATGTATAACTAAATTTTGTGAGAAATAGTCTTCTGAAACACCCTATTCGTTACACAAACCGACCAGTATGCATTTGAATGCATTGTCCTGTTTTTTTAAATTTTTATATGAGAATGTTTCCCTTTCTTACCAAAACTTGGTTTAGCAAGTTTGAAAAAAGAATTGAGAGAACCCAGAAAAATACATCTCAATGTAGATCTGAAAGTATGCAAAATAAGGTATCTGCAACTTTGCTATTATCAGTAGACAGATATCTAGTCCAAGAATGGGAGGGTTTCACCTTTAATTCAAGGAAACAGGTTCATAAGGTGCTGGATGATTCTTCACTCTTACCCTATTCAAGTCTTCATGTAAACAAACATTAATGTATCATAGAAACATCTCTGCTTGCATCGAAAGAATCAAATTTTATGAAATGGTGGATCAAATGTTAGGCATCCATCACTTTATCAAAAGAATCGGGACGCATGCATCAAAAGGAATAAATTTTTCAAAATGGTGGATAAGCTGTGAAGGATCCGCCAATTATTTATCAAAAGAATCAGGACACCTGACAGGAAGGTACTTTCTTTCAATTAAAGCAGAAAAATATTTTTTCGTGATCTTTTCTCATACCTGATGTTGTTTTGTTTAAATTCTCCATACAAAATTAATTTTTGAAGAGTTTCAAGAAAACCTTAGAATTCGAGAGATAGTGGATCGTGATTTTCATATGATCACTTTGGCAAAATAACACAATATATTTAAGGGAGACTGTTGTACCTGGGATCACATTACATTTATATTTTTTTTGCCATGTTTGAAAAATATAAAAATCGTATCAACACCATCATTCCTACAAACTTTGTATTTTTGAGAATATAAATTTCGAACAGTTAGATAAAATATCAAAATAATATTTTTATTTGTTTACATATGAACAAGAAGTCACAATTTGACATCTATAACTTAGAATTAATAAGCTATTGACAACAATCTTAGGGTCAATAGTTTTCCTTTTTATTCAGTTTTACTTCGTGGAAAACTGACTTATAACAAATATCGGAAAAATTGTAAGATCATATACCTATGATTATTGATCAGTGATAAAGAACGTTATTTTGATCTAAAGTACATGATGGTATGGTTTTTCAAATTTGACCTCCTCAACATTCAAGTTATTTTCCAAACTGGCATATGGCATCACGAATCAATCACAAATAAGCACTCATCAAAAGGGTAATGTGATTTAAAAATATACAATGATCAACTTGTGAAATAGTTAACAGTAAAACCAAAAGTTGTTACTTTTTGGACAATTTTTTTAAATTTATGTATCACTCAAAAACCATAGCAAATGGACAACCACTTTTCCGTTTGCTTGCACTCTAATGAGTGAACTTTGTGAAGTTGCTGTCGCTTACATAGCAAATATCTCAAATAACTGAATGGTGGATCAAGGTATAACAGTCTCCTCTATGAGTAGTTGAAAGGGGTTTAAATTGTGACACTTGGAAATGAATTAGTTTCAAAACACCATGAAAATACTTGAGTAAGAAATTACTTTGTACTTGACAAAAAAAAAGTTTATAAGTATCTGTATGGATACATTGCTATTTTGTCTTTTGGAGCACCGACAAAAACAGTTGTACGAAAAGTCAAAAGATGTGGTTGAGATAACGATGTTATTTTTGACAGACCAAAATATATCCAATTCCCAATCTTTGAATAGTGAAAATCCTATACTTTTAATGGTCTATTTTTATTATTTACTTCGGAATAAGGTTGAAAACTATGCTAAAATCTAGGCAGTCCTCAATTATTTGACTTAAAAATGATTACGACTGGTTGAGAGAACCCAAAAATGATCAAAGGATCTAAACTATAATTGCAGAAAGTACTTCTCAATGTAAACTTCAGCTGAAAGCAGACTTTGGAATTGTCAGTAGACATATATCTAGTCCAATATTGGAAGGCTTTTGGCTATTATTCAAGAAAACAAGTTCACATGGTGCTGGATGATTGTCAACTTTTACCCCATTCAAGTCTTCATGTAAATAAACAAACATCTTAGAGCCATTTCCGCATGCACCAAAAGGAGTAAATGTTCTGAAATGGTGGACAAACTGTGAAGGATCCACCTCTTTATCTGAAGAATCAGGACACCAATCTTTCAATTTATGCCGAAAAATATTTTCCTATATCTTTTCTCATACTTGATGTTGTAGTGTTTGAATTCTTCATACAAAATTAATTCTTGAAGAGTTTCAATGAAACCTTGGAATTCTAGAGATACTGGATTGTGATTTTCATATCACTTTAGCAAAATAACACAATATGGTTTCAAATACCCAGAAAAATACTTGTCTAGGAAATTGTTAATTCCAAAAAAGGTAATATCAATTATTATATGAGTACGTTGATTTGTCTAGGAAATTGTTAATTCCAAAAAAGGTAATATCAATTATTATATGAGTACGTTGATTTTTGAAGCAGCGACAAAAAAAGAGTTGTATAGTGAAAGTCCTATACGTTTTAAAAAATTGCTGAAAAGTATGCTTATATCTGTCAATACTCAATTATTTGACTCAAAATGATTACAACTAGTTCAAGGAATCTCAATTTGACTTTGCAAGTATTTTCTCCGGACTAATTTGTCTACCATTCTGTCTATTCTTCTCAGAGAAAGTCGAGTGCTTCTCTAGTATTTGTATTCTCAATTCTCAGTGGACAGCCTTTAGAACACCCAAACATTGTCGAAAAACTAATCACACTTTCGCGCCATTCCAAACAAGAAAACACTAAAACTTACATTGAATTATAAATAGCAGACTACCTTGACAAACGTAAAAACAAATCACACATTACATAAATTCATCACAGATCGCGGCCCATCTCGTACATTAGCTGATGAAAAGACATTGTACCTTTTTGTTAATAGTCAATTTTTGTCGCATGACAAGCACACACTTTCTCAGAAGCCGCTTCAGACTCTCGCTCGATCCACGGCAAACTTCACTCCGCACAGTCATCGGGCGATCATCACACGGCGACCGCCAGAGCAAAACTACCGACTGGCCGTGTCAAGTGTAGTGCCGCGGACGTCTAGACAGTTGAATATCGCTCTCCCCGCCACAGCGCTCTGTGATAACACCGGCGACCCTGACTGATGCACACACGCAGTCATCGCTGCTGCTGCTGCTGGTTCATTCCATATGGCCCACTTTGCGACGGCGGGTGCATTGCCGAACAGTCGAATGCGACTCGGCGGCCCATGGCTGGCTGGCGAGGAGGACGCGAAGGGCCCATAAGTGGACCCATCTGTGGACAAGCACGAATGGGTCTGCTTTCTAGGCCAATCAATAGAGCATTTTTTCCTAACAAAAATACTAGTAGAAAACCGACTGTGCCAGAATATGGAAGATAGTCCGTAATTATATTCTGATATGTTTTCGACTCGCAACTGTCATTTATTAATTTGTCATAAACATTTAAATAACAAAAAACGTGAAGAAAACAGAATTCTTTGCCGGCCAATGATGAACCCATGCAGCGAGGTGTGTATTGGTTTGGACGGGGAACAGATGGCTTCAGTGCTGTCTGTGTTGACCTACCCTTGCACTGATGAGAGGCAACAACCTCGAAACTAGTCTGTAGGTGGTCTCCCAAAACATAATTCTGCTGGTTGGTCACAGAGGGTACTTGCAATTACTTGAGGAACGTTGCACAAGTATCTGTTAGATATAATTCAATACCCGTCGTGGTCTTAGCCAGGGTAATAGTTGGTTTCTGACAGGTACTTGCCATAATAGGCCTACTTAGTAGGTGTATATGAAAGTAACGGGTTCATCATCGGTCGGCAACGATTGTTCGTTAACAAAAAATATGTTTTTTCAATATGTTTTGCTTATGAAATGAAAACCAATAGAGCAATCTGATTGTTCCAATAAAAAGAATTTTTATAAATAAATTACGAACAAAATTGAATTTTTTTTTTTGAAAAATTCATACACGTCGGAATACAGGGTGTTTCATAATAAATGCGCTGGACTTCAGGAAGTGATAGCTCGTCCAAAAATATAAAAAAAAGTTTCTATTAACTTACCCTCTAAAATGCTCAATTTTCGAGATAAAGGGTGTTGAAATTAAAAAAAAAATTATCGTTTTTTGCGAATATCTCTGGAACCGTTTATCACACAAAAAACAAATTTCGTAGGCATTTTCTACTCATAATAAGCTATGTTTTGTGCAGATTTTTTATTTTTTAAAATTGATAATTGGTGAAGATTTTGAAGGGGTAGTGGGTGTTTTTTTCTCCAACTTCTACGCCACTAAAAAAAGTACAGTTTTGAGCTCTCTATATGAACCGCCAATGTTTTCTACACAAAAAAGATATTCTTGGTCATAAGCTCTAAAGTTGACCGTTCCGTTTTCAAGAAAAATCAACTTTTATGTTGTTTAAATAAAGTTTTTTCCTCGAAAAATTGCTGCGTGCATTGAAGCTAACGGCGGACATTTCCAACAATTCAACTGAGTATGATTGTTTTTTTTATTGTAATTAAGAAGTCAACGTTTGGTTTTGCTACTTGTTCTAACGTTTACATAAATTTTGTATAATTAGGAAAAAAATTATTTAAAAAAATTTACCATGTTTTTCAACGTGAAAGTTAATTTTTCTTGAAAACGGTCAACTTTAGAGCTTGTGACCAAGAGTACCTGTCTTGTGTAAAAAACATTGGTGGTTCAAATAGGTGGCTCAAAATCATACTTTTTCTAGTGGCGTAAAAGTTGGAGAAAAAAACACCTACTACCCCTTCAAAAACCAAATATGAATTTGAAAAAATAAAAAATCCACACAAAACATAGCTTATTATGAGTAGAAAATGCCTACGAAATCTGTTTTCTGTGCGATAAACGGTTCCAAAGATATTCGCAAAAAAAGGTTATTTTTTTTTATTTCAACACCCTGTATCTCGAAAATGGTGCATTTTAGAGGGTAAGTTAATAGAAACTTTTTTTCATATTTTTGGATGAGCTATCACATCCTGAAGTCCAGCGCATTTATTATGAAACACCCTGTATAAAGAATAATATAGGCAGTTTGCGTCTCTTATTTTGTGTGAAAAGATCCTCTTATTTTTATCTACATCTTCATGGGCCGTGGTGCGTTCGCCTCGCATGCGTGGGGTCGTGGGTTCGATCCACCGATTCACCGGTCTCGTGCATGGAATCACACGTTAAAAGGTAAGGGCTACGTCTTCCCTAGCTCACACAAGTCTCTCAAAGACTTCTGAGGGTTGTGCGTAGGGGTGCAATCGGTTGACGGAAATAGCAATAACTATCTACATCTTCGCCTAATACTTATAGGTAACCCATATCTTTCTGTCTGTACGTCTGTTGCATTTCAAAACGCTATCATTTCGGAACCCTTGAAGAAATCGCTGGAACTGGAAACTCTGGATCTTTCAGTTTTCTCAACTTTTCTCGTTAGCGGTCCAGTGATTTGATTCGTTTCGTATATTTCGAAAGTAGGTCCTTTGTGCATAGATGGAGCCTATAGTTTTCGAAAAAGATTGGAAAATGCTGACCAGCTTTTCCGGGATATTTGAAAAATAAAAATGACAAATTTTTATAGACAATATAGCCGCACCAACGAAACCAAAATTTCAAAAATGCAAGTAAACGTTCCAGTCAGATTTTGGTTCATCGAACCGAATTTTCTTTTTCTACATATTTCTAGAGCAGTTTTCTAGTGTTTCGTATAAGGAAAATAGATTACGGCATATATCTTCATGTCCATATACAGTGAAATTAAAAAATTACGCAACAAATGAAAAAATCTTCATTTCTTATTACTCAAAAAAAAAAATTGTTATCAACTTATCTTGAAACATACCTAGCCCGTATCAGATACACTGAGTGATTTTCTGATTATTGAAAATACGTAATTACCAAAATCTCTTCAGTTATATTCTTCGGAAAATTATTATCATTTGGATGGAAATTTTCTATGAGATCTCTGTTGGAGCTCATTGAACATTGTCAAGTTGAGAAAAATTAGAAATTTTCCACAACAATGGATTTTTTGAATTTTGTTAATTAATTAAAAATTCCACATATCAGGAATTGATTTCAAAACTCCGTTTATTTTTAGCAGGATCTGTGAATATTCCTCCTCGTGCAGAATTTCACGGAATGTACCCAATGATGGAAAATGCCTGATAAATGACGAGAAGAACAATTATTTAAGAACTCGATGGAAAGTTCTTTACTCATATACTTTGGATATTGGATGGCTCAAGAAATACTTCCAGCCGTATGCATAGTCAATTCCAGCGACTCGCCAGAGTTTCGCCGCTCGCTACACAAGAACTATAATGCACAGTCGAGCTCCAAAAAAGTTGTACGTCGCCAGCGTTTCGCCAAAATGTGACTTATCGCGTAATTGTAACTTTTTTGGAGCTCGACTGTGCATTATAATCCTTGTGTTAAGAGCGGCGAAACTCTGGCGAGTCGCTGGCGATTGACTATGCATACGGCTGTAAGACTCTCAATTCCTCTCAATAGACCGTCTGGTTTAGGTGCCCCATTTTTGCATACAAGCCTTGACTAGAGTTGAAAAGTACATCGATGTTGAGTAAAATGGAGGTAAATTTACGAGTAGCTCCTGAGGAGAACATATGGAAAAATCAAATAGAATTTTCCAACGACAAAATCTACTTATCCATTCGCGCCACTCACCATTATGTTTTTCGGTCTAGTGACGATGCAGGTTTTCAAGTTTCGATGGGCTTGTGTGTGAAAATCTGTTGAAATCTCGATTTTTCCTTGCAAGATCACTTCCTCATTTTAACCCTTTAGCCACCTGCAACACTCAAGCCTTTGGTATTCCGTTCTATTAATTGATGATTAGGTGAACACGGCTTGCGTGAAAATATGGTCAACATACTCCTTTTATTTCTGTTCTGGAAAGTCGAATTTTCCATATATTCTCCCCAGGAGCTACTCGTAAATTTCCCTCCATTTTACTCAAAATCGATGTACTTTTCAATCCTATTCGAGGCTTGTATGCGAAAATGGGACACCAAACTCTGACAGTATCTGACGGTCTATTACGAAAAAACTAAAATGGCACTCGCGTTCATAAATGTGCGAAATACTTACTATAAGAGAAGCACCTTGATTGCTCATTATTTTCCATCACATTGAATATTATTTCTGATAAAAAAAAACAAAAATCGGTAGGTACTTACTGCATTTTACATTTATATAGGGGTGCTCGAATGACAGAACATCCTGAAACTTTGCATGAACATGGATAAGAAAATATTAGTATATATATATACAGTGTGTCCAACTTTGAGCAGTCACACCCTCATATTTTGTTGAGCATGAAATAATTCGAAATTTACTTTGACTCAAGTTGTAGTACTCGGAAATACCTACCTTTATGTTTACGTAACCTTTGTATATCCATTTTCCACGGCTAACTACGACCAAATGAAAAGTGAAAAATTGGGAAAAACATACTAGGCATTTTTTTGTCGCAAAAATAACTGTTTCAGAACATCTTAAAACCCCCAAATCTCAATGCTTGAATCATTTGAATATACAGGGTGTCATTCATTCTGATCAGAGTTAGCCTTGGAAAAGTGATATTTGGCTATTTTTCAAAGTATTAATTAAATATTTTTGGGAATTCTGTGACAAGAGAAGACATTTTGGAAATTTTCCAAGCATTATTTATGGATTAGAGTTGATAATGCTACCAGCTACAGATGATACCCTGTATATTCAAATGATTCAAGCATTGAGATTTGGGGGTTTTAACGTGTTCTGAAACAGAATCTGGTGTTATTTTTGCGATAAAAAAATGCCTAGTATGTTTTTCCCATTTTATCACTTTCCGTTTGGTCGTAGTTAACCGTGGAAAATCGATATACAAAGGTTCCGTAAACATAAAGGTAGGTATTTCCGAGTACTACAACTTGAGTCAAAGAAAATTTCGAATTATTTCATGCTCAACGAAATATGAGGGTGTGGCTGCTCAAAGTGGGACACACTATATATATATATATATATATATATATATATATATATATATATATATATATATATATATATATATATATATGTAAATATATATATATATATATATATATAAATAAGGATGTATATAGTGAGGGGCAATATATGAAAATATAAGTAGAAAAGTTATTGGGTATAACCCTCAAAATGTTCTGCAACCGTAGACACGTGATTTGAGCTTAAGCTCTCATCAGTACGGTAAAATCAAGTGCGAAGATGTACAACACTTGGATGTAAAAATAGAAACAAAGGAAGTCAACAACAGGAAGCCAACCACACATTTGTGGCTTCGGTTAGAAGACCTTGTGCTTACAAGGCAACAACTAACGTCGCCACGGAGGCAGCTATAGCTACCAGCGTGACAATCCTACCCAGGAAAATACAAATAAGGATGTATATAGTGAGGGGCAATATATGAAAATATAAGTAGAAAAGTTATTGGGTATAACCCTCAAAATGTTCTGCAACCGTAGACACGTGTTTCGAGCTTAAGCTCTCATCAGTACGGTAAAATCAAGTGCGAAGATGTACAACACTTGGATGTAAAAATAGAAACAAAGGAAGTCAACAACAGGAGGCCAACCACACATTTGTGGCTTCGGTTAGAAGACCTTGTGCTTACAAGGCAACAACTAACGTCGCCACGGAGGCAGCTATAGCTACCAGCGTGACAATCCTACCCAGGAAAATACAAATAAGGATGTATATAGTGAGGGGCAATATATGAAAATATAAGTAGAAAAGTTTTTGGGTCAACAACTTCCTTTGTTTCTATTTTTACATCCAAGTGTTGTACATCTTCGCACTTGATTTTACCGTACTGATGAGAGCTTAAGCTCGAAACACGTGTCTACGGTTGCAGAACATTTTGAGGGTTATACCCAATAACTTTTCTACTTATATATATATATATATATACATATATATATATATATATATATATATATATATATATATATATATATATATGTATATATATATATTCCAGTGACTGTGAAACAGTCGAAAAACAATCCTTTAGGAACTCACTATACCTTTGTATATATTGTATGGCATATGTCCGACAGAAAACAACTACTTCTCTGGCTAATACCTCGACAGATATTGAATTATATCTGTCAGACATATGTGCAAAGATCCTTACTTTGAAGGAACAACTTTGCAAGAGCTCTCAGAGACAGACAGCAGAACACCGCCTGATCCAAACAAGGAACCAACTGCAGACCGATTTCGGGATGTAGTCCCTCATCAGTGCAGTCCAGGTTATCACGGTTGTATACACGCGGGGGCCCGGTGCCCGTCATCGTTCGCCGGGATGAACACTGCAATCGCTTACAGGATCCACCAAAGCAACAGATTAGAGAGCGCTCCAGAAGGACATTTCGGATACGAAATGGTATATGCTGAATACTTGTTTCAAGGAGCAATAAATGTTCCAGTGACTGTAAAACAGTCGAAAACAATCCTTTAGGAACTCACTATACCTTTGTATAGATTGTATGGCATATGTCCGACAGAAAACAACTACTTCTCTGGCTAATACCTCGACAGATATTGAATTATATCTGTCAGACATATGTGCAAAGATCCTTACTTTGAAGGAACAACTTTGCAAGAGCTCTCAGAGACAGACAGCAGGACACCGCCTGATCCAAACAAGGAACCAACTGCAGACCGGTTTCGGGATGAAGTCCCTCATCAGTGCAGTCCTGGTTATCACGGTTGTATACACGCGGGGGCCCGGTGCCCGTCATCGTTCGCCGAGATGAACACTGCAATCGCTTACAGGATCCACCACGGCAACAGATTAGAGAGCGCTCCAGAAGGACATTTCGGATGCGAAATGGTATATGCTGAATACTTGTTTCAAGGAGCAATAAATGTTCCAGTGACTGTAAAACAGTCGAAAACAATCCTTTAGGAACTCACTATACCTTTGTATAGATTGTATGGCATATGTCCGACAGAAAACAACTACTTCTCTGGCTAATACCTCGACAGATATTGAATTATATCTGTCATACAATCTATACAAAGGTATAGTGAGTTCCTAAAGGATTGTTTTCGACTGTTTTACAGTCACTGGAACATTTATTGCTCCTTGAAACAAGTATTCAGCATATACCATTTCGTATCCGAAATGTCCTTCTGGAGCGCTCTCTAATCTGTTGCCGTGGTGGATCCTGTAAGCGATTGCAGTGTTCATCCCGGCGAACGATGACGGGCACCGGGCCCCCGCGTGTATACAACCGTGATAACCAGGACTGCACTGATGAGGGACTTCATCCCGAAACCGGTCTGCAGTTGGTTCCTTGTTTGGATCAGGCGGTGTCCTGCTGTCTGTCTCTGAGAGCTCTTGCAAAGTTGTTCCTTCAAAGTAAGGATCTTTGCACATATGTCTGACAGATATAATTCAATATCTGTCGAGGTATTAGCCAGAGAAGTAGTTGTTTTCTGTCGGACATATGCCATACAATCTATACAAAGGTATAGTGAGTTCCTAAAGGATTGTTTTCGACTGTTTTACAGTCACTGGAACATTTATTGCTCCTTGAAACAAGTATTCAGCATATATATATATATATATATATAATGTATCATTAAAAAGTGACCTGAAAGTAGACTGTAACAAATGCCAAATGAAAGATTGTGCAGAAATTGGACTTGAACGACAGAAAACCACTTATCAAAAACGAATTACTGAAGACATTATAATATGAGCGAACCATTTAGCCTGGATGTGAACAACTTTCAGGTTTGCTAGTGTAAATCCCAACGAAAGAATCGTAAACAAACGTCTGAAGATTATCAGCTTCAGTATTGTAACTGATAAATAGTACTCGAAAACATTGTATAACCCAAATAAAGAGAGATTACGCAATGACTTGAATCACAACTATCACAATGGTAAATACAGACAATGTGAGAAATGTTTAGAAAACATTATCTGGGTGTAAATTTTTCAATGGCGTGCGGAACACAAAATTTTCCAGCATTTCATCATGCACTATTGACTGTACGGGATGACAAATATTCTCTACCAAATTTGTGCTAGAGATAGTGGAGTAATCCTTTGATAGCCTTTGCAAGAGGGTTATCTTCTACCGCACACCGAGTGATGAGGTCTACTAATTTTATTCGGACTGCTCATTAGATTTTCTCGGAAATTGATACGGATTTTGAAAACATCACGTAATCGAAAAATTTATGTTTCATCTCATTAATCTCTGCTTATAAACACTTCCTCAACATTATACAGATTACCACTTTTGTAGAGAATGATGCAAAGTACAATTTATGGTCTAGAAACCAAAATGATGATGTAATTTATTCAAATTACACATTTCCTAAAATACTTTATTACAAATAAATTTGTTGGCTTTGACAAATCATCCAAATAGTTCCAGAATGAATTGATGAAGTCAAAAATCTCTCTGAATCCTTTGTTTCATGTTCTTTGTCACTCATAGGATCCCCACAAACATTTTCTATGATATAGTCTCAGATGAAAAAGTCCAGTGGCGTCAGGTCTGGAGAAAGAGGAGGAAACTCAAATGGCCCATTGTAACTAAGCCACTAATCTTCGAAAATCCCATTCAACAACCTACCAACGGCAGCAGTATTGTGTGCATGGGGCACCATCCATCAGATACCATAACTTGAAACGGTTTAGTTCAAAAACTTGCCTCATGGATTCACTAACCACATTCCCAATTATGGGAACATCTATCACTATTCAAATTGTCGTCATGAAAATATAAACGTAAAATTTGGTTATCCTTTGTAGCACAAAACACAATATCAATACCACATGAATCCTGAAAGTTGTTTTGGATTTTCTGCTGCTCAAAAATTACTATTATGGTGGTTGTATTCTTAGCAAATTTGGCTCTATTTATCTATACCATGCTCTTCATGAACTCAGGGCCCTCTTGAGGTTTCAAATTTTGAACCTGCGATAAGTTATATTTAAATTAAATCCAGTTTATCGACGAATATGAAATTCTAAGTGAATTTTCTACGACTTTCAAAAAAATTTCTGGATAAGCTATAAAGTAGGCCAGAACTACAATTAAGTTGTCCTCATTGCTTGTTGATGACTGACGAAAAAAAAATCCGAAATCACGGCGTTCCTTAGAAGTATTCTCAGAACATTTTTATTAGGTCTGTGTCACGGATACTCATTTATACATCCCTGGTCAGTGTAGATTTCAAAATCTTTCTGCGGAAACCCGACAAGTTCAGTTGATTATCTTATCGCATTCACCATAAATGATTATCAAATTCAGAAAATTTTCATTAGCCCAAGCGAGACATTTGCACACAAATAGAGAACTAGGATATAGATGTCAATTAAATCGCATAAATTGCTTCGAATGATTAAAATATTTCCCAAAATCGGATCTATTTTGCCATTGGTGTATTTTGTGCATTTAGTGTATGAATTTGATATATTTTTTCCGTAGTATTCAAAAGTAAAAGGATTGTGCATGGTTTCCATTTCAAAAAATTATGGTTAAGTTTTTTTTGATGTTAATTTTAGTTGAAAAATTTGACTAACCTATAAATTATTATTGTAAACTTGATGAACTTATTTATGACTTGATGCTTCAGGTGTGATTCCTTGAAATTTCACGTTTCCAACTGTAGAGTCTACGATTTTTTTGGAGTATTGTAATAGGGTGAGACCGTTTAAGAGATTCCTTTCATAAAATATGTTATAGTAATTAAACCGTCAATTTTTCATGAAAATTAAAAATACATATAAGAAGAACCAAGTTTTGGAATTCTAAAAATCATAATACAATATGTAAAAAAACATGAAGTTCAGGTACAAAATAATAAAGGATACCATAAGTCATAAATCACCAGTGATTGACCAGCTAAAACCAGTAATTGACCACAATTATACCCAGTGGTTGACCATTTGAGAAAATGAAATATTTGTAAGTAGAATTAATGAATAATTTTTATAAAGAAAAACAGGTTTTGATTTGAACAAAACTTAAATACAATTTTAAACTCCAATTTTGAAAAATGTTCAAATAACATCCTTGGAAAATTTATATTTGATGCGATATCCGGTTGTTATAACACTTCTGTATACTAGTTTCTCCACAAGTTTCAATGGAGTGAAAGCATGTACCTACTTCAACCTAACCCGTGTCATAAATATTTTGAACGGAGCAAACGTAGTTATGGAACGTTTTCTTTCCTTGGAAAGCAACCAAATAAAAGTAACAAACTGCAATCTATCTTCAGTTCTTTCACTATATTGGCGAATGGTTAATCTTCACTATCACTGTTGCAATGTTCTGTAATATAATCTAGACTTGATCCACCTCCCTGCCATTCCTCATATTCACTCTCAGAGCTATCTATCGCTCAATTGACTTCCTTTCTAAATTCGTTTGTTTCGTTTTTTGAGTGAAAATTTCTTTTCAGATTCTTTCAACTTTTCCTCTTGATTCTTCTTCATCCGGAAAAGCTAAACATTTGGGAAGGAATTTTGAGAGACCACCTAATTGGACCGCTGTTTATTCCTGGGAATTTTATGGCAAAATTTATCTTGAAATGCTGGAAAATGCGATTGATCCGTTAATAACTGAACAATTAGAACACGATCCTCTACTACTTGACAAACAATTGCATATTCAACAAGACGGATCTCCTCCTCACTACGCTGCACCAGTTGGAAGAAGAGGTCCTATGGAGTGGCCTGCCCGATCTCCTGACCTGAACCCTCTGGACATTTTCTTTTGGGGACATCTTAAGTCCAAGACTCAGCCTGAAAATTTGGACGAACTACTCCAATGAATTGTAAATGAGTGTTGTCAAATAACTCCAATTGAACCATGTTAGAGATTTTTTCAGTCAAGATTGTATCATTGTATCAATGGAGGACAATTTGAACATTTGATTTAAACACGCAGATTTGATTTTTTTGATTGTTAGTATGATAAAACAACTACATTTTTTTAAGAATGTGATTTTTTGTAGATTGTTCAAGTTTGTAAAAATGGCTTAATAAACATGGGCTTGTACATTGTAAAAATAACCAAAATATTCAAGATGGCTCATTCGAGCTACAAAATTGATTTTTGGCAAAAACGGTTAGTCAAATTTGCGTTTTTCATACACCGTTTTAAAGAGGCTTCCAAGACCTTTGAAATGAAGTATCACTCAACCCCTATCCTCTATTCAATTTTGATGGGTTGAAGCGCCCCCAAATAAGGGGTTGCTCGTTCAAGCCTTGAATATACGTCAAACGATGTCCCCAAAACAAAATCATTCGACATGTTTCGGGGAATTAAGAGATACACGGGGTGGCTCGTCTGAGATGGAACACCCTGTATATTGCTCTCTGTATTATTTTAATTCGTCGTGTTAGAGTTGTAACTACAGAAGAAACTGATGGATGGTTTAATTTTTTGAAAGAAAAATGTGAATAAGTCATTGTGTCATATAGAGAAACCGACATTCCAAAAAAGCATATTTCTAAATTATGGTTGTATTCATACGCGACGTAGAATTCTCTACTTTATTATTTTAAATCATAAAACCTGACACAAAAAGCAATTAATTATTTTGTTACCATTTCCTGAGTCACTAAAGTCTGTACCAACTGCTAGCATAATAAACAACCTTATAAAAATATAATCCGTTGCTGCAGACGGATATGCTTCAAGGGGGTGAAATAACCCAAATATTTATACTGAAGTGTTAAATATTGGTCTAGCCGTCACAGGGTTTTTATATTTAGTTCATCTTCAGATCAATTAGTTTGTAGAGTCTGTTAAGAGTTGAAAGTGTTATTTATGTTTTCACGTCCATGTGTTTTCGAGTTTTTCTCCTTTGAAGTTTTAGGCGTGAAATCGAATCCTTTATTTCGAAGGTGGTTAGTGAGATGGATTTATTATTCGAAGGTGGTTTTGACTGATAGTTCCCACCTGCATTTCATTGGTTTATAATTGACTGAATGAATGTTTATTTCTTTGAGATAGTTATAAAACTGTACAGAAGAAGTCAATGCAAGAAGAAGAAAAACACATGAAAATACTAAAAAAAAAGGAAATACATTTCATCTGCCAATTATGACAAATAATCTTTGGAACAGAATTAATTATTCTAGGTGACAAAGTGCCATATAATTAGGTAATCTTTATGTTAGTTGGAATTTCTTACCTCGTCCTCCTTGGAGTGATTATTTAAATATTTAAACCTACCATTATACATTTTTATTTTCTCACCCTGTATCTCTCTCTTTGGAATTCCGATAATATGATTAAGTAATCATAATTTGTTGTCATCCTGCCCTTTCAAATTTTTGACACCCATGTTTCTTTTTGTCCCCAATTTACTCTGAATTTCATGTTAGTAAGTATTCTCTATTTGTAACACTACGTCATTTTTATATACAACTAATTTTAGTTAAGTCTTGAAGAAGAAAATAAAAATTTCCGAAAGCTTGACAAAAAACGAAGAAATCGTATTAATGGTCTACAATTTACTGCTTCCCACTAATTTGAATATTATTTATCGAATCAGTCACGAATATAACTCCTGATAGATAGATAGTATAAATAAAAATGTTATTGGGTATAACTCTCAAAATTTTGTGTAGATATATAGATATATAGATATTAGCGAAAAAGTTATTGGGTATAACCCTCAAAATGTTGTGCAACCGTAGACACGTGTTTCGAGCTTAAGCTCTCTTCAGTACGGTAAAATCAAGTGTGAAGATGTACAACACTTGGATGTAAAAATAGAAACAAAGTGTTGTACATCTTCGCACTTGATTTTACCGTACTGAAGAGAGCTTAAGCTCGAAACACGTGTCTACGGTTGCACAACATTTTGAGTGTTATACCCAATAACATTTTTACTTATATTTTCATATATTGCCCCTCACTAAATCCATCCTTATTTGTATCTTCCTGGGTAGGATTGTCACGCTGGTAGCTATAGCTACCTCCGTGGCGACGTTAGTTGTTGCCTTGTGAGTACAAGGTCTTCTAACCGATGCCACAAATGTGCGGTTGGCTTCCTGTTGTTGACTTCCTTTGTTTCTATTTTTACATCCAAGTGTTGTACATCTTCGCACTTGATTTTACCGTACTGAAGAGAGCTTAAGCTCGAAACACGTGTCTACGGTTGCACAACATTTTGAGGGTTATACCCAATAACTTTTTTACTTATATTTTCATATATTGCCCCTCGCTAAATCCATCCTTATTTGTATCTTCCTGGGTAGGATTGTCACGCTGGTAGCTATAGCTACCTCCGTGGCGACGTTAGTTGTTGCCTTGTGAGTACAAGGTCTTCTAACCGATGCCACAAATGTGCGGTTGGCTTCCTGTTGTTGACTTCCTTTGTTTCTATTTTTACATCCAAGTGTTGTACATCTTCGCACTTGATTTTACCGTACTGAAGAGAGCTTATGCTCGAAACACGTGTCTACGGTTGCACAACATTTTGAGGGTTATACCCAATAACTTTTTTACTTATATTTTCATATATTGCCCCTCGCTAAATCCATCCTTATTGGATATATATAGATAGATATAGATAGATATATAGATAGTATAAATAAAAATGTTATTGGGTATAACTCTCAAAATTTTGTGCAACCGTAGACACGTTTTTCGAGCTTTGGATTTAGCTAAATCCATCCTAATTTGATAGATAGACAGATAGATAGATAGATAATTAGAAGATAGATAGATTGATAGATAGATATATAGAAATTCATTTCCCAAAAAATACAGATTAGTGATATTTGGGTAGTAGTTACTTGTACAGATTGCTACAAAAATCTCCTATTTTGTTCCGGTAAGGGTAAATGCCAAATGGCCTCTCCTTCGTAGTTTCAATAATTGTTCACTTGCAGTTGTAAAATACATTTCATAAAATAGCAACAACATAAAAGTTTCCGATCTCCAAAATGTATTCTGCTGATTTGTTGTATTATTATATCTATCGTAAACAAATTTCGTTAGCTGATATTCTTCTTCGTTTCCATTTGACTAGACAAAATTGAATACTATAGCGAAAGGTTATCAACAAAAAATCATTATTGTAATGAATGATACATTCGTGCTTGGCATGTAAGTACACCCGTTTTCCACGTTTTCCTAGAGTGTCCTCAGAGTAAAGCAAGGTTAGCTCTTCAATTCAGAAACTGATATCAACAGGCAACAGGGATGTTTTCTCAGTGACAAAAAGGGTTATATTGGATGTTTTTGGAGTCATCAAACCACATTGAGTGTCAAAGAAACTTGATAATATCATATTTTCAAACAATACTTTCATGAAAATAATAATTCGTATTTATTCAAATATAATAAGCAATTTGGTGAATAATAATATTTTATAAAATTCATAAAGTGTTAATCAAATCATATTTCTCAAACTGAAGAGAATCGTCTGCTAGAAAGACGGTCAGTGATCTAATAGAAAACATTTCAGCTTTTTCGCAAAGATTTAAATCGTATAATGTCTGCATTAGTTTACTGGGAAGATTGTTATACAGTCCCCTCCTGATAACTTTTGAACGGAATTTGTTCATGGCGCATATGGTTCATAAAAAATTCAAATTATAGAAAAAGAAAGTTTTATTTGAGTTGCCGCTTCTTCGAGTAAATTTGTTTTTATTAACGATTGCCTTGAAATTCACATGATACCTACATGAAATATCACGTACATAGTGAGAATTTCGAGTGGATCTGATGATTTTATATTTTTCGTGATTTATACAACTTTTTTCAAGTGATTTTTTTTCCTTTGACTGGCTTGAAATTTTCAGAACAAACTCATTCGCCCATTCTGAATCGATTAGCGTTCACAGAATTGCTCTATCTCTAACGGTTCTCGAATTGAAAAGTTCAATCGAGCTGAAAGGTGCTTTTTCCTGCCAAACTATATTTTTTTAGAGTTTCAGACCAAGTTTCGTGAAATTCAATCATTTTTGTATGAACACACCCAATTAAAAATTTATTTCGATTGAATCAAAGATTTCATAGGCTTTTCACTTAGCCTATGCAGTTCCGAATTTTCGACCTTTTATTCCTTTCTCCAGCCAAATATTGAATCTGGGCATAAACAAATCATGTATTTTTGGAATAAGCCTGGAATTTTTTTAATATAGTGCAAATTTCTAGTAGATGTGACGATTTTGTATCTTTTGTGATTTTTAGGGGTCGACCTTTCTACCTCTTTCTTAGCAAATACTATTTTGACCACCCTGGATAGATTGGAGTTCGCAGAATCTATTTCTAACCGATCTCGAATTGAAAAGGTCAAATCGAGTTAAAAGCGGTTTTTCCACAAGTTTTCTCATTTTTAGCCTTCAAGAATAATTTCCGGAAATTTCAATTATTTTTGTATATGCGTACCCACTTTCGAATCGATTCCAATTCGATTAAATATTTCATAGGCTTTTTACGTAATCTCTATTTCCACAATTTTGCCTCAAAACGTGTTTGGGCATTGATATCCACTTTCATTTACGAGATATTCCCAGTGGCAACTTTTAAATTTGAAACACTGTATATCTATGGCGTGAGTGCTTTCGAAATTAACCTTATATTCCTTCCACAAATCCCTCATCCTATTTTTTTTATGCCTGTTTCAGATGTGCTTCATGAGGAGAACCATTCAAATATTTCTATACTGTGAACGATCCTTCCGTTACTGTCAAAGCACAGGACTTTTTTATTGTCTATCTGTCAGCAAACATTGCTGGTGAAAAATGCGAGTACTTTATACAAACGAGGCAAATATGCATATTTTCTGAATTATGATTGTGCAGAAGGAGACTTTCGTGTTCAGTATCACAAAATGCAATCCATATTATGAATAACTAGAAGTATAAACGTCTCTTCATCACGAATTTTTCAAACTGTGGAATCGTTTGCTGATTTTCATTGCATTCTACGAGAATAAAATGGAATAATGAATAACAGCTGAAAATATTTTGACGGCTGTGGTTTATGTTTTTTAAGAGATTACTTAAAGTGTCTGGGACCTTGGCAAAAATGTGTGATAATTTCTGGGAGTAAAAGGCCTTCTTATTTGAGATGGGATATCAGAATTCTACAAAGTTGTTAGTTCAACATCCTAGAATCTTAACCAGGTCCTCCAAGTAGCACTCTCATATTGGTAAAATAATATTGGTACAATATTGTGAACATTGTGAACGAAGTCGCCGTCGAAGAATATATATTTTAACAAGACAGAACGCTTTTAAAGTTACTTTTTATTCAGTACCAAATTAGTGAAGTTTATTTTGACAAATACTTCAGAGTCCAATCTTTTTCTTGTTATCAACATCATAATCATAGCAACTCAAAACAACTATTAAATGAAACTAAATACAGAGTCTCTATAAATGACGAATCTGCTACATTCTCCCCCTTGATGACGAATCTAATTCTCATCTGGGTCTTCCGTCTTCAGAGGGCACAGCTTTGAAACAGGTCGTCTATACACTCCATTTTGGGTCTTCACATTTACTACCCTTACCCTTCCGTCAGGCCCTGGAAATAACTTTTGTACCACTCCTAGTTTCCAGCAATTTCTTGGAGCGTTTTCATCAACAATAATTACAATAGCGCCTTCTTTCAAAGATTCATGGTCTTCATTCCATTTTTTTCGATACGTTAATTGAGGAATATATTCTTTCACCCACCTACGCCAAAAACAATTAATTATTTGCTGTGATTTTCGCCACTGCTTCTTCAAATTCCTTCCATCTTCGAACGATTTCATTATATCCTCAGGTATTTCGTTTTGACTTGGCTTTCCCATAATGAAATGATTCGGTGTCAGACATTCCGGATCATTGGAGTCCACTGAAACATGTGTGATAGGCCTACTGTTGATTATATTCTCAACTTCGCTGAACAGTGTCAAAAGAAGTTCATCCTTGAGAGTCTGGTTATTTAGAATTGCTTGAAAAGTCTTCTTGACTGATTGTATGAGCCTCTCCCAAGTACCTCCCATGTGCGGTCCACCAGGTGCTATGAATTTCCATTCAATTCTTCTTAATCCCATTTCTTCACCAATTTTAGAAGAGTCAAATTCGTCGAGAAACTTGCGTAATTCTTCCGATGCTCCTCTAAGATTACTGCCATTATCTGACAAGATCATTTTCGGGGTCCCTCTTCTAGAAATCATCCGCCTTAAAGCCATAATGGTTGAATCAGTTGTCAGAGTGTGAGCGACTTCTAGATGTATGGCTCTAACAGTTAAACATGTGAAAATTACACCCCATCGTTTCTCTTTTCTTCTTCCAACTGAAACACTCACGGGTCCGAAATAATCGAGTCCTGTATAAGTGAAAGGAACTACGTTGGGTGTCAATCTTGGAGACGGTAATTGTCCCATTATCGGAATCCTGGGTTGTGCCTTACGTTTTCTACATTTCAGACATTTAGAAAAAGTTGTTCTTACTGCTGATCTTCCATCGATGACCCAGAATCTCTGTCTCAACTCACTCAGAACGAGTTCGATCCCTTGATGTCCACATTTCTCATGATAATGTTGAATTAGTAGTTTTGTGAACGCATTCTTCGGATCCATTATATATGGTTGTTTAACTGTTGTGTCTAAATCTCTTGCTAGGTCTAATCTACCTCTGAGAACTAGCAAACCTTCATTGTTGATTTCCGGGTTTAGCTTCTTCAATCGACTTCTTTTGTTCGGACTTTTTCCATCCTTAAGTAAATTTATATCCTCGGAAAAACTGTCGTACTGACTCTTCTCAATCCATTTTAATTCAGCTTCTGCCATTTCACCTGCAGTCAAATACTCTGGAAAATTATTGTTTTGTTTTCTAACTTTGTTAATCCAAATTTTGCAGATCCTTAAAATCCAAACAGTCGTACGGATCAGGCGAAACCATTTTGAGAATCTTGTTATGACAGGTAAAATTTCGAAATGGTTAATTTTTGATATTAAATGGACGGAAACACTTCTTATGTTTTCTTTTTCATCATATTCAATGAAAGATCGTATGGGCCATTTATTACAATCTATTTCTTCGAGAAATGCAGGTCCACTGTACCATTTGTCGAAGTCCATCTGTTGAATACTTGCAGAATATGTTCGTGTAGCTTCATCCGCTATGTTAGAACTAGTCGAAATCCAAAACCAATCCGAAGAATTAGTCAACTCTAAAATTTCTCCAACCCTGTGTGACTCAAATTGTCCAAGTTTTTTTCCGTTTCCTTTTATCCAATGTAAGACTGTTGAAGAATCCGTCCAAAAGTAGTTTTTATCAATGGTTATCTCTAGTTCTTCGTTAACACAATTTGCAAGGCGGCTTCCCATTAGAGCTGCTTGTAATTCAAGTCTGGGAATTGACAAAGACTTATTGGGAGCTACACGAGCTCTGGCAATTATCAATGAGGTTGTTACTTTCGGTCCTGATAACACCCTCAAGTAGGCAAGAGAAGCGAATGCTTTTTTACTGGCGTCACAGAAGACATGTAACTCAATTTTTTCAGAATTGGGAATTAATAATGAGTAACATCTAGGAATTTTTAAAAATGGTATTGTCTCTACCAAGTCTTTTTTCCAAAGTGTCCATGTTTCATAATTTTCGTCGTCAATATAGTCATCCCATCCTATACCAGATCTCCAAATGTCTTGTATCAATATCCTTCCACGAATCGTAAAATTTACAATCAATCCCAGTGGATCGAAAATTGACATAACTGATTTTAAAATTTCTCTTTTTGTAGGTCTTTGTTTTGTAGAATTTTGGTACTCACTGTAAGTTGGATTTAATTTGTATTGAAAATAGTCATCTTTAGCATTCCACCATAGTCCAAGTATACGTTGTAAGTTATTTTCGTCAGTAAAATTCATATCCCTCACTATACTGTCATATGATCCAAGTCTACTTATAACCTCTTTTGAATTAGAAATCCAATTAACTAACTGAAAACCACCTTGTTGTTGAACTCGTTGAACTTCAAGGATAGTTTTTAGAGCTTCTTCGTCAGTTCTTTTACTATCAAGGTAGTCATCAACGTAATGTTTCTTTAAAATAGCATTTAATATATCTGGAGAGTCAGTTTGTTCTTTGGCGTTAACATTTTTAACAAATTGAGCACATGTAGGTGAGCAAGTTGCACCAAACGTCATTACCTGCATTTGATATACCTGATATTCCTTGTTGGGGTCTCCATGTCTCCATAAAAATCGTTGAGCACATTGATCATCTGGTCTGATTCTTACCTGATGAAACATTTCCTTGACGTCAGAACAAAATGCAACTCTGTATTGTCGGAATCTCATCAATACTGCCACTAAAGGAGTTAATAAGTCAGGTCCTGAAAGCAAATTATCATTCAAACTCACACCGTGTGATCTGGCCGCTGCGTCGAAAACTATACGAAATTTATTTGGCTTATTAGGATTTTGTACACCAAAATGCGGTAAATACCAACAGTGAGGACCTTCAATGCTAGCTTCTCCTGGAGACAATACTCTGGCATACTTTTTGTCAACATAGCTTTGAATTTTCTCAGAATATTGCCTTCGGAAGTTATCATCTTTGGCCATTCTCTTTTCAACACAATGTAGTCGTTTAATCGCCATTGATTTGCTTTCAGGTAGCACTATATTTTCCCCCTTCCACAGAAGCCCAATCTGAAACTGATCATTGACTCGTTCGATAGTTTTTTCCATAATTTCTATAGCTCTATTAACCGATTTGTTGGGATTTTTATGATGTGCCGAAACGCCAAAAGATTCAGTAGAAAAGGTTTGTTTAACAAGATCATGTAGTTTTTCATCTGCTCGTTCTTGAAGGCAAATATGAAAAGAAAATTGATTATCAACTCTATTTGAATCGGTGGGACCGTGCAAAATCCACCCAAGATGCGTTTTCGTTGCAATAGGCATGTTTTCAGGCCCTTGACAAATTTTACGTGCTACAGTTAAATTGATATTATCTTGTCCTAGCAGAAGCATGGGTCTGTTGATGATATTTTGAAGCGGCAATCCCTGTAAATAGTCTAACTTATTCCAGTCCCCTTTTGAAATGGTTTGAAATGGCAGTGACAAATCTTTGATAGAATGAACATTTTGTAAAGTGAATATTTTGGCTCCCCTGTAACATCCAGAAATTTTAACGTCAAATTTGACAGAACAGTCATGTTGATTGACAATATTATTAGTCCATTGAATGCACAATGGTTGTCGTTGACCCTCTATTCCAAGATCAGCGACAATCGATTCATCGGCAAGAGATACTGTCGACGCCTCGTCCAAGAGTGCAACAGTGTCAATAAAACCTTTTTGTCCATACAGCCTTACGTTCACCGTTCTGAGTAACACCTTCGTCGTCATGTCGTGTCTAGTAGCTGTTACTCTTTCAGTGTTTGTATCAGATGTGTCTTTCGAAATGGCAGCATTTTCGATCTGAGGTTTAGTATTATTTGTATTACTAGAAATGGAAGTAACATCGAAATTTGGGTCTTTATGTAATAATTTGTGATGAGGACGTCGGCAGCCGTTCACACCACATGGTTTCCTCAATTCACACCTAAATGTTTGATGGTGATCCTTTAGACATGAAAAACACAGTTTTTTCTTTGTCACTACTGACCACCTTGTTTCGATGTCATTTTCTTTCAATCTAGGACATAAGAGCGTTTTATGTCCTTCGATTTCGCAGTAGTGGCAAATAATTTTGGGATTTTTTTTATCATTTGTAGACAATGCTACCGTATGAGGTAATTTTGTTTGGTAGCGTGAATTATGTTGAAAATTTTCCAACGATTTCAATCTACTAAATGGTGTGCTGACATAACAAGCTGCGTTAGCTCTGGAATTCAGCCATTGAGAAAAAATACTAAGGTCAGCCTCTCCTCTGCTCTCATACATGATATCTCCCCACTGAAGTTTGAGCATATCAGGAATTTTCCAAAGCAAGTCTTTGAGGAGTTGAGGATTTTTTAAATGACCCGCACACTTCAAGGATTTTATTGTCTCAACAAGATTTCTTACGTGGTTAGAAAAATGAATCAACTTCTCAAGGTTTTGGTCTTTTATTGGTTGGATAGCTCTTACCTGGGCAATAAGTGTTTCGATTATTTGATCAGGACGTCCGAAACGCATTTCCAAAGTGTTGATTACCATTTCTATATTGGAGGGACACATCATCATTCCTGAAACAGCGAGTTTAGCCTCTCCGCGGAGACACTTCTGCATCTTCACCATTTTTTCTTCATTGGAATACTTGCACATGGAGGATACGAGGTTTACCTGGGATATAAACATTGGCCAATCAGCAGGGTTGCCATCAAAAATAGGATAGTCTTTTTCCATGAAACGATGCACTCTTGAATTGTCTTCGGCGGGCATTTGGGTTGCTTTCTGAAGTGTTTCCGAAAGTGTTTTACAAAGTAATTGAATATCTGACATTTCGGTTGGCATGGCTGGTGGGTCTTCTTTCCTTGGTTGATCTTGGGAGGGTTGAATTTCAATTCTGTTTACCCAGTCTTGAACAATCGTCGATTTTGAAGATGTTGGTTGGGGAATTGGTGTTATAACTCTGACGGTCGGGTAAAGGTTTCTTGCAGATTTATTGCTTTCAGATTCAATGGTTTCATTGATTTCTTGTTGATGGAATTCATGTTCTATTTGGAGAAGTCTCAATTGATTGTCAAGCTCCATTTTCTTTATTTCAATTTCTTGCTTCGCTTTTTCCATTTCTAGAGCTAGTTCCCGTCTTCTCTTGATTGAGCTTACGGTACTATGTCGTGAATGTCTTGACCTTTGGGATGTAGTGTCAATTGTCTCAAGATTTTCTGCTTCACCATGAAGTGTTTGTCTTTGAGATGGTTCGTCTTTTGAATTCTGGATACAAGGTTCGGATCCGCATCTAATCTGATTTGTCGTATCAGTTGGAGCGTTGCTTTCTCCAGAATTCTGAGACCATACAAAGTCTCTGTCCAAATTTCTATTAGTACCTGCTCCTGGTCGTCTCAGGTGGTATCTTCTAGAAGTCATTTTGGCAGTGCTTCCAAAGACTGGTTCTGTAGGATCGAAGGACCAATGTGAACGAAGTCGCCGTCGAAGAATATATATTTTAACAAGACAGAACGCTTTTAAAGTTACTTTTTATTCAGTACCAAATTAGTGAAGTTTATTTTGACAAATACTTCAGAGTCAAATCTTTTTCTTGTTATCAACATCATAATCATAGCAACTCAAAACAACTATTAAATGAAACTAACTACAGAGTCTCTATAAATGACGAATCTGCTACAAACATATTGGCGAAATATTTTAAATGCAATATTGGCGAGAAAAAAAATGTGAACATTCGGCGATATTGGTCCAATATTACTTGAATAATATTGGCGAAATATTCTTGAACTAATATTGGCCTCAAAATGTTCAGCGATATTGGTACAATATCGCAGATACAATATTCTGACAATATTGGCACAATATTCAAAAGTTATATTGTCGAGAAGTAAAATGTGAACATTTTGCGATATTGGTCGAATATTGTTTGAATATTTTAGAAATAGTTTTGAAGCAATAATGGCCTCAAAATATTTATCGATATTGGTACAATATCATTTGGATATATTGGTGGATGTCAATATACCTTGGTAAATTATTAAATGTCTTTTAGTTGATGAAGGTGACACCAGAGTCTGCCATTTGATTGCCATAACCACTGAGTGAGCTGTCTTGAAAACAAGTTATGGGAAGTATTTAATATACTTTCGTAGGTTTTAGAGGACGTTATATATGTGGAGCCACCTAGCGGATTTTTATCCAGGTTTGATCATGATATAATTTCAATACGTTCATTGAATATTCGACCAATATTAAAATTTCATCTCAATCTAGATGTAGGAAACAATATCAAGACAATATTGTTTTAACGATATCGATAAATATTATTGAACCAATATTATCCAATATTAATTAATAAGATTTGTTGAATATTGGCGAAATGATATTCAACCAATGCGTAATCATACTTGGAGATACAATATAGTTTTTATTCCAAGAATCGATATTAGGGAAATATTGGGATTGCGATATTTATTCTCGATGTTAAAAATGATGTGGAGACAATATTGTTTTATCGATATTGGTAAATATCATTCAACCAATATTGACTCAATATGAGTTATTGCAATTTGTCAAATAATGTAGAAATGTTATGCAACCAATATTCTAACAAACTTGGAAAAACAATATAGTTTTTCCCCTATAATCGATATGACTGGAATATTTGGATTGCAATATTTATTCTAGATGTAGAAATCAATATATGACCAATATTGTATTATCGATATTGGTAGAAATTATTTAACAAATATTGACCCAATATTTCGTGTGACAATCTACATGCAAAACTAGTTCAACCAATATTTCACCAATATTATTAATATAATATAGTTTTTTGAATATTCACCCAAATTATTTTTTCATTTACAATATATCTATATTGGCCCAATATGGAACCAAGATTCAGCCGATATGATGTGCTACCTAGGCCATAATCAAACTGTTCATATTAATGCACCGTTTATTCATGGTAACATCATCGGAGTAGTTTTTCAATATATTGCATGAAGGAATTGAAGTGTGCTTTGAAATTAATATTTCGAAAACGTCAGATAAACTTTAGAAGTGTCAGTTTTGCATATGCATCATTCTTATCATATACAAAATCGTGAATATAGTTTCTAAAATTCCATAAAACATAGATGCAGAGATTAATAGTGATGATCAATGTACTCCACCTGAAATTGAAGAGGCCGCAAAATTAGCGTCACTAATTTTACTGCCTGCAAAGTCCAAAAGAAAGTACGAATACGCTTACGATCAATTTCTTCCATGGCGAAGAAATAAGGGAATAAGAAGCTCCTTTTCTGAAAACGTTTTGCTTGCATACATGGGTGAACTTTCCAATGGAATCCGATGCTCAACATTATGGACTAATTATTCTATGTTGCGTACCACTTTATCCATTCACCACAATGTAGATATCTCCAAATATAGTCAACTTAAGAAGGTATTTAAAAAAAGGAAAAGTGACAGATATAAACCGAAAAAAGCTAAAATCTTGACGCAACCAGAAATTGGTGAATTTATAAATAAAGCTTCCGATGAGATTCATTTACTTACAAAGGTAAGTCATCGGTATTTGAACAAAGTATATAAATTTATTTAATTAGGTTTTTTTAGGTTGTGTTGGTTATGGGCGTATCTGGTGCATGTCGCAAGCAAGATCTTGTACAAATTACATTGAAGATTTAGGGACTGCGGCTGTCATTCAAATTAATAATTCAAAAAATAAATGCTGTCGCAAGTTCACTATTACTGGACACTTTTATAGCATATATAAAAAATATGCCAATCTGAGACCGCCAACTACCGAAACACGCTTTTTTCTCAATTATAGAGACCAAAAATGCACAAAACAAGTAGTGGACATTTACAAAATTGGTAAAAGTGACTTAATTTTTAAATCTAAAGTGTCCTGAAAATTACAGACAGCACTCATTTCGCCGTTCTTCTGCTGCTATATTAGTAGATGCAGGAGGAGATCTAACTTCTCTGAAAAGACATCGGAGTTGGAAACCGTCCAAAGTCGCAGAAGAATATATGACGATTCTGCTACTAACAGGTTAAATATTGCCACAATTATGGGTGCCATCAGCAGCTCTTCGAAAGCCGTCACTCTGCCTCTTCGAGAAACTGTCATCGGGTCTACTGCTGTACATAATGTACAAATAACAGAGAGAAATGTGTCTAACTCCTCATTGCAAAGTCCATTACAATTTACTAATTGTAATAATAATAATATTAATTTTAATTTCTACAATTCTAAGCAGCAATCTTGTTAAATTTTACTTTTCATTGTAAAATTCTCAAATTCTCAAAATAAAGTGAAAACATATTAATTTTTTTGCAATTATGTATTAATCTACATTACTTGTGTGGAAAGTGCCATTTCACACTCGTGGAACATTGTCCCACTCATGTAAAATGGGTCACTTTCCACCTATTAATGTAATATACTATTCTCACAGTATGAGCAGTACGTGCGGTTTCGAAATTAAGTAAGCTATGAGAAATATGCTATTTTTCATAGTGGTTGTAGAAAATATTATAATTGAAGTTCGGGCGATTTTCACCAATGAATCCACAGTGAAGCTTTGAGCTTATGTGTGTAAATTTAGGCATTTTTTTACTGATACTGCCTATTCCCCATATTTTAATATTGAAATAATCATGGAAGTTATGAGGTGCTCAAGAAAAAGACGAAATGCTGTTTATGATTTGAAATTAATGATAAACAAATGAATAATTGAACACAGCCATTGTGCCTTGATTTCGTTAAATTAAGTATAACAATCAGGATGAACCATTTTCGACACAGTTACGCAAATGTGATATTCCCATTATCTAGATGGTAAACCACCAGACGGATGGAAATTTTTGGAATTGATATCATATTTCATTCAGAGTCTAGACGAGAGTCAATAGATAACGTATCTCGGTAATTGTCAAGGTGTACTTTTCAGTCAACAGCTTTGAAAATGTGATTAATTGAAAGTTTATCTGGTTTAATTTGCACTAACTTTTTATCAGTGAACTTTCAGAATTTTTTATACTTGAATCTATTTTTACACCTACAAAAAAGGTATACTAGGTCAGCAACGCTAGGGACAAGCGTTTTTGAGAAATTTGCAAATTTCTCCATCGATGCAGGGTATGAGGTCACTTAGACGCTCAGAACTTTACAAAAAGTATCTAATAGATCTCGCCAAAATAAATAACTTTTTCACCATCACCATCACCATCGAAAAATTATTCGTTTTCAAAATACAGAGTATTGAAATTTAAAACAAATATCAGTTTTTCAACATTTTGAATGAATTATTATGAATTAATTTTTTCAGCGAGATTTATCACATACTCAGTTTGTGTAAAGTTCTGAGAAACTTCATAAGTGGCCAAGTGACCCAATAACGTGCATCGATGCAAAAATTTGCAAATTTCTCAAAAGCGGTTCCTCCTAGCGTTGTGGAGCACTCAATACATGACTCCTCTGGAAATGAAAAAAACCCTACGATAAAATTGAAATTACTTTTTTTGTAATATTTAGCAGAAAACAACTACTTCCCCGGCTAAAGCCACGCTGGACATTGAACTACATCTGATAGATATTGAGAAAGACCCTATATAACTTGAAGAAAAAATCTGAAAGTGAAAATTTGCATTTTCATTCACATAGTTGATTATTAATTAAATGTCCAGTTTCCATTGGAGATTCTTATCTATAAATGAGATAAGGGAGAATGTTATTCTGAAGTGTCAGTCACAGAAAATCGCTCATTCCATTGATGCGTGAATTGCATCCTTTCGCTAGGCCTCCAATACATTTTGGTCGACAAAAATCTATTTCACTCTTCTAAGATCATCAGGGAGGTCGGAAGAATTGGAAAACATACTCTTCAGAAGCAATTTCACATTGTAATGAGGAATTGTTGGACTATTTCTTGTGCGGTGAAACTTTGAAAATATTTTTCTGACATAAAACCTGTCATGGTTATGGCATGTTGATTTCATTGGAAATATGAACAGGATGTTCATAATGTCGGTTGTGGAATCATCTGCGACTGAAAGTTGTAATTTAGTCGCTATTTTCCATCGTACAAGATGACCTCTCTTGGAAGGGATTCATGTTTTAAAGAGAAATATTCTTAATTGAAAATTGAATCAATACATGACTCCTCTGGAAATGGAAAAAACATGAAAGGTATCATTCGACATAGAGTCAGAACTATTAATTTTAAACTCAAAATCACCTAACACACTTAACACATTTCAAGCCTTTGTATTTAATATTTGTCTACAAATAAATCATGGCACTACCGTGGAAATGACTTTGTCTATTGAAAAAACTGACATTCTTATTATTATAATTTTCTTATACCATCGAGTCCATTCTTTCCAAACTTAACAAATCAAATGTTTAGGCCCTCTCACGATATTCATCAAAAGAATAGGTGACCATTTTCGACTAAAAATGCATCGTCCTATATAATTCTAATGTTCCAGACGTGCGTTGATTTCGAATAATATCTACAGCTACACTGCTTTAGATTCCACTCTTTGAATGTTTATGTTGCATATTCATGTGTTTAGTCTGGACATTTAATTGCGGTTTCAAACTATCTCTCGATCAAACCATATTAACTATGTTGGATGGATAAGGGAGGACATGAAAACTGAGTATTCAGATTACAAAATTAGTTGAGTGGGTACGTTTTTGTGGGATTCTTCATCAAATCAAATAAATATATACTTTATTTTCTGACAAAGCGTTAAAACTGGTCAGTTCTATACACATATAATGAGTGAATGAAATTCTGTGGGTGTATATATAATGACACTTCAGGATTAGTAAAAATTTAAAAAACTATGATATAATTTATACTTTCTCATGATTGTAAATGTGAATATATGTACATGCACATCAGACAACTTAAAATTCACTTAAGACTCGAGCCTCGTTCAAATTCAATACTTAAGACTAGGTTCATGTAAAACAATGAGTAATGCCAGTTATCTTCGTTATAATAATAACACCAAAAAAAATAAAGTTATAATGTTCCATACCTAAATCAGAATAATCAGAAATGCTTTTCTTATCCTAGAACATAACTTCAATTTTTTATTTTTGACAAGGCTTACCCAAATATGTAAAATACTTAAAAATTCTGTAAAACTAAAACATGAAATAACGTGAAGTAGTTATAAATTTAATGTGTATAATACAAATAGTTCACATATAATATATACACATTAAAATGATAAATACATTTAAATAATAAAGATGCTAAATCGTAGTCATTTTATGTAAAAAACGGTACAGTCATCGACTTCTTTGAATTTGAAAGTGGAATTAATGGTATTGTTGGTACTGTGAAAATTCGTGAGATATTCGGGTAGAGCAACTTTTGGAATGAAGTTTATAAAATAGTTTTATTAGCTTATTTGTTCGGCATGCTCCTATTATAATTTCTATAATTACAAAAAATTAAGCTTCCTGCTTGACATTTTCCTGAAAACAAATGATAAATGAACGAAGTGATGCTCTGAATGAAAAATATAAATGCAAAAAATCAGCAGCTCCTTTTCAATTGTATAAGGATCTCAGAAATTATACAAACTAAGCAATGGTAAGTGAAAAACGTGCATACTCTTCATATCAGTTTAATAATTCCGATTAAAAAAATCTGTGCCAAACACTAAGAACAAAATAATAAACAAAAAAATTCACTTCATTCCTGAAAGTTTAGAGAACCTAAGTAAATTTAATAATATTTTTCTTAGTACGATACTTTTTCATCCACACTTTCCTGGTAGAAGATGCGTTGAAATGATTATATTCCTCGATTCATAGAAAAATTATATCTCAAACACATTTTTGAAACACCTTTAGGTATACATCTTGAAAGTCCTCAGCTTTTTTACATAAAGATTGCAGTCTAGGCGCAATAAAATAATCGGATATATCGTTAGGAATAAGATCTTTTTCGAGTAAGTTTTCCTCCTAATCTATAATATTATGGTCGAGTAAAGATTTAGGGCCGGTTGTTCAGTCCATGGTAAAATCCAAAGATTTATCAAACTTAGTTTGGAGTCTAATCCTAGATTACCGTCAAATGTGTTGTTCAGTAGAAATTCGACCATGGACAATGAAAACCAAGATTTTGCAGTTCATCTGAACTATTTCATGAAAAGTCAAAGTCAAAATATACTTTAATGGCAGAAGTTTTTCAACTTATCGACAAAGTTTTTCAAGTATGAATGAAAATGTGAAATAGTTAATGTACTATTGAATATAATGGTGATAGTCTCCCCGATCTGAACATAAGTGCAGACTAAAGAGAGTACCACCACCATATGCACCATGGGGCGACTTAACGAATAAAAGGTGGCGTATTTGCTATTCCAACTGCGGGAAAAACATGGAAAACCCTACAGTACCACCTGAGGAGACGAAGACTCGCTGATGCGAGAACGAGCTCATGTACCTTAATCAGAATAAAAATAAAACACATCATCACATCAAATATAACCAAACACTTTTCATTCGTAGTTTCCTGTAATTTTTTGGAAGGCTTGGTAGAAAACGGACTCATTGAAGGTGCCTTAAACGATGAAATAGAATGAAATTCATGAGCAAACCATCCTATGTGGTGGATCTTTTAAGGTAGATGTGAGATTTGTTCAAGATAGATATGTAAATATGGCCTAGCTGGTTCCCACGAAAAGGAAAATCCTGTAATGGAATGTGCCATTGTAATCTTTGGTGTACGTCAACCACAAAATAATTTTCAGTAATGAAATCATCACAAAAATACCTAATAGTATCAAATTACATGATGCACTAACCAATTAGTTTTATTAGCGATTTCATGAGAATCCATTTCAAAATAATCCTCACAATATCTTTTGATAACCTGTACCTAAATTTAAATATTCATGTGACCATTTCTCGAAATGATTTTCACGTAATCTATAAGTACGAGGTGTCCTATTAGGTCTATTTCAATAATATCTTAATCATCAGTTATGTTATTACACCGTCCATGACCATCAAAGTGATTTCCGATTATTTTTCCATACTATTTCATATTGCAGTTCTAATGTTGTTATGTCATTGAGTACCTAATCCATCGAGTTTGATGGTTTAGCGAAACCTGGAATCAAACCAGGATTAAAGTTCTAACTATGTATGTAGTGAACAACTCGATAAACCAAGATTCACATAAAACTGCAGATTATCTCTGACTGAACAACCGGCCCTTAGAGTCTTATCAGTTGCTCTTGTTGGTTCTCCAATTATCTAGGAGAAATGAAATACATAATCACTTAATTACAACTATTATTCCAAAAACTGACTTGTACGTACATACATTTCTATTCCATTAACCAATATCAGGGATTTGAGAAATGCAAAACTTTGAGATATGTTTGTGTCAAATAGATGGAAATTGTATTTTTGTCGCTTCAAAAGCTATCACTACAAGTGAAACGAAACATTTTCATTCGTTGTTGCTGAATTAATTGTTGGGTAATAAATTGTCAAAATTAAAATAATTAGTTATGCCCAATAGAAATGTATTTTATGCAACTTTATCTTAATGGTAGCTATTTATACACCAGTTATGGGAGTAAGTAATGACACGAGCCGAAAGCGAATGTCATAAATTTTCCAATTACATGAGAACTGTATACATAATTTCCTCTACGACCAATTAAAAAAAGCGGTAGTGAACAGGAATCACAGTCGACCTTGGTAGTCAAAGTCGAACGAAAAACTGCAGCGCTCGCTATTTCTTTAGATATATGATTTTGATTGAAAGTGGAATAGCTATTTATGATACAAGTGTGAAAAGTGTATTTTTACACTTCTCAAAAGTATATCAACTCTTTTCCATGACAATTTTCGATACTGTCAAAACTAAAGGCACTTTACTACTTGATGTTTTCCTCTAAGGAATTTATGATGTTTTAGTTGAAGTATTCAAACCAGGTATTAATATATTTTTATGTGGCGATTTCAATGCCAACTGCTACGGTGAGCCCAGCAGAGATTTTTTAAAGATATCACAACTCTTGAAGTGTTTTAATCTTGAACATAAAGTAGAATGGCCTACCAGGACTACTGATGATAGTGCTACAACAATTGATCAGGTTTTCACAAATTTTGGGGAACATGGAGCGTGCTGTGTCGTTGATACAGATATATCAGATCACAACTTACTGCTTTATGATTTCGGAATGATAACCAAATGCTGTCCTCCGACACATGAGTATAAGAGAAGATTCAGGGACCGAAACATTCAAGAATTTATCAAAGATATTGAAACTGAAAATTGGGAAGAAGTTTACAGAGAATTCAAAATGAATAATGCGTTTAGAAAATGTTGGGACATTTTTTCTTTTTACTTTGAGAAACATTTTCCAAAAACAAGTCATTATAACAACACCAATAGCAAGAAATGGGTAACATCCGAAATCCGCATTTCTAGTCAATATATGAAAGATCTTTATAAACTAAAATAGTCGCATCCTGAACTTTCTGAATTATACACTATAAAATAGAATATACATGACAAATAAGTTTCAACAACGAGAAAAGAATATTACCAAAATCGAATAATAGAGTCCGATAATCCATCCAAGTCTATTTGGCAAACCATTTCCGAATTAACGAACAAGCCAACCAGTAGAAAAACTGATCTCTTTATTAGATACGATGATAAGCTTTACAAAGATCCATCAGAAGTGGCTAATTTACTCAACGAATATTTCATTGATGTTCCCAAGTCCCTCATTCAGAATATTGGCTCTGATCATACGGATCACAACATTTTCATGAAAAATATTGACTCACCTTGTAATTCATTTTTTTTTGGAAAAGTTTGAGGAAACTGATATGTTAAATTTGCTACAAGTTAAACTGAGAAATAAACACTCATCAGGGCCCGATGAAGTCCCAATGCACTTGGTAAGGAAAAGTTTATCTGCGTTATTGAAGCCCCTGATATTTCTGGTCAATCTATCTTTCTCAACAGGAGTCTTTCCAGATCTACTGAAAAATGGAAAAATCACTCCAATCCACAAAAAAAATAGTCATCAGCTGCTTGAGAATTATCGTCCCGTAACAGTTCCTTGCAGTTTTTCTAAAGTTTTTGAGTACTGTTATTTACACAGACTCTTATCGTTTAGTGAAAAAAAATAATTTAATATCAGACAACCAACATGGATTCCTATCAAAGAAATCAACAACCTCAGCACTCTATTCCTATTACCACAAAATAGCAGATTACATTGAGGCTGGCGAATGTCCTGTTGTGATTTTTTGTGATCTCAGCAGGGCATTCGACTGTGTAAGCCACACGTTTCTCGTGGATAAACTTTACCGATACGGTGTAAGGGGTACACCTCTTGAATGGATACAGTCATACCTTTGTGATAGGTGGCAATATGTCTCAATAAAAAACGAGTCACCCGCGTACTTGAAAAACAACATGGGTGTTCCACAAGGATCAGTACTCGGCCCTATGCTGTTCTTAATATATATCAACGACATAGACAGGCTCCATGTGCCAGCATCTTTCACAATGTACGCAGACGTCACCTCACTTATTATTTCCAATCCTCAGGAAAGCTCCATAAGAGATAACTGTGAAAGTACTTTATCCGAAATAAATAAATGGTTCTCGGCTAACCTTCTATTTCTGAATATTGATAAAACACAATGTCTCAGATTCCATAACCCCCAGAAAACCTGTAAAAATATTTCTTTTGGCTCGCCTGTGATTTCCACCAACGACACTAGTGCGAAGTTCTTAGGATTGAATGTGGATACCCATCTTAACTGGAAGTCGCACTGTGAGAATCTTGTTTCGAAACTTCACACAGTTGCTTATCAATTCAGAAATATAAAAGAAATATTGAATCTCGATCAGTTGTTGCAGTTCTATTACGCACAAGTCGAAAGTAGACTACGATATGGTGTAACCTTTTGGGGCACATCAAATTCATCGACTAGTGTTTTTATAGCGCAAAAGCGTATTATCCTCTCAATATTGGGACTGAGCTATCAAACCTCCTGTCGAAAATCATTCAAAGACCTGAAAATATTAACCTTTATGTTCTAGAATTATGTATATACCTGTACAAGAGAAAAGATAAATTCCCCCAGAATGATACCAATCACAATTACAATACTCGAAATAAGAATAATTTCATTGTGCCTTTTACAAAACTTCGAATCACTCAAAATGCCCCAAATTCTATGACACCAAAAATGTACAATTCAATTCCTGAATATATGAAAAATAGTAGCTCGATGTATGTTTTCAAGCGAAAACTGAAAGAGTTTTTAGTGCAAAATTGCTTTTATTCCTTAGAAGAGTTTTATGACCATAATTTCTGAGGGAATATATATTTTATTCTTTTTTCTTATATATATATATATATATATGTATATATATATATATATACAGGGTGTCAATTTGAAAACTTCCCACCCTTAATATCTTCCTTCCAGTAAACAATATGAGTAATCGAAAAAACAGGTCAATTTTATTGTCAAGGGGGACACTTTCACGGACTATTTGTAGCCCTCGTGGTTCAACCCCCTAGGAGGGGTAGATGTTACCCTTAGAATTTTAAATGGGAAGGGGGTCAAGTGGCACATCATTTTGATGGTCGTTCAATTCTTGTTCCAATGGTACCCTGACTTATTATTTTGTGATGAGCATTTTCCGAAAAATTGCGTTCTAAACTAACAGAAGTAATTATTAGAACGCCTATACTGAGATGCATTATTGTATTGACTCCCTTTAATAAAAATGGTTAGAAGAGTAGGAGGCCCGCTACAACCCTTGAATGACAGGAATAAATTTATTACGCATGAGATTTTTTATTTGTTGGTTATTTTCCTTCTACACAATAAAATTTAATTTGCGAGAAAGACATTTCCAACATAAAATTTACTTACGCTTATCTTATTAGCTGTTCGAAATGTTGTCCATTTTGCTCTAAACAGTAATACAGTCTGTTTTCGAACTCCCCTCTAACATTACGGAAAACTTCACTAGGAATTGACCGGCATGCTGCTGTAATTCGTCTTTTAAGATCGTCAATATCAGAAGGTTGTGTTTTATAAACAACGGATTTAAGATGCCCCCAAAGAAAGAAATCTAAGGGTGTTAAATCCGGTGATCTCGGAGGCCATTCAACTGCTCCCCTTCTGCCAATCCATCTACCCGGAAATCTCTCGTTTAACCACTGTCGGACGGGAAGAAAATAATGAGGTGGAGCACCGTCCTGCTGGAAATGTAACAGATCCTCCTGCAAAAGTTCATTACCTTCTGCATCAATTTGAGTTTCTAGCTCGTGAGTTATAAGATGATCGATAGTCTCTTCAAGCATATCAAGGTACAGATTGCCAGTCAAGTTTTCTTCCAGAAATAATGGACCAAGAATGGCATTTCCAAGAATACCAGCCCAAACATTAACTTTTTGTGGGTGTTGTGTATGCCCTTCCTGAAAAATATGTGGGTTTTCGTCACTCCAATAGCGACAATTTTGTCTATTAACATTGCCATTCAGAAAAAATGAACACTCATCGCTGAAACAGATGTTTAACAGAAGATTAGGGATGGTATTGACTCGATGAGACATGATTTCACAAAACTCTATTCTTCTATCATAATCATCCTCGTGGAGCTCTTGAAGAATCTGCATTTTATATGGATGAAATTTATGCATTTTCAATGCTTTTCTTATAGTCTCGCGTGACATTCCCGTCTGTTCTGATACTGATCGTAAGGAGCTCGTGGGCTCTGCAGCAAATGTTCCCAAAACTTCAATTTGAGCTGCTTCATTTAGTACTCTGGGGTTATTTCTTTTTTTATTTGTCACTGAACCAGTTTCGTAAAACTTATTCACCAAATCAATCACATACCGGTGACTTACATTACAATTTGGATGTCTTTCGTTAAAAAGACATGCCGCCCTTCGTGCGCACTTTCCAACTTCGCCATAAATTACAATCATTTCAATTCTGTCTTGAAGAATGTAAACCATTTTTACACTTTTATACACTTATTAAAGTAATTCCTAAACAGCCCAACAGGTACAACGGTATTCACAATACTACCACATAGTTCAAATTTGCTAACCAATTTTTTGCCGGAAAACAGAAACTTTTTACAGCAGAAGTAGCAAAAAAGGAAGGCTATCTGTACAATTTCTGCGATGACACTTAAAAATTCAGCATTTAATAAACACAACTTTACTACCATCTACGTTTTACTATTAGACTACTTTTTTATGTAAAGTGTTTGGAGCTACTGGCTAATGTTACCCCTAATACAGGGTTGGAACGGTACCACCTAATATTCTAACCAGTTCTGGCCAAACCATGCATCTCAGTATAGGCGTTCTAATAATTACTTCTGTTAGTTTAGAACGCAATTTTTCGGAAAATGCTCATCAAAAAATAATAAGTCAGGGTACCATTGGAACAAGAATTGAACGCCCATCAAAATGATGTGCCACTTGACCCCCCTTCCCATTTAAAATTCTAAGGGTAACATCTACCCCTCCTACGGGGTTGAACCACGAGGGCTACAAATAGTCCTTGAAAGTGTCCCCCTTGACAATAAAATTGACCTGTTTTTTCGATTACTCATATTGTTTACTGGAAGTAAGATATTAAGGGTGGGAAGTTTTCAAATTGACACCCTGTACATCGTCAATAGAGAAATTATGGAATGTTGGTGTAGAATGTTAGCCATATACTACGCAATTAAGAAGAAAACTTGAGAAAACTTGCTCACTCAGACAAAAGCTTCATATTCTTGAAGCAAAATTTTGTAATATAGCACATAAAAAGCAAAGCGGGTACACCTATGGGAGTGTTGAGCAAGTTTGATTCACAAAAATGTCAATATCAAATTGGTAGTTTCCACGATATTCCTACTTGGACCTTCAAAAATTTGAATATTTTGAGTAACATCATGGCCAAGTTCTGAAACAACACCAACACTGGGCACTTTCTATTGAATAGAAAAAACTTGGTCAACTAGGCAAACATTTATATTCTGCAGGTAAACTTTTGAATGAGCGTATAAAATCCTAACCATTTATGCATTTTAAGCAAGTTCCATTCAATAAAATGTTAATAACAAACTGGCATTTTCTCCTGAATTCCTAGGCGGACCTTTTGAAAATTTGAAAATGTAAGTCATATCTGACATTGCGATATTTTGAAACAGAGCTCAGTTGAACTTTTATATTATCTTACTTTTACATAGAGCACCGACAGAACTGCGCCGATGTATACTATACAGCGGCGCGCTAGCTGCCGCGTTGACAGGGTCCCAAGCCGATATTTTTCAGGTTTTAGAATCTCAATGAGTTTAATGCAGGTACACTTCGGGACAGTTTCCTTTGGTGCACTGTCTTCTTCGGTCTCAAATCCCCATATTCCATTAAGGACTGAATTTATTTTTCTTTCCATAGAAGAATAATGCGATCAAATGCCGAGTAACCTCTATTTTAAGTACTTGAAAGATTGACTGGATTGCATTTAAAATTTGTACAAGTAACCAAATTTGTATGAATATTTTCAGTAAGAGCAGGGTTTTTTCTGCAAATTGACTTTTCATTCATGTTGACACGTGCTTTTATCTCTGAGTTATTAGCATTTAAATTTATAAACTCTCTCAAGATTTTGTACCCAAAAATATGCGAAGAATTGAAAACACTCGTATTTAAAACCAACATTATTTGGACCGGTTAAACGTTATGCAATTTGACAATGAGGTATTCCTCAACTGTTCATTTTACTTGCTACAAGTGATAAGACATTATTTCAGTTCTCAAAAGTATTATTTTACGAAGTCAGGAATTTTAATATTATAAGATTTTCAATTACAATTTTGCAGCTGGCAACTGCGCGTATAAATATAAATAATATCAGAATACAAAGCTGCAATCTTTATCTTCAAAATGACGTAAGATTTATCCGAACTGAACATTTATGTGAGGAGTTATAGAACTTTACTTGGGCTGGATGAAAAAATGCACGTTGGCGGGAGCCGGCGCAACACCTGCCCCATTGCGAAAGCATATAACTTCAACAATTTTTTTCAAGAATACCGTGCGACTTCTCAAAATTTTGGTAAAGGCAGATTTTTTTGCAAAAATGTGTGCTCTTTCTGAGTATCAAGTTATTTTTTTGATTTGAATTGAATTTTGTGAGATATTTCGAAATTATCTCAAAAATTAATTTCAACGTGTTTTTTGGGGGGTTCCCCCTGGAGAGGATCATTTTTATCAGAAGTAATGTGCACACTGTGTTCTACAATTTAAAAAATAAATTATCGGTGGAGCAATTTAAGTTGAGGTTGATAGCCCTGTTGATTTGCCTAAGTATGGGATGAAGAATGTTATTGTGAAGACTAGGGAGGTGGTTACAAATCTTTCTGCTCTCGGATATAAGGCAATTTTTTGTCAAAAGCTTCGTTGATCTAGACAAACTGATATTATTTTGTTGACGGGTGGCATATTAGGGTCTATTATTCGACTATTCTGATTTTATTTCATGCTCATCTGTCAACATGGATAATTTTATTCTTAAATATTATGTTCCTTAATTTTTTATCTATACTTCGAGATATGTATGTGTGTATACCTTTACATCTAAATTTAATTCTCTGAATCTGTATCGATATACATAAAACTATGACTTTATGAAATCTGTCCATGTATCTAACTCAGTTTAGTATTAGTCCTGATGAAGATAACTTGGTTGCCAAAATGTTCATCTTGGAGTGAAAATCCCTATGTGACAACTGGCAAAGTGGAAAAATAGTATGTGTTCGCAAGTAATGCCAGCTTAGGCGTTATAAATTATTACTGGACTATATCAGTTTTTATATTTCCTGAGCTGTTAATGTTTTTAGTTGTCAGTGTCACTTGTACTTTCGACAATCGACAAATATGAATTATACATACAAACTGTAGAATACCAAAATATTGGTTATTTAAGTAACAGGGAATGTAAAGACGTTTAACATTCGAGGTGAGCAAGTACGAGCCGAGGTAAAGCCGAGGCTTGTCGCATGCCGAAGATGTTAACAGTCGATACATTCCGTGTTACTTATTACGTTTTTCCCGCTGCTTGTTAACATTTCTCAAAATTTGCCTGGATTGAAGTTTGTTTTCAAACTCTTCCTTCATCATTATTCGTTCCGCTATTTCATTCTAAGTTACTTGTGCGTGTAACTAAGTTAAGGAATAAACAGACAACAATAATATTCAAAGAGTGTCATTACATAAAAATTGATATAAATGAATTACTTGTCACAGTCAGTCATTATTACCCTAGTCATGTAAATAACACTAATTACATTTCGTTGTCAAGATGAATTAGTAAACGAATGATATAGGCGATTTACCTGTTTTGTTGCTAAGCATGTATGGACTATTTACAGTGTCGGCAGTGGGAAAAAACTATTTTCACGAGAAATTTAATGGAATACACCAAGTTATCCGTTGGTTATGAACAGGTAGAGTTAGCGCTTTCTCATACTTGATGAGAAAGTACTCTCTTACATTCTATAAAACAACCAGTTGAGTAATTCTATATCATGGAATTTTTTTGAACCTTACCCTGACAATCCGACTCCATCTGTTGAAATGACCAGATTATCCATACTAATTAGTCGTTGACACGAATGAAATCTCACTTGATAAAACTGAAAGTCAGACACACCAAAACTATGTATTAATGACATACTAATTAGCAAGCGATAGTTTTCACATACCAGACGTAAACAAGCACTCAAGTGGCTAATTGACTTTTTTATATAATAGAAGCATGTCCGTTGCCAACCCACTTTTAATTATTTGTTGATGGCCGAAGAATCACGCAGCTGTCTACAACATGGGTTTGAGGAGAGAACGTTTGTCTTGTCGGTGGCCTCTATGACTATAATTATTATTATTAAAATAACTGTTTTTCGCAACCCCTTATGCTTTGACGTGATTCGGAAAGGAACTGATATTACTGATGTGCTAAAGAATCACAAAGAATTGCCACGACTTCATTTGATGACAATTATATGACAATGACATACTCGACAATCCACAACTGAATTTCAACGACGAAAAACTCGTTCAAATAGATCAGTTTTCTTGAAATAATTACCGATAAATAAATGGTGAAATAAAAAATAGTGAAACTGCAAATAGTTCCCTGTCTCTTCTAACAGTATTTTATGCTTTACTCATTGATTGAGACAAAAATCCTGTAAAAGATAAGTCATATGGAAACCAGTGACCAAGTAAAATTTCTTGGGACAACCATCAATAGTAATCTCACGATTCATCGAGAAATAGACTCAATGTGTTCCAAGCTTGCTAAAAATACGTTTGCCACTCTGAACTTGAAGAAAGAAATCAGCAATATGAGCTGAAAACGTATTATTATTTACTTGTCTATTGAATCTTGAATTATGTGTATTTAATATATAAACATGGGGACAATACACCAAAATTTACAGAATTTTTATACTACGGAAAATAATCATAACAATTGTATATTATTTTACTGGTTCACGTCTTTATCTGTTATGTTTATAGTGATACTTTGTGATATGTTGAAAATATCAATACCCCACTTTCACAAATAATTATTCATTTTTGTGCCCGAGTTAAATTGTGATATGAAATTAGTAATTTTTAATACCCCTGATATTTTTGTTCTGTGATGTGTAACAATATTATCAAGCACATATTTCTTTCTATCACTATTATATTCTTCGAACATATTTTTTATTGTTAGAATAATTTTTTATAGGTACTACTTTATTTTTTGGAGCTGTATTTATATCACGATTTCCTATTTCAAGTAAAGAATTTGAATTTCAATAATTTGCAATACAGAGAATATTGTAGATAACCTTTCAAGGAACCGAGGGTACTAACTATGATCAAATTACATATTTTTAAAATTTCCTGCTTTATTTACAAAAATAAATTGAAACTCAATCAGGGTAACAGACAAGGAGAGCTCAAGAAATCCACATCTCAAATTTTAACACCATTAAAAAACATATTACTGGATGCTGTATGCCTAATTTTTAATGGAAAAGCAGATCTGCCGCAACTTTTAATACTTTCAGAAAGAAAATGCAAACGTTTTTAGTTGAAAAAGTTACTTTTTTTAAACATAACGATCGTCTCATAGAGTATATTGAGAAAGGTGCTATTGATGATATTTTTTAGAATGTCTGTCTGCGTGTTTGTCTATTGCTGAAGGAAATTGTGTGTTATTATTAAGGTTACAACTATGTACACTATTTTTGTATTTTGTGTTATAGATTCACATTTTTTGTTTTAGTTACAAAACCTTGTTGTCCTTGTAGCACTTTTATGGCATCTATCTATCTATCTACTTATGAACTCAAAGATATATTGAAGCCTGCTAAGAAGTGGATGAAATGGAACCACCGTTCGACAAACAAAAGTGGCGATACGACCTCAAACTATTCAAACTTTTTCTGCATCTTTTGATACCATCAACAATGATGTTCTTTTTTCGATTTTGACACCTTTGGGGGTGAAACAAGAAGCAGAACTGTTGCTTCATTCTCATCTCATGAATAGACAACAACTAGTAAACATTTAGAACAACTACTTTGAGTACCTAGCGCTGACATCTGGTGAACCACAAGGGTCAATCTCAGAACCAATTCTCTTTACAATTTATACCAGTCAGGTTGGGAAATGCGTGAAATATTGCAAAATCCATCGTTACGCAGATGACACACAATTTTTTCATTCTTTTGCTACTATATTGTATTTTCATGGTCGACGATTTTCTGAAATATAATCAATCGTTCCACCGTCGAGGTCAGTTTTCATGCCGGACATGTTTTTCCAGGGCTCGTTCTTCCAATGAAAGGCAAATTGGAACTCACTGCTATAGGAGGTGTTCCCTGAGGCATACAGCCTGCAGAAATTCAAGAAGAACACTGCTCTCCTTTAGCTATCACGATGTGATATCTGAGAATCAAAATATAAAAGAAATTCGTAACTGCAGAACTAATTGAAATAATTAAAATAACAAGATATTTTTGGAAAAAGAATGCCCCTTCCCATTTCAGGTGGCCCAACTATCGAAATCTTAATTTTTCAAGCACCATGATATAATAATAAATGATACATGATACTTTAGGTCATAATGTAATAAAAGGGTATATTTTTAATAGAATCAAATAGAAAAACTTCCACTTTATCATTTCCTTTCAGAATTTCTAGCGCAAAATAAAAAATGTTCCGAAATAGAAAGTTTCTATAAGTTTTTAATAAACCCCATTTGACTTGTGTTACAAAATAAACATATTATATAGACGGTGGCTTTGGAATATTCAAGCAAAGACAAAGTACTACGGAACTGTCAGAATATATTTTATACATTTTAAGGTTAGTTCTCATCGTGAAAATGGGTAGAGGAAAGATTATTGACGAGAAAATTTGTTTAATCATCATTAAATTTGCCCATTCTGGAAAATCAAACTCGGAAATTGCAAATTTGTTAGATTTGTCGCGATATAGTGTTAGAAATATAGTATAAAGATACAAAACTACCGGTTCAGTCAATACGAAGCCTCGATATATGTGAGAAAAAGCAATATTACAGATGTAGATAAAAGAGCACTGCGAAAAATTATCGAAAAGAATCGACGTTCCAATTATTTACTAGTGCAAGTGCTTTATGGAGTAATGCTATTGGAAGGCGCATTTCCAGATCCACATGCCACCGGGAGGCCCACAAACTGGAATTTGTCACTTACAAGGTAACATTTTTGATGATAAAAAATAGTGAAGTTGATACTGGATAAATATTTTTCCTGCAATATTGTTTACAATTGACAATTTTGTTTTAGGCCAAAGAAAGGCCACTCTTAACGCCACAGCAAAAGAAAAACATGTTAAGATGGGCTGAAGAACATAGATCTTGGACATCCCAATAATGGCGTGCAGTACAGTGGAGCGATGAGTCCCGATTTGAAGTGTGTGTTGGGGACAGTACAAGTAGAGTTATTCGCAAAAAACATGAAGCCTTCCATCCGGACTGTTTAAAGAAAAAAGTTAAATTTCCTGCGTCAGTCATGGTGTGAGGCAGCATGTCAGCCAAAGGGGTAGGAAAACTCCATTTTATCCAAGGAATTGTGAATACTGTACGATATTTGGACATATTAGAAGAATCGCTGTTGCCAGTCATGGAAGAATATTTGACAGGGCAAGATTTTGTATTCCAACAGGATGGCACCGGATGCTGCACTTCAAAAAAAGCTCTCAAATGGATGGGAGAGTATATCATACCACTTTTGGAATGGGTTTCTAGTAGTCCCGATTTATCTCCGATCGAAACATTGTGGCATGCGATGAAAAAAGTGTTGCGCACACATCCTGCCAGAACAATCCCTGAATTAAAGAAAAGGCTTCAGGAGATATGGGATTCGTTCACACCACAATTTTGTGAGAACTTACAAAGAATTTCTGTAGTTTTGAAAAATAAAGGAGATGTTACCCAGTGGTAAACTTCAAAACTGTTTTTTTTTGTATGTTCTGATGTATTTGTTAACGTTTTTTTATTTGTTCTCAATTTGAATAAATTTATTGGTTTTTATGTATATATTTTGGTAAATAGAGTCTAATTATGTGTTTAAATAAATAATAAAAAAATTAGTTCACGAGGTACTTTTATTTTGTCACCCTGGGACAAATTTCTGAAATAATATAATGTGGGCCAACTGAAATGGGAAGGGGCTCGTATATCACATGACCCCCTTACTATTTGAATTTCTAAAATTGATAGTGCCTTCGGTGCTTCATTTGTAAATTTACACTCACAGGTTCAATCAGATATTAGTAGATATTGAATAATTCAATTTGATTTTCGTCAAATCTCTCTTTTCACCTGATACAAGGGGATAGCCACAATTTACCTCCGCACTGTATGTGGTTTCTACACCCAAGTTAATGTATTGGATTCGATAACTGTATACATCACTGGATTAAAAAAATCCAGTTTGCGAAGTTTCTTTTGCTTTAGAACTGCACATTAATTTGTACGTCGAATTAATGTCAACTGTGTTTAATGGCTCCACCAGAAGGTCGTTACTAGTCTCTTCACGTTTTCAGTCTGTTTCCAGTTTCAATCATTAGTAGTCTCCACGAGCATTATCGAATTAACTTTAAATCGCATTGATCCTTATGCTTGGACATGAACTAATATTCGCGTCCAATTAAATGATGCCAAGGTTGCCAGCTAGCCGACAAAACACACACACACACACTTTGATTCAAAATACTACATTTTACTGCAACTCTTCTATTAAAATTGAAAATTATCATTTTTCAATTATCAAATGATTTTTTTTAACACCACCTTTGAAAGTTCAGTTTTCCTTTCTAGTTTTAGTGGCACTTTTCCTCTCTAGGGACAAAAGGTTACTTTTCCCTCTTAAAAATTATTTAAAGCTTCACATAAATACAGGTATAATTTTTGATTTATATTTTCATTATATTTTATTTTTCAAAAAGAAATTGAAAATTATTTTGGGACAGATTGAAGAAAAAAATGCTCATTGTTGAAGTTATTTGAAGACGACAATTTGGTAGGAATGTTATAGGTATTGTATTTAAAAAAAATAGTAAATTGTCGATGAAGGAGTTGCCTATGTTGTTGTTAATGCATTTTCTGAAATATTTGATAACGGCTGAGTAAGAGTACCTGTCATTACTTGATATGACTAAAATATAAGTGACACTTTCCTCCCCAATTAAATTGCGATTTTCTTTCAGTTCGCGAATTAAAGTTTTCCCATCAATAATTATTCATGTTGACGTACACAATTTTTTTGCCAATAAACGAGCAAAAATCATGGTCAACTGTAAATTCTTCTTGAATATGATAATGAAAATTTATTAACTCTGAAGTAGCTAATGTTTGTACTTGCAAGACAAACTTTTTGAGAAACCTTTTTCTAAATTCTTTTTTCAATAGGTATATATTACTTTGCATTTGGGATTCATTTTCGTTTATGGATGGTAGTTCGACCTACATTTTCGTCTATTTCAAAAATAGACATTTCACTCTCAAGTCAATTTAATATTATAAATTCTGCCTAGTTCACAAAAATATATGCAGGTTTGAAAATATGCAGTTCATTGTATGACAAATCATATTTTCTTAGAAATCTATAATAATTTGATCTCATACAAACAAGCCTTCTTTCTGCCAGGCAGTGTATAGTGAATGTATACGCAATTTTTATTCAGCAAAGCGTATAGATTCCTAAAAATAATTTCATTGATGTTTTGTTCCTACTCTTGAAATGTTTCTCTCTTCGTTTTCAGTTAAACCTTACCTTCCTGTGCATGCATGGATTGTTAGATCGACGCCATTTACACCAGCTTCATTAAGACTTTCAATAGAAATGATCATTCTCTCGACATTTGCTCTTATAGGTGTTCTTGAATCAATTCCCAAATCGCCTACAGAACTCAGGCAGTAATGATAACCAATTACCGATCAACTTCTTTCATTGTAACCAACTTGGGCCCCCTACTATTCAACATTCACATTTATGACATTAAAGCCTTTTGTATCAATTCGAAATTTTTGTAAAGTTTATTGATAATCCTCAGTGACAACCCTCAACATAAGAAAAAAGAGACTGTGTACTTCTCTCATCTTGTATACCAGCATTGTTTATATAGAAGATAGTCAACCTTATGAAATTATAATAGGATCAAAATGGCGATAGTCGTAAACCTCAGTAACCTCAGTGATCTGACTCATGTAGTAACTTGATTGAAACAATGGAACAGTTTTTGAAGAAACCTGCATCAAAATGACGTAAAATATTTATGTTTGTAACTAATCACGCTAGATGACACTCGCGTTTGGGTCCAATACCTTTTCCACAGGCGTTGACTATCTCCTATTTAAACAATGATATGATACTAGGTATTTTCATTCACTAGCTGTAGAGGAGTATTTACTCTTAAACAAGTATGTAACAAAATTGTTGCTAGTGAATCTATTTACTTACTCCATATTAGATATACCTATGTATAAAATTGAATACTAATTTTGGGCTGGCCCTGTTCGTATTACTACTAGGATTACTTAATTTTTGAGATATGGCAACACTGATAAGAATCTGTCAAATCTGACATTGTCATAGTAAAATCTGACACTTTCAATGATGAACGTACTCAAAACGTGTTGTAATACGAGTGCTATTTGTGTTGTTTACAAATATTTGAAAAATTCAACTTGGTCAAGAAATGGAATTGAATCTTGAACATTTTCGTGGTATGATTTCCTATGACGTTCGACATGGATTAAACCAACAGCAGTGCGCTGATCAACTCGCATCGACTTTTAGTGATGAACCCAAATCCAACAAACGTTGTTCGCACACGAAGCACTTCGAAACAAATAGTCTCTTGATTTTTCGGAATGACTGGACATGTCGCCTCAGTATCGTTAGAGCATTTTAAAACGTTCAATTCTGAATGGTACACAAGTATTTGTTTGCCAGAAGTGTTCGGAAAACTCAGAGAAACCAATCACAATCAAGCTCAAGCAAAACCGTTTTTGAGCAGTCAAATCATCGAATTGATAGGTCATCCGCCTCACAGTCCTTGTTTGGCATCCATTGATTTCATCTTATTCCCGCAGATCAAAAATAATTGTGAGGTAAACGTTTTTCGACGTCTGAAGGAGCGGATGATATGTTTAAGTCACATATTTTAGAGGTACCTCAATCGGAATGGAAAAAGTGCATCAAAAAGTGGTTCAAACGCATGCAAAAGTGTATTAATTTCAATGAAGATTATTTTGGAAGGCAATAAAACTTAAGTAGCATCCCACGTATTTTTCATATAAATAAATAGGTAAAAATCTACGTATTGATAGAAATGTATCATTTCGAGAATTCACCATTATTTCCAGAAACCGTCGTTAATTTGGCAACCATGTAGTCATATCACATGTCCTCTACAATGTTGCGTGTTCCCTGTCACAGTAGCAATGTGGAATCAAAGTTGAGAGAATAATTACTGAAATATTCAAACGCAATTATCCCAGCATGCTGGCTATTACTTGCCGTATTAATTATGAAAAGAATATTCGATACTTATCTTGGCATTTATTATATGTTTTGGATTACCTATCTTGATTCATAATCGTTAATAAAAGCGCATTGCGATTTAGAATGCATTCTCACTCAATTCTTTCATTAGCAAGGCATTGTTTTGAACGAGGATACTGATGGTTGGTGTTTCATCACCTTGAGATCAAATAACACGAAGATGGAAAGTAAGATCAATTCGAATTATATTAGAAATCGAAAAATATCAATAGTTCTTTGAAGGTGATGAAACATGAACATTTATCTGCCCTTACAGAGGACTATGGTTGGATTTTTGTGATCAATACTGGTGAGTAAAATCCTGAATATTTCACTTGTTTTTTTTCTATATTCCATTTGATCTGTGCTATCTATTAAAAAAACTTTGCTTTATACGACTTGTTCTCTTCTCCAATCTTTCGCTACCAGAAACAACTGCCGTGTTTTCTCGTCACTAAGGAAACAAATTCTTTTTCTACTTCTTCAAACTGACCAATCACACTTCACGATTCTGTTTTACATTCACTTTCAGACATTTACATTTATTTTAGAGATATTCGTATTGAATAAACTTAGATCATCACTACTATAGTATTTATTAACCTAAATTCTATTTAATTTCTCTTGTTTTTGATGTTGTCTTTCACTGGTTCCAATCCTGTCAAACTTCAAAAAAATAATGTTTACTTATTTCTGTATACTGTATGTTCAAAAGTATATTTTTGATCTGTTTAATCATTTTGCTAAACCTCTGTAATTTCCAATCTTATTTTCCTTTCTTGATCGTTTATTTTATTCAAGCCATAATTGTGAAATAATTTTGAATTTTCATTTGTAATAAATAAAGCTGTTACTATGGTGTTTGGTTGGGAAAAAACTATACTCGTAATAAATATTGTTATCGTAATGACCATGTTCACTATCATGTCGACTTATTCAAATGGAAAATGAATATGGTAAATAGTTCATGGAGATAAGACTCTCAAAACACAGGTGGAAGTATCACGCATGTTTCTATATAAGTTTTAGTAGATGAAAATTTAAAATAGTCTTGAGAGACATTTAAAAAAAGGACAATAGTGGTATTGACCGTAATAATGATAAAATTGAAATTTTTCAAATCGCTTCAATTACGTCTTTGCAAGACCTCTGACACTCCAGGCCATTTTTCTCCGACTCGAATAAAAATTTGAAACAAAGTGTCAAATTTGAACTTTTTCTATAAAATCGCCAAAAACTCGAACACAAAATGGGAATCACAAAAATGTTTCCTACTTTTATTGTACTTTAAATGGATCTACAAAAAATTCTCAACAATTTTTTCTATATTTCGATAAATACACTCGTAAAAATCGACTGAACTTCAAAAAATTTTCAAATCATAATCAAACCCAAAATTGGAAGATATTGAAGAACGTGAATCAATAGTTTTATAGTCCTCAACTAGGTCTAGAAAAAATTTACATGAAATTTTTCCATATCGGTATAATGAATTTTTTTATAAATACACCAAAAACTCAAAGAAAGCGACAGATTTTTAAATTTGACAAAGTACCTTTTATCGTCGCCTTTTGAAAACCTACAAAAACTTTAGAATTTTTTCTGTCATATCAGTAGTCCGGGAAATATTTGAAAAAAACGAAAAATATGGGAAAGGAGGATATGCTTTTGATAGGGAAATTTGGGCGGTTCTTGAAAAAAAAATTAAACTCATTTCAATGTTTAGAAATTAGTAATATAGTAGTACATTTTCTAAATCTAGATAAAGTTATCTTGTTCAATAATTTTTTATCAATCATTGCCAAGAAAGTGGCAACATTGTTTTCAATTATTTTGATGACTGACTGTACTTCATCAATTCAGCAACATGTACAGGTCGACAAACGTAAGGATGCCTCTGAGAATTGGTTGCGCAGTAGACACGACCCTGGAGTGGGGCAAGAGCTCAATCGCTGTGCATTATTCAAGCAGTTAACGTCGTGAGTGAACAGTCAGTGGAATAAAATTATTGTGGCGTTATTCTGATTGTGTGTTGAATTTGAAATCCTTGTGTTGTGGTTGTGTTGTGTATAGTTTTGAAATATTATTAGATGGGTTATAGTGTAGTTTGTTGTGTTTGAAAATGCCTTCAAAGAGTAAAGTGAGAAATAAGATTCTGAGCGGACAAAGTAGGGAAATTGTCAGTAATGTCATCAAATTTATGCAGACAGAAGCAATGGTAGGTGAAACCAGTATTCCTCTTGTGAAGGTTCAAGAACGAGTTGCTGCCGCAACGGGAGTTTGCGTTAGAAACATTAGAAAAATTAATTCAGAAATGAATAAAATTGAAAAAGGTGAAATGGAACAATTCTCAACTCCAAATAAAAAGAGAAAACAAAAAATCAAAAGTTACCATGGACAATGCTGATTTGGCAGTGGTCAGAGGGCATGTGATATTGTTAGTCAATTTATGTAAGTATGTTCCTCGTGTTCTTTATTATATTTACCTATTTCTGATATTGTGTGGCGATGCATTCTTTTTCTAGTCGTACTTTATTTACACTCATGGCTTCTGGAAAATTATGCAATTTTCATAAACGGTCCAGTGATCACAGACAATTATATAATTCGAACGGTTCATTAGGAATTAATGAAAATTCAGATAAGAACCTACGTGTTGTAGAAAAATTTCTCTCCCGATTGTACATTCCGATGATAACCAGCCGTAAACAGTTGTCGATCTTTGTCGCACATCTACTCACGCTTTCTATCGTTTGCGCAACTCAGAGGCATCCATATGCTTGTCGACCTGTACCTATGTATTACTTCGAAACCTAGGATGCGCACATACGCTTTTGTTGACAAAATATCTACATGATTATTTTTTGACTTCACAAACTCTGCTGTAAAAGAACTTATTTGAGGATATTTCGGAATGGTTTAAAAGTTGAAATTTAGGGGAAATGTTTTTTTTTATAGACCAATCAAGTGTGCATCCCCTTCTTTCACCTTTTTTTTTCTATGAACACCAATAACTCCAAAACCAAAGGAGGTATCAAATGGATATGAACAATTCTATTGTATAGCAGGTATAACAGGTATACAGGGTGTTTCTTAAGTACGTGTAGAAACTTTAGGAGCATGTTGCTGACGTCGAGATAAGAAAAAAGTTCCCATAAACATTTGTCCGGAAGTTATTCGTTTCTAAGATACAGAGTGTCAAAGTTTAATTCTTATATTTGTTTTTTGTGAACAAATTACAAAATATTTGTGAGATTCGATTAAAGTTCGATCTGGGATGATTTTTCAATGACAAAATCAAATTTTGTGTTAATTGTGAAAAAACTAATTTCTAATTGAGTTTATTTAAAATTTAAAAATCTTGATGATCAAAATCACTTGCATCGATTATTTCAAACCTCAATAACTCGAAGAGTGTTGCTCGCTGTCACCTCTACCAAGAGTATATTTTTTACACTTCTTATTTTTTTATTCTTCTTATTTTGACGTCAGCAACATGTTCTCAAACTTTCTACACGTAGGTACTTAAGAAACACCCTGTACAAAAAAGGTTTCAGAAATTTTTTGATATCTTGAAAAAAACATAATATTTGTTTTGTAGGAACATTTTGTTTTCTAATTTTTGTATGTATGTATGTATGTAAAAGGGGTGGGTTGGCATTGGATGAATCCATTTGCCACAGACTTTTGTTAGCTTATAGCTTTAGAGATCTAGACCAATATTTTCCAAAAATGTTACCAAAATGTCAAATATATCTTTATTCTGCATATTGAGTAGATATGTTATATTTAACGGAAATGAAATAGTATGTATTTGCAGTAGATTAAGGAGTCGTGTTATTTCTGGAGTGTGATTCAAGCAGGAAAAGAATATGTGATTTAAGTCACAGATCGATGAGTCATCGCATGTGCAATAAGGTGTTTGGGATAAACCGATTTTATATAAATGGGCTGGAAATCTTCCGTGATTTAGTTTAAGTCTTGTTATGGTGACTGCTTTTTTCCTGCTCAGAATGTAATCTGACAGGTGTGGAATTCTCAATGGTAATGTGGGATGTATGAGTGTGTACTGATTAGTGGAAGTTGTTTTTGGTTCAAGTTAGCTCTACGCGAATCCACGCCCTCACTTGTAAAATATCAACTCGTCAAAACAAAATCCACATCGAAATGTGTCCAAGTCAATCGAAAATCCGCCGCGGGTCGACTGCTGACATTGCGATCAACCTCGTGTTTTCGTCCGAAAACCGTAATAAAAATTCTACCTGGCTCACGCATAAAACCGCTGCGTGTACTTTTTAATTAGTCTGCGGCGATGATATCACGGCCCGCCAAGCTCTGGCTTGTGTCTTGTCTGCGACCTTGGCTCATTGCGGTTTCATTTGTTCGGCGCTGGGAGGAAAACAGTTGGGAAAACACTAGAAATTAGAGAACGAGACTCGACTCTGCGATATTTCGCTCCCGCCCGTCTATTATTACGCCCACTGCTGTACTTATGCAATCGGAAGAATTGAAGGACGTCTTGATGTAATTCGATAGGATAAAATACAGCATCGATAAATCCTGGTAAGTCAGAATAGTCCGGTGGCAAGGAGGGTTTTCGTGGCTGATGAAGTGCGACGGGTGTCATAATCTGCCAGAAATACTAAAGTTTTTGAAGTTTGAAAAAATACTCGGAGAGTATATCTGGAGGCGAGAGCTCTAATAAGCTCCGCCTACCAGTAAATTGTTATACCATTGGCCGACTAAAATGTTCGGCCAGTGTATAAATAAAGGCTCAAATGGCTGTTTTAGGCAGTCATCCAGGAGCCGCCCGAGGGCTCGGACAATTCCCAGGAGAGAAGCCCTCACTTCTGGATGGCTCAGTAGTGTTAAGCGTAAATTGTAAATAGTATTTCTGGTTAGTGAGTGATCTTCGGCCTGGCATGCGAATCAATGGAACCTCGTTGGTTGGCAACACCAACAATATCGAGAAAGAATTCGTATGTCAGACGCGTTCCTGCTGGTTTCCCAAATAAATGAAGAGTTCCGGAGTTGCTGAGATTTTGCGACGATGCTGTACTTCGGATAGGCGGTCTGAGCTAGCCGGAAGAGGCAATGCGTCCTAACTTCCAACTATCCGAGTGCACGCATTTGTTGACACGGGATCACCCAAGTTTTACTCATTTTGACCCTCTGAACCGAATTTCGAGGGTGGTAAACGGGAAAAGCATGCGGAAAATTGTTATGGACGGTTTTCCGAGGGAAAAGGTGAAATCCACTTTTTCGAAAAACAAATAACGGCATAATATTTTGCATAGAATTCTTTACAAAAAAGGTCCCGCCAAATGTTTCTCCAAAATGCTACGTTTTCGAGTAAAACGTGCTCGAAATTCGAAAAAATGCCATTTTCTTAATTTTCAGTGCCATTTCATTCAGTAAACTAATGATATTTTCAGGATCTCCTTGTCCCAAATCATGGATAACGAAATAGATATTCCTGAAAAAATTGTTGGTGAGGATTTCTCTGCACTGAATTTCCCGATACTTCTACCTTGCATGACAGCGGAATTTTTTCATTCGCGTAGCTCACGTTTGGACGAATTCCTTACAGTATCAATTAAAAAAGGTTCAGCACATATTTTGTCATGATCACAAAGCATTTCAGTTGCGGAATATTGGAAAATTCTGAATAAAAGTGCAATAATTGTCCGAGGAAAATCAAATAATCCATTTTTTTCCAAAAACGAATGATCCTATAATATTTTTCATGAAATTCTCCACAAAAAAGATTCAACAAGTTTTTTTCTAAATTGCACCGTTTTCTAGTAAAATGTGCTCGAAATTCGAAAAAATGCAATTTACTCAATTTTCAGTGCCCTCTCATTCAGTCAAATGATGATAATTTCAGGATCAAATTATTGACATATGTCATCATGAATAACGGAAGATTCGTATGGATTGCATGAAAGCGGCATTTTTTATTCGCGAAGCTCACGTCGTGGACGAATTTCTTATACAGACTGTCAGATAGTGACAGATTTAGGTGCCCCATTTTCGCACAGAAGCCTCGAATAGGGTTGAAAAGTACATCGATGTTGAGTAAAATGGAGGGAAATTTACAAAGGGCTCCTGGAAGAATCAAAGAGAATTTCCATTGAATTTTCCGACGACAAAATCTACTTATCCATTCGCACCACTCAAGCCATTATGTTTTTCGGTCTAGTGACGATGTAGGTTTTCATAGTTTCGATAGGCTTGTGTGAGAAAATCTGTTGAAATCTCGATTTTTCCTTGCAAGATTACACCCTCATTTTAACCCTTTAGCCTGCAACACTCAAGCCGTTGGTATTCCGAAGCCAAGTTCTATTGATTAATGATTAGGTGAACACGGCTCGCGTGAAAATATGGGCAACATTATCCTTTTATTTTTTTCTGAAAAATCTAATTTTCCATATGTTCTCCCCAGGAGCCACTCCTGAATTTCCCTGCATTTTACTCAACATCGATGTACTTTTCAACCATATTCGAGGCTTGTATGCGAAACTGGAGCACCTAAATCTGTCACTATCTGACTGTCTAATAGTGTCAATTAAAACGAGTTCAGTACATATTTCAGGGAAAAGGTAAAGAATATGGGTCCAGCTGGGATTTTGAAAAAAAATTTACAGATGCTCTAAAACGCGATAAAATGAATAAAAAAAATTAAGTTTTGTCGCGGAAACATATTTTTCTATTTTTTTTTTGAAAAAATATATGTGGATACTCACTTTCAAGACAAACATATACTATTTGTTGGATGGGTTATTTTACCTATTATTGCAATGTAAATGAACTGTGTTGTAGTGATAACACTTTCTACATATCAGAAGTATCAATTCATTAGCAGAATAAGCTTCGAATAGTATGGAAAAGGTTAAAAAAAACTAGTTTTATTATGCACACAAATTAATTTACAATTTGTTGACAAGTGAATAATTTGGAACTGCGACGTTGCCAATAGAGATTTCTAATCGTCTAAAGACTTGTTCATACCCTCGCGAATTTCACAATTTTTCTGCGAATAAATGGCTGTCAGTCATGCGCGCCGGACCAGTCATTGATGCAGAACCATGTTGTCAGCCATTTCTTTCGCAGAGAAATTGCGAAATTTGCTAGGGTATGAACGACCAGACTGATCCGCATGGACCAATAATTAGAACATGCGTAAATTATTATACAACTTTAACCCAACCTAACCTCACCTTATGTATACAGAATAACTATTCGAATTTGGATTAATATTCCAAATTAGACAAATCCAGAGTACTATCGTTCTGAATAGCCCATGCAAATTGCCTATATGAAGTCTGGTCGATTGGAACTCTTGTTCTTAGACAATGATAAAAAAGTTCTTAATTTTTTCCATCCTTATCGGAGATGCATGTAATAGCATTACACCCATCATGCTAGAAAATTGCCACAGAAATTGTATGGACAGACAACTTATGTGCATTCAACAAAGAGGTCGGCAATTCGAGTATTTAATGTAGGTTATCATGAAGAATTCATTTTCTGTATTGGTTTTATTTTCACTCAAAAATTCAATATGAAATAAATTGTTTTCTGTTTGTTTGATTTCTTCTCCTCTTAAGTAAGTTTATTTCCGAGGTAAATTGCTATCGTTCGTCTCTGAAACCACAGATATCTTTTATTATAGTGTAAACATAATTTTAATAGATACACTTATTCAAAGCGTCACTGATAAAATTTTTATATCGGAGAGTTAGGTTTTGTGGAATCCATAAACGACCTATCGACAGGACCGTAATTAAAAATTGTTGTCACTGATGTTAGTTATTTTAAATGAAACGTTATAAAAATATCAAGTGTGATGTACCACTGAATTGTGATTTTATCGCTTTATCAATATTTGTACTAAAACAGACAGGTCCGTATTTGAAAAGAAATGTTGATGGTGGCCGTGTTGAGACGAAACGTTTAATCAAAGATTCATTGTTACATTTTTATAGTACATTTAGAATACATTAAAACTTTCATTTTCCATTTTTTTATATTTTCAGAAATAACAATTCTATTCGTAAAAAACAAATAACAGCATTTTTAGTTTTCCCTGTATAACTCGGGAAGGGTGGGACTCCCTATAAATTTTCTATGACCATTGTACTGTTCTCCACAATAGTTACCTTTTCTCCCATTTAATCGTCTTCGTATCTGTTACGGTTTAGAATATAGCGATGTCACCACATGATAAAAGAAACGGCCTGTATAACCGCATGTTCGAGAAATAAAAGATCTTTCATTATTCACAATAATGTAATATTACATCTGTTGACGTGAATTTTTGACTTGAGGTATCCCCACAAAAAAAAATTAGTGGGGTTAGATCAGGAAATCTAGCTGGAAACTCTAAAAATCCAAAATTCCTGCGATCGAAATAATCTTCATTAAGTTCATGAATTACTTTCACTTCATATGGGTGCCACTTATTCTTTTTTTGTCATTTCAAATCAGACGTTTGACTCATTCATTACTCCAATGCAACTAGACACTGACTGTACGTAAATCTGTTTCTAAAATTCGGCTTAACAATAATATTAAGCTATCAAATAATTGTGGTATACATAAGTTATCGACACCATACGAAAAGCGAAAAATGACGCAAAGATATTTTGATGATTTCAGGTTATGGGACTAGTACGCAAGCTGAGGTTTGTGACTTATTTAACTATAAATATCCCGATAGACCTATTACAAGTTCGACAGCGATCAAAGTCGAAGCAAAATTTAGAAATTTTGACAATGTAGGTGATAATTATACGAAAGGTCGTCCAGGCGTAACGGAAGATCAACAATTGGATGTGTTACTATCATTTCAAGGAAATACTCATATGAATCATGAACTTAATGAAGATGATTTCGATAGTAGTCGATGATATTCAGAATGGCCAGCTAGATCTCATGATATAACCCCACTAGATTTTTTTCTGGTGGTCCCTTGAGTCGAAAGTTTACGATAACAGATCGAATATTACATTACTATGAATAATGAAATATCTTTTATTTCTCGAACATACGGTTATGTAACATAAGAAAAAATATGACATTCATACACAGAAAAATGCGTTCTTTTTTAAAGTAATATCAAAATAGGGTAATGCCATTCAAAAATATATATAATGACGTTATAACTCGAACAGTGATTACGTCATCAAAAATATGATTAGGTCAAAAAATGCGCAACTGAAAAATAAAATCGACGTGTCTGAGCTTATTTTCCCTAATGGCCATATCAAGCGTTTAATGAATTTGTTCCAACCTTTACGTGCTCACTGTATATTAGTATATTATGTAACAAGGCTAGAATGAAAATTCGATGCGAGTGGAGACTTCCGAGCGCGAGCCGAAGGCGAGCGTGAGGAACCACGAGCATCACGACTATACTTTTTCCATGATCAAAGATATTAAATATATATTTTTGAATGGAAACAAACAAAAGATAATTTATATTACAAAACTCAATCACAATACATTATATTAGGTAAACACTCAATAATTCAAGAAACATTCTACTTTGTATTGATTGTTGTAGATTTCCATTTTTCCGATACTTCACCAAAAAACACAATCAAAATATTTTCTGAAAAGGAATCCGTTTGCTTTACTTGTTTCCAATCCATGAACAGTTTGTAATATTTTTCATATTCATTCTTTGATTTTTTTGGTAGTAAACTTTCCAGTATATTATTTGCACTCTTTGTAATTTCAGGTGGTGTATTTTCACACTTTGATTCTGAATCACATTCATGATACTTTTTATATTTTCGACTGGAAACGTGACAGCAATAATTTTGACACCCAAATTGTGCCATTACGATGACAATCACCTGCGTCAAGGCTAATGTTATTATTGCTAACCAGTGTGAGAATATTATTCTATCACAAGAGAGAGAATGTGAATACATTTAAATTGCATGGGGGCAGAGGTGTTGCAAAATATTTCTTCAATCTCAAGAGAGAGAATTCCAGCATTCTGTAATCAAATTTGATTTCAGAAATGGCAAATTCTGTGATGATCGTGGAGAAAAGTCTTTCTGTGCATTTTCTTGTGATTATGTGTTATATCTGACGAATCCCATACATTTATATATGTCTAACGGAAAATAAAAATTGCAATTATTACCATTATTATTACGATGGTGGCTCGTGAAACAGGCAAATAAAAACGCGTCACACCAAAATGTCGAATTTCTTCCTCACCCCTTCCAGCTGAGATTTGTTGGCATACTTGTCAAGAATGGAAGTGAAGATAATGAACTTGATAAACATTGGCAACACAGCACCTGTCATTTCTTGATTATAGCGTCAATCAGATATAAACTTCCAGATCGTAGAATCCGTTTTATGCAAAAACCATTGATGTCATGAAAAATACATTTTTTGTATGGGCTCGATGGTCCCATAAGAATTCCGGAATCTCCCAATTTTTAAAATTACTCATGTCATTTAATTTTTTTTTCTTCAAAATTATCATAATCAAAAATCACTGTTGTTCCGGAATTTACACAAATACATTGATTTATTTGCAGAAGAAGAAAAAATTCGTGAACAAAAACTGTAGGCGTAAAACGGATTCCCGTTTTACCAAGGTAGTGTTTGCTCTTAAGAGCGTTTGAACCTATTTTCGAAGCACTTTTTCCATTTTGATTAAGGCACTTCCAAAACATGAGATTTGAACACATAAACCAGTTCTTCAGGCGTCGAAAAACGTTGATCTCGAATTTATTTTTGATCTGAGAGGATAAGAAAAAACCATTGGGTGCCAAACAAGGACTGTACGGCGGATGACCCATCCGTTCGATGTTTTGACTACTCAATAAGGTTTTTGTTTGAGCTGACGTGTGAGAGCTTGCATTGTTTTGGTGGTGAACAATTCGTCACAACAGAGTAAGAAAGCAATTGAGCAAAGACTTGAGTGAAAATAATGTATACACGGTTTGTAGTGAACAAGTTTCTCCTATGCTTGATTGATTGAGCAAACTCCTGATAGTAATATATTGAGACAATTTCAAAGTCACCATCAAATTCTGTTCCAATTTGGGATGGTTGATCACCTCTGTCGGCAATGAAGTAACTTCCTGAGGTCTTAGTTATATTGATATCATATTCAATTCTTATGAATCATACAGTTTCCAAATTTTCTTCATCGGTTGATTCTTTATTTTCCATGTCACAGTTGAAGAAAACTTGATACAAAAAGTATTTATACATAAAAATGCATACTGTGTCCAATGCTTTAGCCTTTAGTTCTTTAGTTCTAGGTGTGTACTTGTTTTCCGACGCGAAGCATGTTTTGAGTCTACCCCGTATATTATAAGACACCATAGTTCAATCATAAATCATAGAGAGATAACTCGGTGAAACATAGTTACTGCACTAAACGTAATTAGGATAAAATGTTCAATCCTTTTTTCGAAAAGTCATAAGGCATTCAGCGATAGCAGACTGATTAAATATTTATTTGACTGATTACAGCAGTCTGATTATATCTGACTAGACGAAAAAAAAGTCAATACACAAAAAATGTGTCACGTAAATATTATCAACTTATCAGACAAATGATCTGTTTATTGGTTGACTCGAGATTTTGACTATTTTGGATGATAATATAGATAGTAACTTTTTCTATTGTTTTAAACAACGTTGCCGATGTTGGGAGTCTTGCGACCCTGTACATTCGCGTCCCTCTCTTGATTTTTTCATTAATTCAACCCTTTAAAAACGAAGTTTTATATTTAGATTTTTTCTTTAATTTTGAATAATTTTGAAGCATTAATTTGGAAATTAGTCACCATATAACTAACACCCTGTATGAGATATAGGGCTGAAACTCAGTAAATAGGTGTTCAAAATATGCCCAAATCGAATAGAATATCCACTTTTCCGATAAAAAATTCCTATCTTTGATTAGAGCTGGTCGAGTTCTATAACTTGAAATTTTTATTTTTCAAAATCAGTCCATGGGTTCCAAAATAACAGGGTGTTGCGGTTTCAAATCGCACACACTGTATATGATAAAAATGAAGGTCCTAAGTGTGATCCTTGAGGGACACCTGAAATATTGTATTCTTTCAAACGAAATCCTTGAAGTGTTACAGACTGGGACCTACATTAGTGAAAATTTAACTTCACTAATTAACTAATTAGCCTATTAACAATTTCAACAATTAGACCTTCGAAATACAAAACAACACCAAGAGAATTGTTCGTAGAAAATAAGGTTATTTTTTTAGAAAAATGTACAAAACTCTAAAACTAGTGGTCTTTTGAATTGCGAAAAAATCATGCTCATTCGACAACAAAAAAGACATACGAGGATGTATTGATATCTAGTTAGCCTAGACCAGTTCCCTGCATAAACAAAATATTGCGTTAGCAACGAACAATAACTTATTAGAGGTGTCAGTGTAAAGTGTGACGTCAAAAAAGTAAACCAGAGTTACGCAATAAATTAAAAGAATGATTATGTCCACCGAAATTGTGAAAATCGAAAAATTGGAATATCGAGCCATCATCAAGTACCTGTATTTAAAAGGGTTGAGAGGTAAGCAGATTTACGAAGATATGCTTTATACCCTTGGTTATCAATGTCCTTCGTATGCGACCGTGAAAAATTGGATTGCAATCTTCAAAAGAGGTAAATTTTCCATTGAAGATGATGACCGATCGGGAAGGCCAGTTTCTGTGTCAGTCCCCGAAAATATCGATGCAGTTCATGACATGATTTTAACAGACCGTCGAATTGGGCTAAAACTGCACTGCACTGCACTGAATATTTCATACGAACACGTTCATCATATAGTTCACATAAAATTGGACATGAAAAAAATTGCTGCAAAATATTAGTCAGGAGTTAGGTGAAAATTGAAAGTTGAGTAATACAGGGGTATTTCAGGAATGATTTTGTTAAAGAAGAACAAAAAAAAGGACTCATGATCGGGAATTTCCGGATATCAGGATATAAGAATATCAGAAAACATCGCAGTGTTGTTGGAATCACAATTATTGTTGAATGAAAAATTAAAAAAAAAAACGAAGATTCGGATTTCTATTGCTTTTATTCCTTGGGTATTAGAGGAATTACTGGCATTTCTTCGGGATATTACTCGGAAATTACTTGGGTATAAGTGGAATTACTTAGGATTTTTGGGAATTTGTGTACACAATTTCCTCAACGGTTTCCCCTTGATGTGAATTGAATCATTTGTAGACGAGAAAAATTTAAATACTAAAAATTGGTTATGTCGTTGTATACAAAAGTTTTCGGTATTAGCTACAACTTTTTCATTGAACATTTTCCGCTAAGAGGTCACGTTTCGCCGCAAATTGCAAAAAACCGTTTTCAACCCTTAAACTGCATCCCAATTCCACCACTTTGAGTGTTTTTGTGTTTAAATATTTTTTTTCGTCAAAGTTGGAACCTCGACAACATTTTCCACCTGGTCCTTATTTTTTTATCTTTCATAAAAATTATAGGCACCATTCTACAATTTATCCACGTCCCCTCGTATTTCAGGGATCATCCAATCTCATACCATAAATGACTCATCCGTTATGCGAATGCCTCTCTAACTTTCGCTCTCGTTCGATCCCGACGCCGACGTCTGGCCCTCTTTAGTCTCTCTCCCCCCTCTCCGCGTCCCTTCGAGCGCGTATCGACGTCGGGACGCACCATCATAAAGACGCCCACGCATATTCGAGATTACGTTCACACGTCGGCAGATCGGGGATCCGGAGAGAACGTGATTTTTACGAGAGTTTTTAGGCGTTGCGGCGGTGGCCGTTCTTCAACCGGTTAGACGGCTTTGGCGGGCAAGGAGATTAGATCGTATACGAGGGGCAGCGGAGAAGTACTCGTTGTGGGGTTCGTTGAGTGAAATGGTTTTTAGCGGCTCTGAACTTTGAACGCTTATTTGTGAATGAAAACGCATGATGTTTATGAAAGGAATTGGTGTATATTTCTTCGTTTTACAATGTTGGCAATTAATATTGTAAATTCATCTTAAGTGATATACAGTGAGCACGAAAAGGTTGGAACAAATTCGATGAATCGGTTGATATGGCCATTAGGAAAAATAGGCTCAGACACGTAGAGTTTATTTTTCATTTGCGCATTTTTTGGAAAACTCAGATTTTTGATAACGTCATCGCTGTTCGAGTTATGACGTCATCATGTATTTTTTTCGCACCGCATTACCCTATTAATACTTAAAATACTACATATTAATACTTTAAAAAATACCGCATTTTTCTGTGTATGGATGTCATATTTTTTCTTATGTTAGTTAACCATATGTTCGAGAAATGAAAGATATTCAATTCATAATATTGTAGTATTGACTTAAAGTATCTCCACAAAAAAGTCTAGTGGGGTTAGATCAGGAGATCTAGCTGGTCACTTTAAAAATTCTCGTCTGTGGGTGGAGGACGGCTACTATAATTATTTGCCGTGGCACTCCGGGGTGACTTTCTAATTTTTTGTTGCGTATTCACTTTTCAGCTGCAGGAAAACCCTACAGCCCCACTCCGGATGGTCAATTGCACACTTCGAGCAAACACCAGATGTCGGTATTGACATCAAGGCAACTCACATCGCACTTGCCTCATAACAAGGTATGAGCTCGCCTATCGATACCGATGTAATTGAGAAAAATTTCCTCATACTCCGGATTCGAACCAGGGCAGATGCAAGCGGAAGATTCAAAGGCCAGCAAATCGAACATACATTCGATGCATCGAACCACTGAGCTATTAGCTACCACATAATAATTTTTGATTATTCACCCCCATTTCCCCCTTCCCCTCCTTCTCCTCTCCCCCCTCCTTCCAACCTCCTCCTCCCCCTCCTCCTTGCACCCGCCCCCTTGCACCCTCCCCCTACCCTAAACTCTTTCATAAATCAATCACCATCAAATCAATTGCCCATAACTTTGTTCAAATTGAAGCATATTTTTTGTGAAATTAAGTCAGATTTTTTTACCAGGCTTAGACTCAAACTCAAACTATGAAAACATACTAGAACTGTATGTACTGAAGAAATGCAATTAGTAGTAATGCAGGCAGTTGTTGAAAATCCGAGAAGATCCACACAAGCAATTTCTTATTATACGGGCGTAAAAAAACTCTGTTAAGAAAAATAAAAATCGTGCTCATAAACCAGTGTTTATTTGAACATTTCAGAAACGAAATTATGACTTGAGGTATGACTCGTGCATATGGATTCAAAGACGAGTGGAAGATCTACCTGATTTCAAAAGTATTCTTTGATAAACCAAATAGGGAGAAAAATACGGATAACGAAACTGAGCGCTGAGATCCCAGCACGTAGAGCTTTGGATGAACTTAGAGCTTGTAATAGTACAAGAGCCGGAGAAAAGTCGAACTTCACCCATATGATAACTGGATGAAACATATTTTCTATGAAGTTTCATAAGTAGACGAATACGCCTAAAATTGCTTGCGTATCAAAATGTAGTCATGGCTATATTTAATTAAAATAATAATAATGATAATGGAAAGTTTACGTAGTTTTCTCTTGAACACGAATCTGAGAGAACTTTGTAGTGGTCTATAATACTTTTCGAGTTATGACCTTTTAAATCTTGAAAATCGACCACGATTTTTTTAGTAAAAAATAGCACAAAATACCTCCTTCTTTTTTGTTGACCCTTTCTTCGGACTCTAATTAACTCATCTTCGAAAATTACTAACTTCAAGAATGAACGCCTATGAAAAGTGGGGTTGAGTATAGTAATATAAGAAGGTTAATTCTATTTGTGAAACTTTTTGTTTTGATAATTGTATTAGTTAAATATGAGAAAAATATTATTCAATGTGAGTATAGTCATGAGTGAGGTGATGTCATTCAAGATTCAGAAGTTTAGTTGTAGGAGTGGGGGGGGTTGACATATTTGTCAAAAACTGTACCTGTCATAATAAGTATCCATGGACCTTGGTGAACGTTTCATTTTTGTTTCACGTTCGAAAATATTCAGGGTGGATTTCCTAAGTAACTATTGCATGGGAAGGCAATTCCATTCATTTCATAGTTGAGCAATGCAAAATTAATGAGCCCATCTAAAAACTATAACTGTCCAATTTTGATAGAACGAAGAGCTATGTAATCAGTTGTAGTAAATTCTATTGAAATTTCTTCAAATTACGTCATAATTGCAATCGTTAAAATAATGGCCCTTATAAAAATGCTCCGTAAATTTCATTAGATATTTCAAACTTAGGTAATATATCTAGATTAGTACCGAATAATAAACCATTTCCAATTATCAAGAGTATCGCTAAATGTATCTCCAATTACCGGCAAATTGAGTCTGAATAATTCAATTTAGAGTAGTAAAATGGTCCTAAAACTGTTATTATTCAGAATGCATTACATCAAAACCTGTCAGGATTCAGAGGGGTTTTTTATATTTATAATGGCGATTTTAACTATTTGTTTTTTTTTTAGTTCCAAGTTAAGGTCCAACTCACTTATGACGACTCCTTTTGAAGAATATTTTCCTCATGAGAGGAATGCAATTATCAAAAAAATACAGAGGTAATTACACTGCGAAAACTACCTGTCGCCGTGACACCACAACTAAAACTGAAAAATTTCAGATTAACTAAAGAGTGAAAATGCCGCGTTTCTAGCACAATTTGATTCAAGGTCTTTGTCAGTACTATATGATATTTCTCATCCCAATAAACATTTTCATTTATATAATAGTAACCGTAAAGTTATCAGCACTATTTTATAAAACCGTAATTTATATAAGCTAAGCATAGTAATATTTCTGTAACTATTATAAACCCTTTACAACACTTAAATGGAGCAATTTGTAAGAGTTACGAACACCTTTCTTAAGTAACGTTATAAAACTTATATGTCTATAACTAATAGTTACAGAAATATTTCCGGTACCTTTATAAAACTTTCTATAAAACTTCTTCTGGGAAAAGGATGGAATGATATTTAGTTTTATTACTGACTTGGTTACTCTTATAAACTTTTCCGATAGAGTTGTTGGTAACCTTACCATTACTACATTATTTCTCTGTCAAGCAGTCATCTGTCACATTTCCAATATGTGTTTTCTCTTTTTAGCATACATTGGTTATTATATTACGTTTCTTTTTGTTAATTCCACAATTTTAAACATCAGACGGTATAGTAATTCAATTTTGTCTCCATGTTTTTATATGATATTAATATGGATGATATTATGCGCACTTTAATACATCATGTCCACACATACGGTTAGACCAAAATTATATTGCCAATCTTTTTTTACTGTAAATGCTAGCAAGGCACTTCTAAAAAATTCATTGGCCTTTTAAATATGTATGATTAAGAAAATTATTATTGAATTTAAAAATATAATTATATTGATTTTTTTAAATTTGTTTATAAAACGGAATCAATCACATGTTCTTATAATATAATGTAAAATATGAAGTCAGTTTTCCAGAATTATGTTGAATATTTAATTTTTTATTCCTATTTATATATGCATTTTAGAAAATTATCATGGCGGATAGAACAAACACCCTTATACAAATTAGTTACCACAAAATTACTGTCGGTAACACTATACATTTTAAAGTTACACTGTATATCCAGAAGTGGTGATTCTATATAACTTAACTACTATAAATCCTTAAGTGTTAGTAGAGTGTCACTTGTTACTAAAAGTTTCATAAGAACTTTAGTATCTGAGGTTTAAAAAATGCAAAAACGATGCTATTATAAAACTCAGAAACCATTAGTTTTATTACGGAAGTAATGGCAAACCTTATATAAATTTGTTATATAAATTGAGGTTACTATTACTTCAAGTTTTATAACACAGTGATATAAATAGTTACAACACTTCATTATAAATCTAGAACTTACAGTAATGGCATACAACCCTAATAATCCTAAATTACTATAAGTGTTGCAATATAACTTCAAAGCATTTCCTTATATAATTGTGTAACTTATAAATACTTTATAAGAATATCAGTTACTATAAGTCACGAAAATTGTTTATTGGGATGAAATATATCAATATTTCTTCATTTCTGAAATATTACAATGAATTACACTCGTGCATAAAAATAACCAGCTAATTTCACATTGAAGCGTGTTAGTATAAGCGGAAATAATATATTGTACAACTAGTGGGGAAAATAGGATATTTCAATTCAAACGAGTGTGACGAGATGATCACGAGCCATAGGAGGGTGGTTTTTCATATACCTATTGTCACACGAGTATAGAATATCCAGTTTCTGCACGAGTATTACACTTCACTTTTCCACAAAACGACATGTTAAACAAAATACTACGAGATTGTCTTCATGGCACAATAACAAATATATCAAATTTTGCGTGATACGTACAACACATAATTTTTACAGAATTTAATGTTACATTTCACACTAGTGCGGAATGATATATTTCTTACTAGTGTTTTTTGTTCAGTATGTATTTCAAGTAGATCATTAGCAAACACATTATATTTTTTCTACAACCACACTCCAAAACATGCTTTTCTGCATAGTTTTACGTTCGCAATCATGATTATTTCTCACAATAATTGAAATTTGTCATTAGTGTGCCGCAAAGTGACATTTCTGTGCCACAAAGTGACATTTCTGTGCCAAAATTTTTCAGTACCTAATTTCTAAGCAATACAGTTTTCGTGACAGCAAGGTGAAAGTATATTTTGAAAATTCTGCATTTCGAAGGGATATTGAAGGGATATTCGATCAGGCAACTTCAAGAATGAATAGACAAAGTCTATTGGTTTATATAATATGAAGGAAATTGTCGTACAAATTCATAATATTCTGAACAAAAATCATAGACATCACTACTGCTGTCTCAAATACCCACATACACACTATCCATTGCTAGGCAACGGAGCAACATCAATCGAATCATTTGAATGTCAACAAACGTCAAGCATAAAATATTCGTAAAATATTCTTGTCCCGTCATTTTTTAATGAGATTGAACTAATATGGATAGCGACAGTTCTGAAATTGAAAATACTCCGCCAGAGCTAAGAGAACAAGTTAATTCATTGTCATTGAATTTACTACCTTCAACTTCAAGAGGAAAATATGAAAATGCATACAAACAGTTTATGGATTGGAAGGAAAAATACAAAACTAAAAGTGTTTCTGAAAATATAATTTTGGCATATTTTGAAGAACTATCCAAATCAAGAAAAGCCTCTACTCTCTGGTCAATATATTCAATGCTAAAATCGACTATTAATATTAGAAATATCAGAAAAAACAAGAATGAGAGCGGCTTAAAATCCTCTCCCTCTTCCCTTGCTTCTCTTGCTAAGAATGAGTCACTGACATTTCATTCCGTCTTATAGTATAGTATTATTTTTAGCAAAAAGGGTGTTGTAGAAAAAGTATAGTGTGTAACACGAGCAGAAATGCAATTTCTCACTTGTTTGAATTGCAGCACTCGCTTGCGCTCGTGCCGCAACTTTTTCAAACTCGTGAGAAATTAGCACTTTTCTGCACTTGTTGCACAATATACTATTATTTCATCATGTGAAATAATAGTTATTTATTGTATAAGTGTTTTAGATATCATTTTATTTGCGCAAGAATGTTTAAACGCGAGAGCGAAGCTCGAGCGTTTAAATTTCTTAAGCAAATACAATGTATTTAAAACACTCATTTAGAATCAGAATCGCGGAAATTTTTCACCACAAAATGATTTGACGTTTTGCTCTGACAGCGGCTGTCACCTCCTCAAAAATCATTGAAATAACATACAAAAATATCGGGAGGTGTTGAATGGTTGCTATATATTTTCGATTGTTTATCGACTCCATCTGTAAAAATTTGTGAAGTTGGTGAAAATAAGTAAAATGTGATTGATATTCAAGATTGTATTTTTCATTATTCCACGGTTCATAAGTGTGGATAAAACTTCAATAATAAGGTGATTGTGGATAAATAAATATTTCACTGGTGCCATTGGGCGAACTTGACGACAGACAGTTGACCATTATTTTCTGTTCAATGCTTGCGAAAGACTGGACTTTTTGTAATATTATTCTTTGCCTCTTGAATGCAGAACTTTTCAATAGGTATAGACAATAGATGAGGATATCTACTATCAGTGTTATCTTTGAATAATGATAATTAGCAGTATCATATTATTACTGAAATTTACATAATTTGATTTACATAATCTACAAGCGCATCTTAATTATTACCGTCCATTATATTGTCGATATAACCCTGTCTAACAATGCCATTTAATTGAAAATGAAATGAATGATGGTTTTTCGGGTTTTTAGGCCGACGTTTATTTAGAGAAAATCTCGACGTTTCGCCAACACGAGTGGTTGGCATTTTCAAGAGAAATGTTTACAGTTTCGATCACTGAACACTACTTGTTTACAACAACACAAAACAAGTAGTGTTCAGTGATCGAAACTGTAAACATTTCTCTTGAAAATGCCAACTAGTCGTGTTAGCGAAACGTCGAGTTTTTCTCTAAATAAACGTCGGCCTAAAAACCCGAAAAACCATCATTCATTCAACGATGGCCGCAAAAGCCTTCCACAATTTGTGAAAATGAAATATTTCAACTCAACTCATTATGCATCAAGAATTATATTAAAACGAAAAAATAAAAGAACAATGATCCTTAATTCTTCACGGTATATGCAAGAACGTTACGAGACAGGTAATTAAATTTGAAATAACAACCGAGTAATTCAGATATCACGAAATCAGTCGGACGAATAATACTTATCAATTTTATTCAATTGTTATTTTAACTGGCACATTTGATGCATAATGCCCGGACACGGTTAGAATAATACAGCGATTAAACATTTCATCGACAATTTAGCACTAAGTTATAGTCTACTAATTTTCAGAAATGGATAACTTCGATTATAATGGAAATGAGCAGGTGAGAGAGGCAGATAGTTGTTTGTTATAGTTTCACAAAAACTGCTTGAATTATGATGTTATAAATGGTTGAATACCAAAAGTGAGATTCCTAAAAACCATGGTGTGCCCAGTGATTCGATTTTGTTTAGATTTTTCAGAAGACAACCCAAGTAGCACACCTATATTGGTAAAATATTGATACAATATTGTGAACATATGGCGAGAAAAAAAATGTGAACATTCGGCGATATTGGTCCAATATTACTTGAATAATATTGGCGAAATATTCTCGAACTAATATTGGCCTCAAAATATTTGGCGATATTGGTACAACATCGCTGATACAATATTCTGACAATATTGGCACAATATTCAAAAGTTATATTGTCGAGAAGTAAAATGTGAACATTTTGCGATATTGGTCGAATATTGTTTGAATATTTTAGAAATAGTTTTGGTGGAATATTCTTGAAGCAATAATGGCCTCAAAATATTTATCGATATCTGTACAATATTTATCGATATTGGTAGAATATTTATCGATATTGGTACAATATTTATCGATATTGTTACAATATCATTGAATATATTGGTGGATGTCAATATACCTTGCTAAATTATTAAATGTCCTTTAGTTGATGAAGGTGACACCAGAGTCTGCCTTTTGATCGCCATAACCGATGAGAGAGCTGTCTTGAAAACAAGCTAAGGGAAGTATTTAATATACTTTCGTAGGTTTTAGAAGACGTTCTATATGTAGAGCCACCTAGCGGATTTTTATCCAAGTTTGATAATGATATAATTTCAATATGTTTCATTGAATATTCGGCCAATATTGTTTTAACGATATATATATATATATAAATATTATTGAACCAATATTGACCCAATATTAATTAATAAGTTTTGTTGAATATTGGCGAAATGATATTCAACCAATGTGTAATCACACTTGGAGATACAATATAGTTTTTATTTCCAGAATCGATATTAGGGGAATATTGGGATTGCGATATTTATTCTAGATGTTAAAAACGATGTGAAGACAATATTGTTTTATTGATATTGGTAAATATCGTTCAACCAATATTGACTCAATATGAGTTATTACAATTTGTCAAATAAAGTGGAAATGATATTCAACCAATATTCTAACAAACTTGAAAATACTATATAGTTTTTCCCCTATAATCGATATGACTGGAATATTTGGATTGCAATATTAATTCTAGATGTGGAAAACAATATATAACCAATATTGTATTATCGATATTGGTAGAAATTATTAATATTTCGTGTGATAATCTACATTCAAAACTAGTTCAACCAATATTCCACCAATATTATTAATATAATATTGTTTTATGAATATTCACCCATATTGGACCAATATTGATTTTTCATTTACAATATATCTATATTGGCCCAATATGGAACCAAGATTCAGCCGATATGATGTGCTACCTGGGAAATAAACGAATGAAGGTCTGCTTCTTTAGTCGCTTCCAGAGATGGCGCCCTTATAGAATTTTAGTCCTGTCAATATTACAGGAATATGGTGATTGATGACTGTTGTCAATTTTATAGAATTCCAAAATTTCAAAAATAGTTGAGTAGTAAGTGGAATGGAAAGTATGATAGTGTTGAATATAATCCTTTCGGATTGAGATATCTTGAACATCTATATAGATAATTTACTTTAAAATGTATTATTTTTAATGAATAGTTTGCATGTTCTTAAAAAGTCAGTCTATAATTATAATCAACTATTATACCAAGATATTGGAATTTTTCTCCAGTTTGATTATTTCATAACCAATTTTCATTTTTATGTTCTTTATGAGAAAATTGTTATAATTTCTTTCATTGGCAATGACCATGAATTTACTTTTATTGCCAAATTATTTTCAGCAGATTTCCACAGCACCATTCGTATCAATATCATGATGATTTGATATCAAACTCATGCAACAAATCTGGAACAACTTGGGCCATAATTAAGGAGCTACAAAAAAATACCCAATTGAAGATTGAACTAAGACATGACTCCTCTGGAAATGGAAAGAAACTACGTTAAAATTGAAGTAACTTTTTGTAAGATCTAACAGAAAACAAGTACTTCCCCGGCTAAAGCCACGCAGGACGTTGAACCACATCAGATAGATATTGAGAAAGACCCTATATAACTTGAGAGAAAAAATATGAAAGAGAAAATTTGCATTTTCATTCAGATAGTTGATTATTTATTAAATGTCCAGTTTCCATTGGAGAATCTTATCTATAAATGAGATAAGGGATAATGTTATTCAGAAGTATCACTCACAGAAAATCGCTCATTCCATTGATGCGTGAATATTTGCATCTCTTTCGCTAGGCCTCCAATACATTTTGGTCGACAAAAATCTATTTCACTCTTTTAAGATCATCAGGGAGGTCGGAAGAATTGGAAAACATACACTGATAAAAATACCCGATTAGAGACAAAAGAATCATGCCTTTGGATTATTTTCTCTTCTAACAAAGAAATTGTCTTCGTCCCAAATATTTTGCTCTTGAATGAAAATCATTGTTGCTTTTGTAATAAATTTTCTATTCTTTTGGCTTCAAATGCTTTTGAAAGAACATTATTAACTTTGTCTCCAGTCCTGCTTGGTTGACTCTTGTCTCAAAACCATAACCACTTGATACAAGGTCCAAATGTGTTTGGTTGACATAATCTACCTCAGCTATCTTGGCCATGTATGAGCTCGGGTCTACCGGTCTACCCGAAGTTTGCCGATACCCATTTGAATTTGAGCAAGTCGCAACGACCTGCGCCCGCGCAGCGGGCGCAGGTGCAGGGTGCAGGTGTCAGCGTATCAGTTTACTGGTCACTAGTTAGCGCCATTCTGCTATTGTATTTTCTTATGTCGAATGTCGATGAGTTGATGTTGATAAATGGTGTTTGCTGGCAAGATTTCTGTTGTGAATAGGTATGATGAGTGAAACCGGTTTAAAAAAAGTGGTATCGGTGATACTATTCAAAACTGTTTTCGTCCCATGTGTCTACGCCGGACCGTTCAAAAGTTAATAGGGGGGGAGTATTTACGTCCACACTGTATAATATTACAATGTTAAGCTATAATATGAAAATTCGTCAATATAGGTAGAAATTTATTTGTTTTACTTCCTTTACGAGTTTTATGATTTTGTTGGTACCACCTAGAGTTAAGTTTGTTTTGTTCCTTATTCACCAGTAATACCAATTTTTCCCTGATTTGTGTTCAGTAACCAAAGTAACGTGTTATGTGTTATTATTTAAATAAATACGTTTTTATTAATATTTGTTTTTCTTAATATCCCTTTAAGTTTTTATGAATATTTAAATTTCTATTTTGAATTTGATTTTAACCAATGCAAGTTTGTTGCTTTAAAACTTTCCAAATTTTCACATGAACTATTATTATCTTTTAAAAAGATCCTCAGGAAATTTGGCCTAGACCATACACATTTTGTCACAAGACCGTTTTGGATCTTTTTAAAAAAGAGTAAATTTTTCACTTGAGGACGCAAGGATTCAAAACAAAAATTCAACATAAACCTAAGATTTTAAATGAAACATTTGTTGGTTTTATATCAAAAGTCTTTTATTTCAAGACAATGACATCATGTCTATTATTTTAAAGCACGTAATTTTCAAACAATCTCCTAATGAATTTGATCTTTTGCTTAAGTTCACATGACAAAACTAAGGTTTCTTGCCTAACATTTATATAACTTTGTGCTAAAGAAAATGATCAAAGAAATTCAAATTTTGGTTCAAAATATCCATGCATTTCGCCCATATCAAATGCTGGGCCCTCTTGAGGAAAGTTCAAATTCTTTCAAATCATCAAGGAATCCTTTTTATCAGTGTACTCTTCAGAAGCAATTTCACACTGTAATGAGGAATTGTTGGACTTCTTGTGCGGTGAAACTTTGAAAATATTTTTCTGACATAAAACCTGTCATGGGTATGGCATGTTGATTTCATTGAAAATATGAACAGGATGTTCATAAAGTCAGTTGTGGAATCATCTGCGACTGAAAGTTGGAATTTAGTCGCTGTTTTCCATCGTACAAGATAACCTCTCTTGGAAGGGATTCATGTTTTAAAGAGAAACATTCTCAATTGAAAATTGAATCAATACATTACTCCTCTGGAAATGGAAAAAACCTACGATGAAATTGAAGTTACTTTTTTGTAATATCTAACAGAAAACAACTACGTCCCCGGCTAAAGCCACGCTGGACATTAGCCATCTCAGTTGATACAAATTTTCTTTAGAGTAACGTCACCTTAAGTAACTCAAGTTTTTTTATGTTTCCAGTTACTAAATGGGAACTCGCACAAATGATTAACAGATTGAAAAACTCTAACTCCACCGGAATCGATGAAATCTCCAACAAAATAATGAAAAATTGCTCTGGTGAATTGTGAGGGGTACTGACTTATTTAGTTAATCTCTCAACCTCAAAAGGCATTTTTCCGACCAATCTCAAACTTGCTAGTGTTTCTCCTATTTTCAAAAAATATGTCCCAAACAATATGGATAAATATAGAGTAATAAGTATTCTTTCGAATATTTCAAAACTCTATGAAATTAACATAAGAGAACAATTGGAAGCATATTTTACAGCAAATAACTTATTATTGCCCTCTCAACATGGTTTCACCAAGAAAAAAAGCACTGACACGTCACTGTGTAAATTTCAAAATCGAATAGTAAGTGCTCTAGACAAAAAGAAATCAGTTTTAGGATTATTTATTGACTTTTCACGGGCCTTCGATTGTGTAAACCATGATATTCTGCTCAAAACACTCTCAAGATATGGTGTAAGAGGATTACCCATATCCTTACTAAACTCATACTTATATAAGAGAAGACAAGTAGTCAATGTTGGAAAAAGTCTAAGCACCGAGAGAAATATTGAGGATGGAGAACTACAAGGATCCATTCTGGGACCCTTCTTGTATACAGCTTTTGCCAATGACTTGTAAGTGTACCTAAATAAGTACTTGGCCATTCACTGTACATGTTATGCTGATGATACTAATATATTAATTATTGAAAACGATATAGACTCTGCGAAAAACACGGCTCTTGAGACATACAATAAAAGTATTACGTGGTCGAAGAAAAACAATTTAATGTTGAAGGAAGCTAAAACTAACGTGTTAAATTTCAAGATGAATACTGGACAACAATTTGAGTTGAATCTGTTTGTTGATACTGCTTTGGAATTGAACCTGAGTCAACAAAAATGATGGGTGTTGTTTTTGATGACAAACTTCAATGGAGGACACATATAGACAACTTATGTAATAAACTCAGAAAAGCCTGTTATTCTCTCAGGTTTCTTTCCAACCATTGTAGCCAAATAGTACAGGCTAAATAGGATATGACCCAAAAAAAATTGGGCCTTTTTGATTTTCTAGATTCTGGGAAGTTTTGGGGTACCGAATAAGTCTTGCAACTCTTCATAAAAGTACGGGCACAGATTTTCGAAATTTTGGGACTTGAAACTCAAAAATATTTTGAATCGTGAATAACGCGAAAACCATGACGAATTCGAAAAAAACTGTAGTGACAAAAAATGTAGAGCACAAAATTTTCTACAAAAAAGGTCATGAGTAATTTTTTGGTGGAGCCACTATTTCTGAGTAATTCTCTCAGTGCGAATTCAAGCAAATTTACATCCCAAGCGCAAATTAAAATTGCTTTAACTCGTTGAAAACTACTCCGTTTTCAAAGAATCAAAATGCATAATGATGGGTAAGTTCTCTATTTTGTACTTCGGTAAGGTAGCATAATTTTCGATTTAGGAAATTTTCGAAAATCTTGCGAGATGAAGAGGTATATTGGCCACACAAGCACTTGAAGTTTCAATGAATATATTCCATCACTCGCAATATCAACAAGCAAATCCAACGAGAGATTTGTCGTTCATATTTTTCATATTTTCATGAATATAACATACATGAGTTACTTCTTGGTTTCAAATGAACTAACTTTCAAAAAACGCGATCATGAACACGATCTTCGTTCTCGATTGATTATTATTTCGATATTCACAGACTTTTTAATAGTTTCTCTTATCCAAAGATGAGGGTATTCATTTTGAAGCGTAGAATCTCAGCTTCAAGTTCATATAAAAACATTCTCAGTGTGATGTATCCTCATTATGAAGATTTTGAAAATGCATAGAAAGGTCAAAATGTCCCATTTTTCCGTAAATATTTCCTTAATTATCCAAGAGTAAGTTTCTTCGAAAAATTCATGTTGTATTTGTGAAAACACGTTACAAAGAATCGATTGCGGGTCGTTACATTGTATTCAATTACTTGGTTGAAGAATACGAAAGCTTTCTTTTTGTCTATTTCCCGCGAAAAATTCGGCCACCACAGCCATTATCACCGATAACCACGCACGTGTGCAGTTCACAGAACTCATAATTATATCATGAGATATAATTATGAGTTCTAAGGTGCAGAAGACGTGTTTTGTGTAGTAAACATTTGTCAAGTGCGTACTGCTTTCTGTAGTCTTCACGGTGTTTTTCACATAAAAAAATTGGATTGTTCACTGAGGCCAGTGCAAAAATTGTGGATCATAAATCTAATTGAATCAAAATATTTTCCTAGGTTAGGACAAAAGAGAAACCTCTCCTGAACTGGGGCACATCCTCTATCCTGTCTGGTATGTTTTGTATACAAAAGTATGCTATAAGGATCATTGCTAAGCTGGGCTATAGAGATTCTTGTAGAAAAAGTTTTCAGAATCTGAAAATTTCAACGACAGCAGGAGTAAACATTATGGAAGCTTGCACATATATCTACCAAAATAGAAATATATTAGCTGCTAATAGAGCATACCATAGTTATTCTACTCGAAATGCCCACTCATTTTTACCTAGTCAACTTCGCACTGCTCTTTACCAAAGAAATTTTGAGTTTCAGGGATGCAAACTCTTCAATAAACTCCCCGATAGCATGAGAAATTCTGAAAATGTGCATATCTTTAAATTAGAACTGAAGCAACTTCTTCTGTCAAAGAACTGCAACAGTATAGATGAGTTTTATCTGTATTCAAATACATATGTGTATATAGGAAGGAATTATTTATTATTCATTATTATATATAAGTATGTGTATATTCATGTGTGTATGCATCTGTTTATGTTTAAATATGTTTTTTTCCATATTCTCGATTTTACTACTTGGTGACATCCTCCATTTTAGTGTAGTATAGTTTTTTCTTTCAATATTGTACACTGACCTTTTCCTCTTTTTCATTTATACTTCTGCTCCTGTGGTTGTACAGATCAATTTAAGTAAATAAAGAGATTATTATTATTATTATTATTATTATTTGATTTATTGAATTGTTAAGAGCTTGTACCTATAGCGTTGGGTCTGAAGAATAAATTAAAGTGTCATCAGCAAACAAATGAAATTTACGATTCCCTGATGCCTAAACAATATCATCAATCTCAAGAACAGTAAAGGCACAAAAACCACAAAGGCCCTTCGAAACCACAAAGCCATTTTCTATTTCCAAAGAGAGTTTATTATTGAACTTTGCTTTCTGTTATCTGTAATCCAGATAATTAGCTAGCCATTCCAATGCCTCACCCTTGATACCAACACATCTTCATTTATTAATCAACGTATCCCGACCCACAGTTTTGAATGACTTTCGAAGGTCATTTCATTTTCTCCTAGACTTTTTTCCAGTAATCCAGGACACATTGAAAGGCTGTTTCACAGCTATACTTTGAAAACCTGACTGAACATTGTTCACAATTTTGTTTTCCTCTACATAGATTACTATTTGCTCATATACTACCTTTTCAAGGATTTTTTCAATAGAGTTTAGCATATTGACTGGACTTAAATCAGAAGCATTGTTTGAAATTGCAATTTTTGATATTGGGAAGATAGTTGAAATTATCAAGTCTTTGAGAAATGTGCGCGCCTCTAAGATTATTCTTTTGGTCGCCTCTTGGGACAGGCATGGTTTACATGGAGCCTTCAGTCAGACCACATAAAAATAAATAATCAACTCTCCTGTTGATTGCAAAAAATACGAAAATGATTTATTACAATACAATATGCTTAACTATAATGTACCCACTACACACCGTACAAAAACGGACAATCATTCCGTTTTAGTAGACTCTCCATATCCCGCAATTCTGTGCCACTGTTCTCACTCGACCTCATAAAGAATTCGCTTTGCAACTACCAACGGGAATTTATTGCCCACAACCAACCGTTACTAATTAATTTGACAAAACCTAATCTACCGGAACCCCATAAAGTACCTCCGCCATCGCCTGCATGCCATTTCTTTCACAACCCGCGGTACAGCACAGATGTTCTCCTCCCACCACGTAACGAACGCATTGCTTTGCATTACTCCTTCTCTATGTAACCCTGACTCTTTTCGAACTACTTGCGAATGTTCCAATATCCAAACGTGACTACAATCCATATCTCCCGATCAACATTCGAATGGGCTCTTATCGACCACCATCGCAGATAGTGCTACTGTTCAGAGTCGATTTAATAGGGTGGAGGATTTGACGTGTCTGGTGGTTTTAATCAATCTATATGTTGAACAATTTTGAAAATTTTAAAAAGGTAAGGAAACGGTCTCGCGAATTTTAGAGAATAACTAGATAATTTTTCTAACTTTGACATTTTTAGACACAATTTTTTTGATATTCATTAAGAGGAACTTGTACTCTACCATAAAACACTGTAAGCAAGGGTTTGGTTGTTCCTAACTCTTTTGGTTAATTTTTCACTTTGAGTGAATTAAAAAATAACTCAATATTGGTAAAGATGTTATCTATATTCCACTTATTCTCACTTTTTCAAAATTTGATCAAGTTTTTAGAAAAATATCGCCAAAGTCATGTTAAATTGTGAAAGGCTTTCGCGGCCATCGTCACTTGGTGTTTCTTCGGGTTGTAAGGCCGACGTATGTTTATAGAAGATTTCGACGTTTCGCAAACACGAGTGGTTAGCAGTTTCAAGAGATATTTTCAATTTTCTGATTTCTTAATTCGCTGTCAAATGCTTGACATTTGTTATACGTTGTCTCAATAAATACCTGTGATTTGACGTTCTTCCATCTGATTCGTACATAGCGTTAGCTGACATCATAGAATCGTTCGTACCGTTATTTTGTGGGTAGGGAGCTAATTGAGAATTTTTGAGAACTGGAAGCCAAACCTTGTTCAATTGTAGTCCTTCTTCGGTCCTGTTGAAGTTGTTGTGGTGTTTCTGAATTTCAATTGCTTCCCGGAAGAGTCTTGGGTGATAGGCAGATGTTGAAGAGATGACTTGGGTTTCTTCAAATTTCACTGTATGGTTATCGTTGTTGAGAGTATGTTCTGCGACAGCGGATTTCTGTGTGTGCCCTAACCGACAGCAAGCCTTGTGCTCTTTGATTCTTGTTTTAACGGAGCGTTTCGTGGTTCCGATATAAACGCTGCCACAGGAACATGGAATGCGATAAACCCCAGAGGAGCATAGTGCGTCTCGTTTGTCCTTCGCTGATCTAAAGTGGTATTTCAGTTTTTTTGAAGGTTTATAAACGGTTTTAATCTCATATTTTCGTAGAATACGGCCAATACGATCTGTAACTCTGGGAACATATTGTAAGAATGCTTTTCTTTTTTCGGTGTTGGTTTGACTACTACTTGGTTCACTGGATGGGCAGTCATTTGGTCTACTATTTATTCTTCCGTCTCTGATTTCTCTTCTATTTTTCATACACCTCTCAATATCTCTTTCTTTGTACCCATTAGAAAGAAGAGCGTTCTTTAGATGTTTCAGTTCAGCTTCCAGGTATTCAGGTTCGCAAATTCTTCTAGCTCGATCAACTAATGTCTTGATTACACCTTGTTTTTGGCACGGATGATGGTTTGAGGTATTGTGGAGATATCGATCAGTGTGTGTTGGTTTTCTATATACCGTATGCCTCAGACGTCTTTCTTTTCTAGAAATGAGAACGTCTAAGAATGCCAGTTTCTTCTCATTTTCAATTTCCATGGTGAATTGAATATTCGGGTGTATGTCATTGATATGGTTAAGGAATTCATATATTACCCAAGACTCTTCCGGGAAGCAATTGAAATTCAGAAACACCACAACTTCAAAAGAACCGAAGAAGGACTACAACTGAACAAGGTTTGGCTTCCAGTTCTCAAAAATTCTCAATTAGCTCCCTACCCACAAAATAACGGTACGAACGATTATATGATGTCAGCTAACGCTATGGACCAATCAGATGTAGGAACATCAAATCACATGTATTTATTGAGACAACGTATAACAAATGTCAATCATTTGACAGCGAATTAAGAAATCAGAAACTTGAAATTGCTACCCACTCGTGTTGTCGAAACGTCGAGATCTTCTATAAACATACGTCGGCCTTACAACCCGAAGAATCACCATGTAAAAGTCATGTTTTTTGATGATTTTCCTATTATTTATTTATTTTTTTGAGAAAAACTAAATCAAATTCCGAAATTTTTTCATCCACTTATAATGAAAACTAAACCTTGACCTTGAAAGTTAGGGACAACGAAACCGTTGCACGGAAACATTTTGTATGCGGATAATAGCGCCACAGTCTTTCAGTTTGTTAGGTAACACTTCCACTCAAAATATTTTGAAGTTTGTCAACAAAAAAATGTAGAAATAATTGTTTGATTCCTGGTTCATTTCGACTAGAAGGAATTAACAGCAGGACTGACTAATCCAAACATTGGTCCTTCCAACAAAACAAGAAAAAAAAACTTCCTGAAACATGTCCATGATGCAGATTCTTAGAAGAAGTGAAAGAAAATCTAAACGAATTACTACAGAAAGATGTATGTGCGATGACCGACAAGTTAGAATATCACAAGAATGTCCAAGAGACAAAATAACGATAAAGGGCAGATATACAGTGTGTCTCACTTCTCATGGAAACACCCCGTATCTTCCGTAATTTTTTACGTAGAACCATGAAATTTCCAGGATCGATAGATACACTAAAAATTAACTCACTGCACGGGAATGGTTGATCTACGTAATATACACTGCACGCCAGCAGTGAAGGAACCACCCATTTTTCCATCGCTGCTGGGGTGCAGTGTACATCATGTAGGATGACTCGTTTTGTGCATTGAGTTCATTTCTAGTGTATCTATTGGTCCTGCAAATTTCAGGGTTCTACGTATAAAATTACGGAAAATACGGCGGTGTTTCCATGAGAATTGAGACAAATTCGGATTTTTCAAGACTGAAATTTTTCCTGGGAAAACGTGCCTCTGTAGTAAGTTGGTGGTCCTGATCACAAATCTGAAGGAATTTTTAGCCTATTTTGCCCCCTAGTATGTTTTACCGTAAAAATGTGATGTTCCATCGCGATTGGCGGGCAGTGTATATCATGTAGGCCAACCCCATTCAGGTGGTAGGTGCATTTTGAGCATATCCATCAGTCCTGAGAGTTTCATCATTCTACCTCAATTATTACGGAAGGTACGGGGGTGTTTCCATGAGAAGTGAGACACACTGTATGTATGCTAGGCAGGCCATCCAGAGATTGAATGAGCATTTGAGAAGTTACTGATAAAATAAACAAGATTCAAACTATGCCAATCATCTGTGAATAAAATGTATTTGAGGAAGTTACTATTATTCAGATAAAAACCTCAAGACCACAAACAGAACTCCTATTCACTTTAGGATCCAGGTGTGCGAAGGAAAAATTATTTGAAAAAGTAATTCATTGAGTGAAAATAATAAACTAAAACAACAACTTGAAATCTTTGCGAGTTCAAAAATCATGAGTAGCAGGCTATGAAAATATTGTGAGATTGTCTTTCACCAATCTTTGACAGTTTGTTCAAAACTAAACTGTGAACCAGTTATTCACAATCACCGACTGAGTTGATCTAATTTAACTATAATGGAAAGACAAAAATTCACTTTACCAGAAAAAAATTGTATTGTTAGATTAGTTATGTCAGATAAACAATCAGTGTAAAGGAATCAATACTATCAGCATACATTAGTAATTACCAAGAGGAAATTTTTCAACTCCATCTATGGATCCAAGGACAAGTGGCTGACATTTTCAAATAATCCACCATTAGAATTACCATCGTGAAATTGACCAAGAATAATGACAAAAATGAACAATGAAAATGTTGAAAAGCAATCAGCTTAAGAAACCACCCTTGTGAACAAGTCGGTTACCGAAATCTTCTTTCACGTTCTAATCGTGCTCTCTTGGAATCCATGTTGATTATTCCGCTCCGTATAACTTAACTGTCGGATTGATAGTCTTTCCCTTCCATATTTCTCTCACTTTATATTAAATGAAGCGGAAAAAAGTACATAAAATTTTATGACCGCGTCGCCTCATTAAAATGCGTATCCCTGAAGAGATCATGAGGGAAAACGTTATATCTTGTCTAATATTTCAGAAAGTTATAAATTAGTTATAGGGGACAGACATTCACATGAATAATTCTGTATAGGCAATATGCACACCTCATAAATTATTCAATTAGAAAGATCGTTTTCATTGAGTTCAATTTCACCATTACTGTAAAAAATTAATCGATGCAGGTAAAACGGAGGCATTCATTTAGATACGTTTGTACTATGATAAAATAATAGCATTATAATATTATTGCCGGCTTTGTTTATTTTTGGTTTTTCAGAAAAACTGAAACGAAAACTACCCGTACCCAGTACTTTTTCTCCGACAGTCTTCTAGGTATTCACGTTTATTATTCTAATAAATATCTTTCATAAGTAATAATAATTTAGGCAGAATTCTGTTCAATGCAAAACCCAAACGATATATAATGAAGAATCTGGTTTATAGACCGGGGGATAGTGGCAGATTTTGAGACACGATTTTACTCAGTATGCGTTTTGGAGGGCAGTACTGTCTGTATATCCTCGTGATAATAATGCATGAATCAAAGAGTCGTCGTAGGTTCTTCATATTAAAATATAATAATAATATTTTCGAAAAATTATGTGTTTCGGTACGATTCCAATCAGATTGCCATGTGTTTTGTAATAAAGTAATAGACGTAAAATACTCGAAAAACCATTGGCATACCATCAGGATGGGCGGAGAATCCCTTTTTTCAAATACAATTTCACGTGACCATACCAGCTTTTCAGACCCAACCTAACGGCCTGCCAATCTTTTTTCGAGTATTTTAGTTTTATTATTTCATCACGAAACACATGGCAGTCTGATTAAAATCGTACCCGAATAATAATAGTAATTAAAATTATTATTATTATATTTTAATATGAAGAACCTACGACGACTCTTTGATTCATGCATTATTATCATGAGGATATACGGACAATACTGTCGTTACAAAAGGCATACTGAGTAAAATCGTGTCCCAAAATCTGTCACTATCCCCCGGTCTATTATACAGAATAGAATATGCGGTAGAAATTCAGATCTAAGGCTCCTTGAAAACGTCTGTTTTGACAAAAAATCTAGAATGTATGAACATTTGCAAGAATCAAAACACAAGATGAGCAAAGATAATCTCAAAGTGCTACACACATACTGAAGAAAAGAAAATGAATTTGTTGAAAGCAATGGAAATTAATAAATCGATTAAAAATCCGAAATAAAGAACCTTCAACGAGCAACTTGTATCATGTAGGTCTCCACTCTTGAATTTATAAGTTTGACAACCCTGGTAATTTTTATAATTTTCAGTGTTATATTTATATCGTTGAAACCCCTATTATTCACTTCACTACCCCTCCATCCTACACACCTGCAAGCTCCTTATATAACCACGTTTTTAGATTCCAAATGTATTAATTAGTTATCAAACTTGATAATGGCATAAAACCCAAAACCGGTCGTAAAAATAAAATAACTAGTGGAAATTAGACAAAAGTGTTCAATTCATTTCATTAAAGTGATAATTGAAAGAATTTTGGAAAAAAGACCATCTGGGAATGTCATAATTGGTAGTTTCATATCCAGGGTCAATTGGGACCGCCAAAATGAATCTGTGTTTGGATCCCTCAAAGAATTAGAATGGAGAAAATCTCTCGAAAAGATTAATTCTGGAGTGACAAAATTGAAAAAAATAACATAGTTTTATATTACAATAATTAAATTAGCATATTACTATTCTTATTATGAAGTGCTTTATAGTATATTATTTTAAATTCTTCACCTTATGCATGTCGAAACACCTACAAGAACATCACAATTTTCATCAACCACAATTGATTATTTTTGTCCAAACCTGGACCAAGACAGTGTTTCCTGCTCAGTCTTACAATCAAATTTATCAGATCATGATCCCATATATAGCTGTATATATTTAAAAGAACAGACAAATAACAAAAAACACCGCTACGGCCGCCTCTACAGTTCTTCAAACAATAATAAGTTTTCTCAATTATGCGCTAACACTAACTGGGATTCAATACATAGAGAAGAACCTTTTGAATATTTCTATAAATGCCTAGTTGAAAACTTTGAGAGTGCCTTTCCCAAGCAAAAAATTAACTTGAAAAAACTAAAACCGTGGATTACGAAGGGAATTAGAATCTCCTCCAAAAATATACGATCTTTTCATTACATTAGGAAATTTACAACAAACATTTTCTTTTACAATCACTACAACTTGTACAGAAACACATATAGAAAAGTAATCAGAGCCGCGAAGGATATGTATTACAATAACAGAATTGCAGAGGCAAAAAACAAAGTGAAAGAAAGCTGGACCATAGTGAATGAGCTCAGGGGTAGACCACGAACCTCGAAATCTATAGTACCCTCCTTGAACCAAATATTATTAATAATTATGACAGTACAGTTGCTGAAAAGCTTACAGAAAATATATTTCCAAGATATGATCCATTAGACTACCTGAGGGACATCCACGTTTATGAAAATCTAATAATTTATGCTACTAATGCATCTGAATTGAAAGAAGTAATTTCTTCTATAAAAAATAAGAACGCGGCTGGTTTAGATGATATCTCTATTAGGATATTTGAAAACCTTCCTAATGGTGCGCTCGGCGCTCTTGCACAGGTCATAAATGACTCATTCGAAACTGGAATTTTTCCGACATTTCTGAAAACCTCTGTTATAATTCCTCTTCATAAAGGAGGTGACAGAGAAGATCCCTCCAACTTAAGACCGATCTTTGATTCCCACACTTGCAAAAATTATCGAAAAACTAGTGAAGAAAAGAATTATGGAATTTTTGACGATTATTGGAATACTGAGTGCAGAGCAGTTTGGTTTTCAGACTTCAAAAAGCACAAATGATGCCATTCACAGACTGATGTCAATGATTTATAAAGGCATAAATGGTGAAGAAGCTGTCGCGGCGGTGCTGTGTGATCTTTCGAAAACATTCGATTGTGTAGATCATGACATTTTGCTGCGGAAGCTTAATCGTTATGGATTCGGGGGTGTCACTCTGAACTGGTTCAGATCTTATCTCTCTGATAGAAAGCAGTGTGTAAAATTATCCACTACTTTTGGTACAATTGGAATAAAGTGTGGAGTGCCCCAGGGCTCTGTACTGGGTCCTATACTTTTTCTACTGCGTATATAAATGACCTTACAATTCTACCAATTTCGGGAAATTTAACGTTATTTGCAGATGATACAACCATATTATGGCACCATAAAGATAAAGAAAGACTCCACGAAATAATGTGTGATGACATGGTGTTAATCAAAGACTGGTGTGATTCTAATTTATTTTCAAAACTGTGATACCGGATGTGAATATAGGTGGTCAAATATTAGTAAATAAGGACACAGCTAAATTTTTGGGAATTTACTTGGACACGAATCTGAAATTTGAAGAGCACATAAGAAACATGAATAAAAAATTGGCATCTGGTTGTTATGTTTTGAGGGTGGTTTCTAATGAGTTGGGATTTGCTGCTGCAAAATCAGTTTATTACGCACTTGTGGAATCCCATTTGCGTTATGGTATATCATTTTGGGGAGTTTCTAACAACCAATTGTTTCAGTCAGTGTTTATACTACAGAAGCGAGCAATTAGATACCTGTGTAAAATAAAATTTAGTGACTCATGTAAACCACTCTTCATTGAACATGGGATCCTGACCCTTGTTTCAATTTTTATTTTGGAAACGGTTTCATTAATCCACAAAGATAGATTGGATTACGAAGTAAAGGATGTCCCCTATTATACTCGTCAAAACGAAAATAGTTTAAAGCTCCCCATTCCCAAGACAAATCTAATAAAAGCCTCTCTGATCTATAATGGGGTGAAAATGTATAACAAATTACCTTGTGAAATTAAGGAAAATAGGTACAATATTTTCAGAAACCTGACAAAAAACTACTCAGTGATAAGGCATATTATAGTTTAGCAGAGTATTATGACGATTAATTTTGATGTTTTATTTTGTAATTTTAAAATAATGTAACTTACATTTCTCATTTTAACCGTAACATATCTTTATCACGCCTACATTGTTATTATTTGGCTATATTTTAAATTTTAAGAGTTTGTATATTACATGTTATTTATAATTTTACCTGTGTTTGTCAACAATAATTTATTCTTATGTACAATAAACATATATATCATCATCATATTTTCGAAGTGTACTCTCTATTTCGTAAAATGTTCAACCCTATAATGGAAGTTTCAATACTATGCTGGGTAAACTATGTGATAAATAAATAAAAATATGGAATATGTTTCACCTGAAATTATAGATAGGATGGCAAATAGAAGCAAGAAAGTGCGAGACACAATAGAAAAGTAGAAAAGGTAAAATGGGTTCAATTAACAAATGTTATTCCTTTCATATATTTTTGGTTTGGATCAATATATCCCATCATCCGGTATACCAACTCTCCCGTCCTCATCTCTTCCTATCCCTATGGCTTGGATCAATAATGGTATCCTCACCATTCTCATTTCGACTGCGTTGTCTTCTGCAACGCTCCCCTAGTCCCCCTGTTTCTCTAATGGGCACGAGGGTCGAAACGAGGACCTCCTAAAGATTAGACGTTTAATATAACTTCCGCACTCAGACCTCACGCAGTTCCATTGTTTAATGGGGGTCTCTGATGGCGTGCTGGATGGTGCTGCGTGTATAATTAAACGCTATCGCGTCGCAGAGGCAGTAAAGCACAGATGAGTTTGATAGGCCGAGAGCAGTGATCAGTGTCATTGCAGTCAACGATGAATATGAAATGAACATTGGAAAAAGGTTCTTAGCACAAGATATCCTGAAAAATGCAACCTGCATACGAAATCTCAACATTGTTGAACAGAAGGCGTATTCTATGAGTTTTTTTTAATTCGGAATTTTGAAGCTGATTGTAATGGGGAAATATTTCCAGAATAATCTCCAACTCAGTGCTCGTGTTTAATCATACCATACAATTTCGTTATCTGAAGCGTTCCAGATTGAGGACACTGTTGGCTCATTTCTACACTTAGTTTCTAGTTGAAGTAGTTTTTGAAAGAAGTTAACCAGTGATAGTCATGTTTTGTCATATTGACAACTAATAAAACCCAAAAAAAATTAAATGATGAATATACTTCTGACTGAATTAAGTGATACGCTATAACATTCTGAACCTATCGGGTCCTTTTGAGTCAAAGAATATCCAATTCAGCCATAATTGACGCTAACTGGGATCAAGATATCACAAAGCAAAAAGGACGTTTTGAGAAGAACTAACAGGTTCAATGCAGAAATCCTATCTCTAAGATACAATCCAAATAATGAAGAACTCTAAGAGTTCAACAACAAGAAAAATACTGAAAAAAATAGAACTCAAGACATTGGAATCAATCAATAAACTACAGGAAGAATATGAACAAAATAAAGCTACAGTTTGAAGAAATAGAGTTGTAGTAAAAGCACAAACATCACCACAATAAAAAATTCACAAAAATTCTTATGAAGGAACAAAAAGTACGAAAGATGAAAAGAACGAAAGCTATGACTATAAAGAAGTAAATTCAATTGAAGAAGCACAAAGTGCACACGAAAAAGTAAAATCTTGTTGTTGTTAGAGGAAATTTTATCCAGTCAGCTCAAGGTAGTAATGCATTTATACCGCCAAAACAATATTATTCTCAAACAGCTGACAATTCATCAATTCCTTAACCGATTCATTAGCACGAGCCTCCCTGTATGAATTTTGCATACTAAGTGAGGATTTATTACTCCCCGCCTTTAATTTACGGACTATAGATGGAAATTGTTGCAATCCAGTTACATGCAGTACTAAAATTCATGCAACGATGCATCGATGCAACGTTGGCATCAACACATAATATTCGTCCAATTTATTTATAGTTTTTCATAACTTTTGAAAATTTCATTTTTCTTAGTATAAAACACAATATTTTATGAAATGAAAAGTCAGCAGGGGATTTATTATAGAAACTATCATTAGTTAGTTAGTTAACGAAATTATTTGACGCTGATATTTCATTTGCATTCGATACCTTCAACCCCTAGCTGACGTTCTTACCCCCACCAGAAACATAGCTGATTATTGTATATATCACTCTGATGGTGTTACAAAATGGTGATATGAGTTCTGCAATTTTTTAAATAATTTTTATACCCTCACTATTTATTACCATTTTTCATGCAGCTCATTCTTATTATTTCAATTGAAATTAGTAAAACATTGTCCCAACAAATTTCCATGACTTCTGCAATTATTTTTTCCTTGTTTTCTTTGAACACCTACACCAAAACCCCTTTACTGCAGTAGAGAATAATTTCAAAATAAATCGTCGACTTCAGGAATGGAAAATTATGATATACCATGGGCTTGAACGACGACAAATTGCTGATATGAAAAAAATGCAAACTCATTTTTGTGTATTGAAAGGAGTTAGGAAATATATATTCTCTTATAACCGTTCTGTGACTTTAATCTGATATTAACTTTTCTATCGAAGAAGCTGGTACTTGATTGTTTATAGCGATTTTTTAAAATATTTTTATTTCATCCTGGAAATTCTTGTCAGGTAAAGGGATTGCGAAAGCTATGTGTATCGTTGACCTGAAGGCGGATAATTTATGTAAGATTGGATGGAAAGAATCGAAGGGAATTGTTCAGTTTGTGAAGGTGTTTTTCCGGTAGATATTAAATTGAAAAACATCATTAACTCTTGAAATATTCAAATCTAAGAAGTTAGGCTTCTTGTTTATTGCATTTTCTACTGTGAATTTGAATTTGTTATGCAGACTATTGAGGAAGTTCAAGAATTGATTAATTTGTCTTTTGAAACTATCGAAACATCAACGTACCTGGACCAAAACACGATATGTTTCTAAGAAAGGGGCCATATTTCGAAGTTTCCAGTTTACGAAAGCCACTATAGCAGGGAAAGATCCAAGCGTAAGTATTTGGGGAATCATCTGGACATTTCCAGGATGTACTCATTGTATGTAGATGAGTGCAAACAAGAAAATCTGATGCCAGAAAAGTATTCAATGAAGATTTCAACTTGTCTTTCCACTTACCAGACAATGACACTTGTGATGTTTGCGATAAACTTGACTGTGAACTCAAATATGAAAAGGATGATGACAATCTTATTGGACTCACTCTGCAAAAAGAAAACCACCTTAAAGATGCATCACATAGGTATAAGTTAAAGAGGGAAGATAAACTGGAAGCCCGTGCTACCCAAGGTTCCAGAGTGATTATGTCTGATCTCCAAAAATGTCTTCCAACGCCTGATTTGAAGAATTCATAAAGTTTCTACTCAAGGAAGCTCTGGACATTAAATAGTACTATTTATGACACGACCGTTGACAGAACTTGGTGTATGATATGGGATGAGACAACAGCTGGTCGGGGAGGAAATGAAATAGCTTCATGTTTATTCGTTTGGGCGATGGAAGAACTAAGAAATCCTGAAAGGTCTACGGAGAAGTTGACAGTGTGGACAGATAATTGCAGCGGGCAAAACAGAAATATTAATATGGTATTCATGTATCTGTGGCTGTTAGAAAAATTAGGGACCCTAGCAGAAGTGAATCATAAGTTCCTACTTGCTGGGCACACACACATGGAAGTCGATGTTAAGCATAGTGTGATAGAGAGGGTGAAGAAGAATGTGAAAAGTCACACTATTTTTACAACTAACGACTGGATAAATTTTATCGCTGCATGTTCAAAAAATGACCCCTTCATTGTGAGGAGGACGTGCCTCGAAGACTTCCTTGATTTCCTCTACTTGAGAAGCAGAGATGGTCCATTTGTTGCAAGGAAGAAAAACACAGACAAGGAACCCTTTTTGATATCCCGTGTAGTGTGGTTGCAGCTTCGCAAAGGTGACAGCAAGTTGCACTATAAAACAAGTTTTGCAGATGAGGCCTTCAAAACTGTCGAATTCTAAGAGGAAGGGTCGTTATGCCAGCGGCGATACCAAAAGTGAGAAAAACAAAGAAGAAAATAAGTAACGAGAAATACAAAGATCTCATGAATTTGATGCAGTGGGTTCCTGAAGAATATAGAGCCTTCTTTGAAAGGCTCCCACAAGGAGAGACGGAAGGAGACTTTCCTGAGGATGACTCCACTGCTCTGGAGTAATGAAATATTATATTGTAGTTCGTCTATGTATTTTTATGTTAATTAAAATTTTTAAATGAATGCTTGCGTAGTTATGTTTACTTAAAACGACGTAATAATCATTTATTATAATATATCTTATTATCACTAAGTCCCAAAAAGATTCTTGAAATAGAGCCATAATGGCGTAAGTCCTGTCTTGTCTAATTAAACCACGATAATTATATCAATTGTATATTATTCACACAAAAATTGTACATGAATGAATAAGGTACGACCCTTTCAATATTTTTGATGAATTTTGATATGGTATCTCGAACAATAGCTTTGTAGCTTAACGATGAAATTATTATTTTCACTTTTATTGGTCTCCTGTAAAGTTAGCACAATGCGACTTACGTCCATCTGGCTCTGAGGTACAGATTAAACCACGATAATTATATCAATTGTAAATTATTCACACAAAAATTGTACATGAATGAATAAGGTACGACCCTTTCAATGTTTTTGATGAATTTTGATATGGTATCTCGAACAATAGCTTTGTAGCTTAACGATGAAATTATTATTTTCACTTTTATTGGTCTCCTGTAAAGTTAGCACAATGCGACTTACGTCCATCTGGCTCTGAGGTACAGATTAAACCACGATAATTATATCAATTGTAAATTATTCACACAAAAATTGTACATGAATGAATAAGGTACGACGAACCTTTCAATGTTTTTGATGAATTTTGATATGATATCTCGAACAATAGCTTTGTAGCTTAACGATGAAATTATTATTTTCACTTTTATTGGTCTCCTGTAAAGTTAGCACAATGTGACTTACGTCCATCTGGCTCTGAGGTACAGAGTTATCAATTGACTCTTTCACCCTAAAAAGCTCCCCAAATATGATCGGCCTCTTAATCGATTCCACGGTGTAAACAAAAGAATTTCTTATAAATCAGGAAAGACAGGTATCCGAAATGACTAACATTCCGGGAATATCTAGTTCATAGTCACACTTACATATAGATACATCCTCAAAACGTCAAAAATATCCATTCCTGAAACACCAGCGTAGAAATATGCAGCCAAGTTTAAAGAACGGAAAATAAACAAGTGATGGTTACCCAGCTATTTCTGTCCAGTGTTCCATAAAACATAAATCCCAAACAATTTGCTCTTAAATAGAATGTGTTTCTATTTCGGGGGTTCTTCTATAGTCGAGTGTCATAAGGAGTTTCTGTTTGTGCTTGTTGTTGAAATACATTCTTTTCGTTATGAATGCGAAGATGCTGTAGAAGGAATGTTTAATTTTATCCAATGGTATAAATCACCATAAATAGAGTGACCCATTTGAAAGTGGGACAACCCTCTAAATTGTTACTTATTATCTCATTTGAAAGTTATATTCTTCAATGGATAGAGTATCAATAGTTTAAGTTCAGTGCAATAAATTCGAAATGAAATTCAAAATTTCAAGGCCCACTTCGAATTTATTTCATCGCCAAAAATCCAAAATATATATTAGCAATTCTTTTCAAATGAATCGCACTATACCACTGGATTTGCAATGATTTCAAATGGGTGAAATGTCATTAAAAAAATATTGATTCCTAACACAAAACATACAGGGTGTCCGGTAAACCTTGTACAATATTTAAACTGGTGATATCCCAGGTCATGACTGTTCAGAATATCGGAATTTTACCTTAGTAAAAATCTCACCGTTTTCGAGATAATGAGCATTTTTTTAATTTCAGATTTGATTTTCACCAATTTTTTTAACAACAGTTTGATATTATTGTTTGAAAAAACATAACCAAGTAGAACTGGATATTCATTACAAAAGAATGTCCATTTTGTCCACTATGGTATAAAACATACGATCGTTATTTTTGGAAGGAGTAGAATTTCGATAATATTAGAGTGTGGTGTTATTCTGAGCTAAAATCAACTCCATTACACTTTGTCAGTAATGTCTTTTATTTTTATCCTATCAAGATGAAATTATTAAATAGTTATGAGTAATAACGAATCAACTGCTTAGAAGCATTCAATGAGATGTAATTAAGTTTTTTTTTTAAATCAACATACTCTATAAACCACAACAACGATTATTCAACATCGCACTGAATAATATTACAAAAATGTTATTTTCTATCCACTCGTACGCAGAGACGACATATTTTCAAGAAGAACCTTTTCAAATGCGTTATAGGTTATAGCCCCTAAATCATCGATTCTATGAGCAGCATTGTGCAATCGGATATAGTTCTGCATAAATCGCTGCTGCAGCAGTAGCACTACCTCCACATTAACCATAAATGTAGTGCATGTGCGCATATTCTCGGGGAGTATAACGTATGTACGGCATGACAAAGAAATAAATACCACTGAATGAAACTACGACAGAAGTCAGAAGTTGTTCAAACAAAAGTTTTTAATTTTCGACAAGGATTCGTATCTTAAAAAAGTTTGCACTTATTTGGTTACACCCTGTATATCTGTCGGTCTCTGAAACTTCGTTGGAATCTGGATGTTGGAGCAACATTTATCACAAGAATTCGTATAAAGGTTTCCCCAAACCAAAGCGGGGCGCGGGAGCGGGAACGGAAAATGGGAACTGTGCTAATTGCTAGAAAAACAGTGCACGGAGCAAACCAAACATATTTCGCTGTTTGCCTGCATTTCGGAATACGAATAATCGCACTGGTATGCATTTGTATAATATCCTAGTATCGAATTTAGTCTCGCGTTCATCCCGTTCCCGCTCCCGTCCCGCGTTCCCGCGTTGGTTTCGGGAAACCTTTAATCGGTGCCATGTCGGATAATCTACATTTCATTTCGATAATTTTATTAAGACTAATTACATGAAAAGTTAATTTTATTGACATAATATTTAATGCTACCAAGTAGTCTATTCTTTATTATTTATGATTATTTCCACATTTTATCTTGATAAAATCTAAATAAAATAATTTTTGCGCGTAAGTATAAAAGTTGATCAAATAAATGAATATTTTGGAACCTTTGGTGTGAATACAATTCAAGAAAAAAATAAAATACCCAAACATCAAAACTACGTCACAATCTTAAAAGCTTACTTTTAGCTCCTGAAGATGCTAACTTTGTTGGCGAAACGCGTGACGAGTGTGATTGTGACGTAGGTTTGGTGTTTGGTTAGTTTCCTTTTTTTCTTGAATAAAAGTTGATGGAAGCCTAGATTAAAACCACGCCTAATTCAATGGAAATCACTTCTATCAAAAATAATTATAGTTTGTTTTATATCATGGTAGAGTCTGGACAAAATGAGCATTCTTTTGAAATGAAGGTCCACTTCCAATTAGTTATGTTTCTTTCAGATAATAATGTCAAACTTTTTTAAAAAAAATTGATGAAAATCAAATCTGTCATTTTACCCTTATTTCTTGAAAATCGTTTTTACTTTCTGAGAAACTGTTCTGTACATCTACAAGCATCACTCATCAGTAATCTTCAGCAGCAAAGATATTTGAATTCGTCCCAATTTGTATACAATCAAAAATCCAAGGTTAGGTAGCGATTTTCCAGAAATTCTTAAAATGCCCATACTATCTCGAAAACGGTGATATTTTTACTCAGGTGAAATTCCGATATTCTGAAGAGTCATGACCTGATCCATCACCAGTTTCAATATTGTACAAGGTTTACCGGACACCCTGTATATAGTATGGTTAAAATTCAAATTACGCTATTGAACTAATTCGGTTAATCGTCCTGCATATCACATGAGTGAAATAATATTATTTACAAATAATGTTAGCAATGGCAGGTAGCTTGTCCGCTTCAAAAAATTTCGGAGCGAGAAAGAGAAAATTAATCAAGTTACAGCTTGAAAAATCTAGCTCTGAATGTTAAATCGCCATGCTTATCGATGTGCGGTAGCAGAAGAGCTCAGTACAGTCCGAAACAAGTATAGTCTATCCAATATCAATTGCAGATCATAAAAACTCGCTTGATAGCCGTATCGACAATTTCGTTTGATATGGCGACACCTCATTTACATGATGATTTATGACTCTCCAGCCGCATATTTTGCACTTTGCCGCACGTCAATCAAGGTCACGTGGACCGCGGCGTTTTCTTTGAACCTATACGAGTTGTTGCAATTGATATTGGAAAGACTATAAGAGTTACAGTACTGGTCAGTTCTATTGTAACTTTCGCATCGCGAAGTGCACTGTGAAGTTTTATTACTGAATGAACAAGCCTCTTTATCGTTCGAATACTTTCTCATTCTGAATTTCTCATACGACATTCATAGCTAGATTGGTCAAGCTGTAACTTGGTTAATTTTGATACCATATACAGCATCTACCAGGAATGTGGCCGATGTCCTTCCAAACCAATGGCCACTGTAATACATATCGGGATTAGATTGTGCAGCAAAAATAATGGACAACTCCTTGAATATTTAATAAGATAAATAACTTTTTATTGATGTTTTTTGTTTTAATTTTGCAAAACACTTAAATATCTTCATGGTGTAACTTGATTTCTTCAAAAGTACTGACAAGAAAGGTCAAGTATGTGGTACTTTTGAAAAGGTACTTGAACGACCTTTGGAACGAGGTGTCATTCAAACCCCCCCCTTTTTCCTTTGAGATTTTAGGGGTTGTGTCTACCCCCGCTAGAAGGTTGAAATACTTCAAATGAAAACCAGCCCACAAAATGACCCCCTTGAATCAGTTTGATAAAATTTGTATATTTTTTTATTTTCTATAGGAACCGAAATATAGCGGGTGGTAAGTTTTAAAACTGACACCCTGTATATTAGGGAAACATTTCCTCAAAGTTACATCTAGGGTCTCCAAACCAAGTGTGAGTCCTTTTAGTAGAATATGCCATTACAAGTCACGAAAAGAAGTTTCGATTTGCCTGAAACTTCTTGATATGAGTTTGGCAATCACGTGAAGACAATTCGAATCCTATCAAGTCGCGCCGAACTACTTTCAGGACGCTCCTGGGCATTCTCGTTCCAAAACTTAATTCAGCCCATAAATAATGCGCAGCACTTGAGTTTGGGTCACTGGGGGTTGGCAGTAGTTGGGTTGGTATTGCCGAAATTGTGAGAGCACGAAGTTCAAGGTGACATTCTCTCGGCAAAGACAGAAACGTGTAAAATCAGCAACATTTTATGAAAAACGTTGGTGATCAAGAAGGAAGGAAAGGCTGAGGAAAAAAACTTATCTTGAAATCAATTACACAATGTAACCATCAGAAAGTAATTCCATGCCAATTTATTCATTCGATATCCATTACCCTAATTGATGAAATTGACGATTTGGTATCGTTTATTGAATGTCTATTATTCCCAGTTTTCCTGACTTGAAGTAATTAGGTGATTAGGGAAAGTCGAAAAAATGTATAGAGCAAGAGCCCGTCAACCCTAGACCTACGTTATTTTATAAAAGCTGAAAGTTTGTCAGCGCATGCTCCCAACACAGGTAAGAACGATGGACCATTATGGAGTTTGGCTTATAGTGGATTTGACAGGTAAACGGTACTAAAGGTGTGTAAAATACCGATCTAAATACATCAAATAATAAAGTGCAATTTTTCGGTATTACCTTCAGAATATTATTAAAAATCACGTTATTCATTGCCAGACACTTAACATCGTGGCTTTTATACTATAACGTAAGTACAATTATAATTTCATGAACATTAAGTGTGTCTAGCAACAACAGGAAGCCAACCACACATTTGTGGCTTCGGTTAGAAGACCTTGTGCTTACAAGGCAACAACTAACGTCGCCACGGAGGCAGCTATAGCTACCAGCGTGTCAATCCTGTTGTTGACTTCCTTTGTTTCTATTTTTACATCCAAGTGTTGTACATCTTCGCACTTGATTTTACCGTACTGATGAGAGCTTAAGCTCGAAACACGTGTCTACGGTTGCAGAATATTTTGAGGGTTATACCCAATAACTTTTCTACTTATATTTTCATATATTGCCCCTCGCTATATCCATCCTTATTTGTATTTTCCTGGGTAGGATTGTCACGCTGGTAGCTATAGCTGCCTCCGTGGCGACGTTAGTTGTTGCCTTGTAAGCACAAGGTCTTCTAACCGAAGCCACAAATGTGTGGTTGGCTTCCTGTTGTTGACTTCCTTTGTTTCTATTTTTACATCCAAGTGTTGTACATCTTCGCACTTGATTTTACCGTACTGATGAGAGCTTAAGCTCGAAACACGTGTCTACGGTTACAGAATATTTTGAGGGTTATACCCAATAACTTTTCTATATATATATATATATATATATATATATATATATATATATATATATATAAGAATCCTTTAAATTCGGGTATGCAGTCAACAAGGGTATGGAAAAAAAGTGTACTCTTTTTTCTATTCAAGCTTTCGAGTCATTTATTGGCTCTTCATCAGGAACTCTACAATGAATTGAAATTGAAACATTATTTGATTTGAAAGAAATTAGGCACGTGTGTACTTACGAAAGTGAGGTTATGAATCCCTTTCACTCGTCGTACTATATGAAATATCATGTCACAACGGACAACACTCTTGATACAATATTAAAATGACAAAACTTTTTTAAAATATGATTAAAAATGATCAATGGTCAATAAATGACTCGAAAGCTTGAATAGAAAAAAGAGTACACTTTTTTTCCATACCCTTGTTGACTGCATACCCGAATTTAAAGAATTCTTCTTTAACTTAGACAGTCGTCTAACCTTCACAACTTCTATATATATATATATATATATATATATATATATATATATATATATATATATATATATATATATAACAAGGCCAATTTCCGTATAAATGAAATTGGGAAAATGGTAAGTTGCTGTTTCGGTAGAATGGCTTTTCCTGAAGCCATGTTGATTATTACATAAGAGTTTGTTTGCTTCCAAATAATCCACCAACCTGTTAGCTACTACTTTCGCAAATAGCTTGGAAAAGGAACAAATCAAAGAAAGTTGTCTAAAATTATCAATCTCATTTCTATCACATTTTTTACAGTTGGGTGATAGATTTTTTTTCGTTATAGGACCTGAAGACTGGTAGTAGCCAAAACTTACAGATGGACGCATATTCACAGCAACCACATTGCTCTTCCTTGTTTATTGGGCATTTGAAAGAAGAAACACTTTTTGTTGTTTTGAATCCAATGAGTGTTAATTGTTGACGCACGAGCTATATCGTCGAAACAAAACATTCCATTATTATTTTTTAAATGGGAAATACACATTGAATATGCGTCTGAATTTCAGTCTCATATGAATTCATTGAAGGTCAATGAGGACTCCTGTTCATAATTATGCTGTTGTTGTTTTCCTTTTGTTCATGTATTTTTCACAATTAGTTATCTATAAAAGTGGAAGTCCAATTAGTCTGTCTGGCACTGACAAGATGTGGAGGTTCTACAAAATGAAAGTGGATTGAAATTATAATTGAAATTACTCAGACTCGAATTTATTCCCTTCCAGACAGTGCAGCTTTTTTTAGAGAATTCGGCTTATGGGACCAAAATCCGGAACGAAGAAACAACATATTGCTATCTTGAGAACGGTGAGAACTATAGGGAGGGGTTATTTCACCATTAGGATTCTATTCTTTATTATCTGTTCTCTCAAAAATCATAGAAGCAATAGTGAAAAAGCAAATACTGAATTTTGTAGAAAAATTTAATATTTTCATTAACCAACAATACGGCAATACGGATTCCGCAAAGGAAAAAATACAGGGGACGCAGCGTACGATCTCTTAGAACAAATCAATATCAACATTGAAAACAAATCAATACCATTAGCAGTATTTTGTGACTTGAGTAAAGCTTTTGACTAGGTGAACCACGGTATTTTACTGAATAAATTATACAACTACGGTTTTAGAGGTATTCCATACCAGTGGCTAAAATCATAATTGGAAAATAGAAATATATACGTCGAAGTCGATTCCCATTCTAACAATGAAATTACAAATGAACGATCAAATGGGGACACTCTCAAGCGGAGTACCTCAAGGAACCATATTGGGGTCAACCCTGTTTTTGCTCTATATTAATGATCTGGTAGAAAACATTCCCGTCTCAAAATTTTACCTATTCGCCGATGATACCAGCATCCTGAATAGTAGTTCAAATTTAATAGATCTCAAAGTAGCAACACAAGATAACGAAATAACATGATTGACTGGTTTAAAGCAAACAAGCTCATGATCAACCTGGAAAAAACACTAAATATGATTATCCAACCAAATAAACAAATCGCACCGATAAATATCCCAACTATTAATGGAAACATACAATCAGTCTCTCATGCTAAATTCCTAGGCTTTGTAATTGACGATAAGCTAGACTGGAAATCACACATATCCTACATCAACAATAAATTTATACAATAACCACAATAAGAAAATACATAGGTCCTGCTGCTGCCAGAACTGTTTATTTTGCTTACTTCTACAGCATTCTAAACTGCGGGGTGGAATTCTGGGGAAATTCTGTGAATTCATACACCACATTCATTCTTCAAAAAAAGCAATTCGAGCTTTGGTTGGATTGAAGAGTCGTGACTTATGCCGTGAGCACTTCTCTAAGCTGAAGCTTTTCTTACTAACCAACCTGTACATTTACAGAGTAGCGATCGACGTATTCAAAAGAAAACATAACTTCAAAAAACTCTCAGATATCCACAGCCATTATACTCGTAACAACAGATTATATATTGCACCGATGTTTAATTATGAAGTAAATAGGAGAGGTCCGTCTTTCTACTCTCAAATGTTTATTATACCTTGGATGAATTTTTCTCCACCAATCCATAATACTATACACGTTTATAACAAATAAAATAATTTATTTTCATAAATTTTTTTTTCATGAAGATTAACGCTTTCAAACTAATCACATATGTACATGGACCGATATCACCGCGATACTACCTTCCTTCCAAGATTACCAGTCTTATACTTGCCGAAAAGCACCAAAAATAATTTATACTAGATGTAAGTTTGTATATGTAAACAAATTTTTTGTTTTTTGTTTCTCTCCTTTCCAATATTATTCTAAATCTATGTGTTAACAATACAAATTATACATTTTTTTTTTCATTTTAAATTAATGTGTAAACAACACAAATTATTAATTTTCTCTACTGTTATCTCAGACGTTCTTAGGAACTGACTTTTGACATGTAAATTGGATGTCGATGATAGAGCGTCGAGAACTTCACTCAGCTTGTCTTTTTCATAAAATTATCATCTATAAATCACCTCCATTTCTTTATAATAAAATAACCTATAGAAGCGATGTCCACAATTTGAATTGGAGATATCCAGGTATTATCTCTCCTCCTTCACACCTCGATGTTTCGCAGGTCTTTTACGTTTAACATCTATATATATTTTAATCGAATAAACATCCTACCACCCTTGTGGTCTGTATATAAACAAGGAATACTAAATACAATAAAATAAGTTGATAGAATAAAAAAGAAAAAGGTAAAAACTAAGTAAACTAGTCAATAAACTTAAAATAAATAAATATTTTGTATATATACACACACACATATATATATATATATATATATTATACTAATTTTGAGTTGGTGTTAGAGAAAATATACGTTGGATGCCAATAAATAAATAAATCTCAGGGTTCAATGTATCAATTTTTCATCAAGAGACTCATACTTACTCATTTCTTCTTTATATCTATTGTAATTCTGGAGACTCTTTTGTAATGTTTATACTCTATGAATTTTCATCGAGCATTTCATCACACCTCAGGTGGATTCCACAGGAAATAGAACTTTCTTGATGTCATAAAAACTGCGATAAATATTCAAAAGGCAAATAAATCAGAATACCCATCAATATTTAACACATAAATATTTAATGATCATGAATCAAGAAAACCTTTTCAAAATTAATAAACAAGCATCAAGCATGATACCATCAAATAAATAATATTAAGAAATAACCCTGCGCATGACCTTCCATCTATTTTCATGTAACCCTGGCTAACACGCTCTTATGCTATAGCCCATGAAACGCTGCGCTAGCTATCAAATCAAACTTAACCTTACTTTATCTCTGTATAAACCTAAATTATGTTTTGTATACAATTACTCCTAAATAATAATAATATCAATGTTCATACCGAGTTCTACGAAAACACTAGTCTTTATTGTCAATCTCGGTTGACATTCGAACGAACTGAAATAGTTTTTTTGTTCCCGAAATCGCGAAAATATATGCATATATCAGTTTCAAAATGTTGCAACAGAGATTATAAGAACAAGGCCTTGTTTTAAATACTTGCGTTGATTTCTCTCTCCTGGCTGGAACTCTGCAAACAGTTATTTGTGACAGTGATTGTTGGAATTCATTACAACATGGTTTCTGCCTGGACTTCTAAGACGCAAACCGAGGAATCTTCATTTCAGGAACCTTCACTTTGTAATATCGTCCTTCCGCTGGGAAATATTCATTCCACTCAAGGTAATTGTTTATTTAAATGAAATTACACATTTAGTTTTTAGTTTTTGTTCACTTTTGTGACTTTCTGTTAAAAAGAACTTTACAATTTTTATTTTCTTCCTTCCAGTCTTACAATTTTCTCATCTCTCTCCTTCTTTTTTATCAACAACCCCCCTTGACAAATTTTTGTTTCCCAGCAACACTATGGAAATTTGATAACTTTCGAAACTTCACTACTGAATTATATATTTATTATACTAAATATAAACATGCTAATGATATCAGAGGAAAGCTGGAAATATGTAGAATTTTATTTACTTATTTTATTTTTTTTTATAATTCTATTATGTCTCCCACTTTCCATAGCATCATCTCATTACGAGAAAAAATAGAAGGTCGGGCTTATCTCTATTTATGACATATTATTCCAAGTTTCACTTAATCCAATAATACAGGGTACTCAAAAGATTCTTCTTTCATTAAGCATTATGAATTACTTTTATAGTTTGTTATTTCTCATAGAGTTCACCTGATTTTGTGTTTTTTTAGAGTCTTATAAACTTTTGAGATCCAGAATCACAACAATATATACATATATATATGATTTAAAATAAAAACTAAGTAAATTAATCAATAAATTATAAAATAAATAATTATTTGGTATATATATGATTTCTCAATATCTTCACAGAGTCTTTGAGTGCCTCTAATCCAATGAATTTAACTGTTTGCATTGGAATTCCGAAAGTCTTCGTAAAATCGACGAAAAATTTTGAAATGGTACCCCTAGCCCCGATAAATATCCCCGTCACTTGAATTTCACCATTAATTTTAAATTTTTCTTTGAAATATGGAATAGTGGGTTCATAAATCTCCTTTTTTTCATTGTTCACTTCTGTTGGCTGATTTTTATTGGTTTCAAAGCGTATTGTAGGATCGATTATGTAAGCTGTGTCATGTTTACGGTCTATTGCTATTATATCTATCCTTCGATTACTCTCGTTATCAGCAGTACATTTAATTTCTTCATGTACTTCAAATTTTGAAGCCAGCTGCATGGCAATTACATGACGAATTTTATTATGTCTCGTATTTCTGAGAAGTTGTCCAAAATGGCATGATCCCAAGACATGAGGAAGGGTTTCTTTCTCAGTGCAGTGTCTACACTGGGTACCATCATGGGATCTACCTGGAATTCCTCTCAGATTTACGACATGACCAGTCATTTTAATTGCTTCTTTCCATTCCGAAGGAGTGAGGCCTTCACTAGTTTTTACCTATGAATTTGCTGGAGTATATTCTTGGTATAATACAGCACCTGATCCTTTTTGGATGAGTGACTGCCATTTTTCAAATTCTCTACATCTCAAAATATCTCTCAACTTTTTGCCAGAAAATGACCATTTATTATTATCCACAGGAATATTCAATTTTTCCAGGCATTTGTCCACATCATGTTCAAAATTTTTCGTTCTTTTCAAATATGGATTTAGTTGTCTCTTCAATAATTTACAGTTGTTGTAACTTTGTAGAAAGGCTTCCCAAGAGGCTTTGAATAGACCAAGTCCTTTTAGATTTTGTTTGGAATATAACATACTGTCTGGAATATCAGCAGGAAGATCTAAGATTTCTTTCAGAGACGACTTGACAATTTTATCGATATCATTTAAAAATTTCATAGGGATTTTATCTAAAGGAGTGCATTGAAATGAATAAACCAATGATGGCCAAAGCGAATAATTCAAAATTTGAAATTTCTGATGACATTTCAACAGGGGAGATGAAACCAAATTATGGAGGTTCTTTTTCAGGTCATTCATAATTCTTTCTTGATTTAAGGTTATTTCATCATTGAACGTGATTCCAAGATACTTTATTGTCTCTTTATGATCCAGAGAATGAAGTGGACTTGGAAAGAAAATTAATGGTACCAGTTTTCCATTTCTGATATTGATTACTTTTGTTTTTCCTTCATTCAGTTTCAGTCCTATTTCCAAAAATTTTGATCTTGCCATTTCAAGAAGAGATAATGCACTTTTCTCATCATTTCCTATCAAAACAGTGTCATCAGCAAAACCAAGGATAGAAGCAGGAGGAATATCAGCATCAATTTAATATCCATAGGTTGATGAGATTTCAGGGGCAGATAGATCTTCAATAATGAAATCAGTTGCCAGATTATATAGAGCTGGTGAGAGAGGGGCACCTTGCATTACTCCTCTTCTCATTTCGATAGGTTTGGTTCTTCCTTCCGTTGTTTCTATTTGAGTCGAATTATTTGACTGAAAATCTATCAGAACATTTTGTAATTTCTGAGGTAATGACGATGATTTGATAGTGTTGTTCAGATGGTCATGACCAATATTATCATAAGCTTTACTTATATCTAAGAATACAACTGTATATAATATAACAAAGTAGACAACAATCTGAGATGTCAGTCGGTGTCAGGTTTCAGCCTATAAGAATATGTTACTAAATAGGCATTGAATTTGTATGTATTACAAGTCAGATCAGGTTATTTTGTATTTGTATAAATATTTGCTCCTTATCATTTCCGTTCTCTCTCGCAAATATGATTGAGACTTTTCTGGAAGATTTTGTATTCATAAATTGTATGAATGGTAAAATCCTTATGAACCTTGTTGGGGATGGCACTAGAAATCAGTCTTGACTGCTTGTCATCTCCGTTTTTGTGGTATGCTTGATGTAATATTCCAATTCTATTGCCTTTTTTGCTATTGTAATATGGTAAACTTAAAAATAAACGTTATTATTATTATTATTATTTTTCTGTCATTGTTATGAGAAATAATTCTATCTATCAATTGAAAATATACTTTTAGCCAGTGTATGAACATCATATGTTTCACCAATTGGAAAAAATTTAAAACGCAAAAAAGGATAATCTGGCTCGTGGCACCATTACTATTTCTGAAGGCAAAAAAAAATTCTCGTGAACGGTAGAAGCTAGAGGGATGGGGTTTCCACCATTGGGTTCCCATTGAAAATACACATTCAACCAGTTCATAAACTTCATATTTGACCGATAAGGAAAATAATCAGGCGTAATTTTTTCACAGAATAACCAGAAATCTGGGCATAAAGCGCCGGAAAATTTTGGGGATGGAAAGGAGCGTGGAAATGAAGGTTAAATAATCAAAAATCAGGGGCGAAGTTTCCTGAAAATTGTGGTGACGGCAGGGAGGGGAAATGAGGGATAAATAATAAAAAAATCCGGGAGCGAAGCGAAGCGAAAATTTTGGAGTGGAGGGAGGAGAGAAAATAATAAAAAATCTAAACGCAAAGTGCCCGGAAAATATTGGTAAAGGGGTATATGGGCGGTAAATAATTAAAAAACCCATATTCGATAGGAAATAAATTGGTGGCTCGTACAATTTCATTTTATTTGCACCCGTGCTCTTAGTATTGGACAGTTGTTGTGATGTTGACAATGCTGTCTTGCTTCCTGTACAGAAATAACTCACAAGATTGAAAATCATGTTGGAAAAAAAAAGAGTTTGGCTTTAAGTGGTGATGGTTCATCATCTAGTTAGATAGAAGTTTTGAAATTTCATAGAATTCCCAAGAACGAAGAGTCAGAACAAATTTGGAAAGGAAACTTGGAATACCAGTTGAAGAACTGACCAAAGTTGGAGACTATCGTGTTTGCAGTTAATTATTTTCATTTTCTTTCAGTACGCTTCTGCTAGTCAATGATAAGTAGTTACGTAAAAAGAGATTACATAAAATATTAGTATTAAAATGCAGTATTCGTTACTGTCAAGTTATTTCTTTAATGATAAAATTACCCACATTTCTATATAATTTACCTAAGAACAATACAAATTGAAAATGAAACCAGATACTATTTTTGAAGTGTTTTTTTGAAACGAATGAATTAATCTTTTAGCACATATTTCGTTACAATATTAACTTATTTATGGTGTTTGATCAAGTCCCTTCTATTGTTAATATTTATTTCTGTGTGTTTGTTTTTTTTATGTATCTGGTTTCATCAAATTAATTTTTTCTAAGCGAATACTTAGTGATACATTCGATCCTGTACCCCATGCTCTTGCTTTGGATGTTCAGGCCACATCTTCTGTTACAAAATACTTTCCTTCTCTCTTGAAGTCTAGGTGATGCCACGAAATCGCAACAATGTGCTTATATACATCGGCCTGAGAGGCCACCAATACCGACCCTCAGCCTACGTTTCATCACCATTGATGTAGACATGAGCCGCATAACTTTTCTTTTTCACTACTGCTTCCATTTTTCCTTTCGCGATGATTTTTCTTCCATCTTCACTATAGTGTAGAAAGATATACGAGACTTTACAAGCCTTAAACATCCTATATCCCATATGAGATGATGCTTCATATTCCCGATTTCAGCATTTTCATATTGTATGTTCCTCACCGAAAGTTTTTGGGAATGGTTCCATGGCTCTTTGGGTAAGCTGTTCAATTCAATTCAAATTCAATTAAAAATATATATTTTATTGTCTTAAGTGCGATGATACTTGTTGACAAAGTTTCTTAAACCTAAAATGACTAACAGTTATCAGTACGTAAAATAATAGTATAAAACAATCAAATAAAAACATTCAAATTTGTACAATTTCACTAAAAAAAAATGTATATATAAAAGTATAATTGCTGCAGGCAGGTATAGAAAATTCAAAATTTTTATATTAAAATTCAGATTACTCATTAAAAACTATTTAAAAAATATTCTTCCAACTTATAAAATGGGGTTTCTATAAGTATTACCTTAACATTTACTCGAAATTTTTTATTGTATGATATTATTTTAGTTTCGTTTGGCAGGTGGTTGTATATTTCAATTCCGGTATAAATAATTGAGTCCTTAACCATAGTAGTTCGGGGTCTTATCAACTCAATTTGGCCAGTCTGTCTTGTGTTATATTGCGACGATACAAGTCGCATGGCATGTCTATTTTTGTGAAGTAAACAAGCTGTTTCCAAAATATATAAACAAACTACAGTGAGAATGCCACATTTCTTGAATAAATCCTTACAAGAGTCTCATGGCTTTGCTTTACACATATACCTTATGGCTCTCTTTTGTAGAACAAAATCCCTCTGGAATTAAAGATTACTGCATGCTCCCCAAAAAGCTATTCCATATCGTAGATGGGATTCGAGCACTGCAAAATATGCTGTTCTGGCGGATGTAAACCCTAATTTGCGGGCAATGCTTCTGACAGCATAACATCCAGATGCTAATTTTTTGCACATATTTTTAACATGATCGCTGAACATTAATATGTTATCGATGTGTAAGCCTAGAAATCTTGTTGTCGTTTCATTTTCGATAACTTCATTACCAATGTCTAAATTGGGGATATTGCATTGGAAAGACAAGATATTTGTTTTCTTAATGTTAAGGAAAAGTAGGTTTGATTCACACCAATCTTTGATCACTCGGATATCTTTCATTAGGTTCGCATGTAGCCTGTTATGATTTTTTTCTTGCCAAAGTATGGTGGTGTCATCAGCAAATAATGTGATTGAACCTTTTATATCAAGGGAAGCCATATCATTCACATAAAGTAGGAACAATAGAGGTCCAAGGACTGATCCTTGTGGCACTCCGTGTCTTATATGTGCAGTCTTTGATACAATTCTAGTTTTTACCGCTTGCTCACGATTGGCAAGATAGGTCTCAAACCATCGGAGTTTGTTGTCTGTGAAGCCTAGGTGGTGCAGCTTCTGCAGCAATATTTCATTATTGACACAGTCAAATGCTTTGGAGAAATCGCAAAACACTGCTGCAGCAACCGTTCCCCTATTTATGCCAGAGTACACCTTGTCCATGAAGGAGAAGAGAGCATCATTTGTGCTCTTTTTTTCCTGAAATCCGAATTGTTGTTCTGCTAGTACAGTTGAATTATTTTATCTTTACTCATGCGTCATCAATTTATGATCTAAGAAATAACACATCCTCTATGTAACATCTCTGTCTATCAACCGCTATGAGCGAATCCAAATTCGTTGACATTTGTCTTCTAAGCAAAGAATTATGGTATTGTGATGATCCATTGAAACTCAAAACAGTGAAAAGAGATAGCCATAAAGCTGACAGTGTTTTTACATTTCAACTAAACTTGCCAAATAGTGTATTGACTAGAGCAGTACCATCAATCACGTCATTATTTTCTGTCATTGGGAATTGTTTGTCACCACTTTTGCAGTCAGACACACAAATAATCTTTGAAATTTCTAACCCCACAATTGATATATGTTACTGTAATTCCGTATTACCGAGATATTCACATAACAGTAATTCAGAGGGTGGAAACCCTATTGAGAAAAAAAAACTTACCTAATCCTATAAATAAAGACCAAAAACATTCACAATATATTTTAACTCTCTTTTAGATTATGCCTGGTTAATTTAGTTAATTTAATAATTCATTATCTTACCTTATTATCTACATGTTGTAATTTTTATCGGGATATCAGCCACGTCGTTTTACATTTAGACTTTGTTTACTAAAATTTCTCGACTTATTTCATATGCATTACAATGATGACGCACGGGTAAAAATAAAATAATTGAACTGTATGCTATTCAATGTTGAGTATTCGATCATTCGGATTTTTACCAGTTTTTCAATTATTTTTGCAAGAGAGGGTATAAGTGCAATAGGACGATAAAAATTTGGGTTAAACATTCTGTATTAACAGCTCACCCCTGTTTCCTATCTTTTTAATAGAATAAGAAAATAATTATTCAATAGAGCTGTCACATTCAAATTTCAATGATTTTTCAAAATAACCGCCACTATGTTTCATGGGGCGCCATATAATATCCAGTGATTGATTTGAAATGAATGACTCCCCCAGGGATACTAACGCAAGAGCATAAAATGTGTCGCCAAAATGATTCTTATCCGATATGGTCCATTGCTAAGCATTAATAACAAAATCCTATCCGGAGATGTACTGAAACTTCATATTAGGGAGTGCTTTCAACTGTGTCAGTTTGAGTTCGCATGATAGCAGTGTAATCTATACGTGTCATATACGAACATATAGCCTAGCATTGCATAGACTATGTACCTGGTGTACATCGCCTTCACGAGACCCAAACACGTTTAACCGCGTCCAGATCCATTCGCAGTCATCTACCGAAATCACAGTCCATTATCTCGTCTTCCAACCGCAACACGGAATGTTTCCATCACCGGAGCCACAGAGGTGATTAGAGCGGATAATTAGGAATATCGATCGAGAGCGCAGTTGCAGCTATTCCGCCGATTGATTACACGCTGATCCTAATTGCTAATTAGACCGAACCGTGGGCTGCGACTAGTATTGCTGCAATCAAGGGCGGCAATGCGTTCAAGGGGATTATTCAGGTTATATAGAGCTATTGCCGGGGTAATTCTCTCCGAATCGAAGGACTTTTTATAGATCGTTATCCGTAATGATGGTTTATGGCGGTAATTATAACCGGCGTAAACAGTAATTTGTCATTCGTGATGAGATATTCATCGGAAAGAAATAAAATAATTCATTTCTCCAAGAAATGAAGGAAGACCGCCATTCGTGTGCTAATTGATTCAAATGGAGGAATCAATCATTATCGTTATCGTTTTTGGACAGATTGTTACTGGCCTCATTTGCACCCAAACCTAAAATGAGAAAATGATGCAAATTGAAAAAACCTTTTTCTAGTTGGGAATGTCCCAGTCAGGCCCTGTCTCCAGAGCTCATACACACCCGAAGAGCACGATGGAGATGTTCACCCCTATACCACTCCTCACGTCCGTAGGGTAAGTGACTATTGGGTCCTAGAATCATGAGCTCTGAGCAGACGAAGTGAACCAAGGATAACGGCCTTCTGCATTCGAGCGGCTAAGATATCTGCCATATTACGGCAAGCCGGTATTATCTTCTAATTCGAAAGCAGTATCCATCATTTCACCAAGGACTCTTATATTTTTAAAGGCGTACAAATTTCATCCGTACCAAATTAAATTAGTACACGAACTAAATGAGGATGATCCTGATCGAAGGCTGCAATTTTGTGAACAAATGAGTCAGCATTTTTAAGTGACCCAAGTAGCACACCTATATTGGTAAAATATTGATCAAAATGTTCGGCGATATTGGTACAATATCGCTGATACAATATTCTGACAATATTGGCACAATATTCAAAAGTTATATTGCCGAGAGGTAAAATGTGAACATATTGCGATATTGGTCGAATATTGTTTGAATATTTTAGAAATAGTTTTGGTGAAATATTCTTGAAGCTATAATGGCCCCAAAATATTTATCGATATTGGTACAATATTTATCGATATTGGTACAATATCATTTGGATATATTGGTGGATGTCAATATACCTTGGTAAATTATTAAATGTCTTTTAGTTGATGAAGGTGACACCAGAGTCTGCCTTTTCATCGCCATAACCACTGAGTGAGCTGTCTTGAAACAAGTTGTGAGAAGTATTTAATATACTTTCGTAGGTTTTAGAAGACGTTCCATATGTAGAGCCACCTAGCGGATTTTTATCTAGGTTTGATCATGATATAATTTCAATATGTTTTATTGAATATTCGGCCAATATTCAAATTTCATCTCAATCTAGATGTAGGAAACAATATGAAGACAATATTGTTTTAACGATATCGATAAATATTATTGAACCAATATTGACCCAATATTGATTAATAATATTTGTTGAATATTGGCGAAATGATATTCAACAAATGTGTTATCACACTGGGAGATACAATATAGTTTTTATTCCTAGAATCGATATTAGGGGAATATTGGGATTGCGATATTTATACTAGATGTTAAAAACGATGTGAAGGCAATATTGTTTTATGGATATTGGTAAATATCAGTCAACCAATATTGACTCAATATGAGTTATTGCATTTTGTCAAATAAAGTGGAAATGATATTCAACCAATATTCTAACAAACTTGGAAATACAATATAGTTTTTTCCCCTATAATCGATATGACTGGAATATTTGGATTGCAATATTTATTCTAGATGTGGAAAACAATATATAACCAATATTGTATTATCGATATTGGTAGAAATTATTCAACCAATATTGACCCAATATTTCGTGTGATAATCTACATTCAAAATTAGTTCAACAAATATCCCACCAATATTATTAATATAATATTGTTTTTTGAATATTCATCCATATTGGACCAATATTGATTTTACATTTACAATATATCTATATTGGCCCAATATGTAACCAAGATTCAGCCGATATGATGTGCTACCTGGGGAATATCCGCACTTATCATTTAACATTTGTTTTAAAGGTGAGTGTACATGTTTTTGAATTAGAAAATTTTAAGGTTGTGACACCCCTCGCTATGGGGTTAAAGGCACAAGTTGCAAAATATATCTAGAATGTGTCCCCCTCAAGAGCAAACTCCACGTGTCCGAACATTTTTGCTTGTAATTCCACGAAAAGTATAAAAGCTCGGTGCATACTTTTCGAAGGACCACTCTGTATATTATATTTCACGAAATTTTTGTGGGAGGAGCTGGTCTGTAGCGTCTTCTGCGACTTTTGCAATGCTCATCTTCAAATTGAATTCTATTTTTAAGACGAATCGATGAAAAACGAAGGATTGGACGTTTTCGACAACTTAGTTTGTTACCGATTATAGGTACTGGAATTTTGTCTCAAATGCCATAACAACTCTTTCAAGGTACACCACTTTTCGATGACAACAACGATGTCAGTAAATTTATGTCAGTAAAGTTCTCATCTAGAAACTAGAGTACCGATACGAGTACGAGAGTACCTACTGTCTTTCATTACTTTCTTGATAATTTACATAAAATAGTTATTTGTTTTACTAGGCATAAAAGCACCAGATTTAATGCCGCGGCTGGTGTTTCATAGCCGAGCGTAGCGAGGTAACTGGGCCCTGCGTTAAGGCCGATTCTCACTAGGGCGGTGCCGAGCGGCGCGGTGCCGCGCGGCGCGGCACTGGACGAAGCAGTTTTTGTGCAGGCTATTCTCACCTGAGCGGCATTTTGTAGCAGCAGCGGTGTGCGAAATAGTAAAATCTATATAAGTAGGTAGGTATTTTGAGTTTTGTAAAAAAAAGTGATATGAGTTTGGGAATCACAGAAGAGGATCCTACATCGTCATCATCAGACGATTTTGTTTTTGTAGCGGCAATATATCATGAATACGAAAATAGACGAAAAAAGAAGCGACAATATTGTTCAGGATAATCATTCACTAATACAATTAATCTTTCTATTTTTTCCGCGTCCATATTTGTTTGGTGTGTCTCTGAAATTGTGTTAATTTCTACAAGTCGCAGCTTGCTTGTGACGGGAGGGAGCGTTTCAAAGCGGCACACAGTGGGCCAGGGATCCCCTAAACATTGAAAAAGTCAGTTTTGAATAATAAAAGCTCACTAATTCTCCTCATGCTGAAAACAGTCAAGTAGGCCATAAACCTTGTAAAAACAATATAAGTATTTATTTCTGTCAGCTTTCATGGTGACATGCTGGTTTGACAAATGTCGGTAAATTAAATTATTGCCCGCTTTATTTTGTTCAAACAAATGGCTCAAGTTTGAGACGATACAATTCGAGGTGGATTAAGTATTTGACATACGCAATGGATGGACTAGATTCAGGTAAGCTTAAGGTTTTATTCCATATAAATTATGTAGTATTTTTTGCGAAGTTACTGAAAAATTTATTCATTTAGTGAATGCGTGTAAAAGCAAAAATGAAATATAACTTCGATATTTCACGAGAGATATCTCCAGAGCTACACTGAGCTACACGTTTTTGTTGATGTAATTAAAATTAACAATTCTAAGGCTTTATTATTGAAAAAAAACCTGATGCCTAATGGTGCCTATACAGGAGAAAAAGCAACATTTTCTGTGTGGGGAAGGTATTATAAGCACACGCGTGTGGATATACACAGTAACATTAATGAAATTTTCCATTACAATTTCATGCAAAATATCGTATACTTATCGGCAATGAATGAAAAGGTAATTAGTAGGTACGAAATTAACAGTTTTGACAGTATATTTTCGAAATGTCATATTTAAAAGTAAGTTTTTTTCCCGTTCAGTCGTTGCTTTGGTATAACTTGGTAGAGTAATTTCAAATGATACATGATGAGAACTGTTCCTAAACTGCATCAAGCAAAAAAGTGTAGAGTTACAACTTTTTTAATAAAAGAATATTAATTTTTTATTTTAGAGCGAAGAGTCCACAGGATTCAGATCATAACATTATTTGATGGTGGGATGAAACGAAATGAAATAAAAGAAACTCTGTTAACTCATGTATGCCAAAAGTGTAGCCAGCAAAATCAAAAAACAATTCAAGATTTAGCTAAGAATTACGCTATTCAGTTCCGTAGAAGATGGATCGCAGTAAATAGGACTAAGCATGTTTTTTTGAGAAAAAATGAGAACTGGTTGAAAAACTCTCTACTTTTTAATTGCATGTCTGCCAAAAAGGCAGATGGTGCAGGAAGACCAAAATTAGAATTTGGCCAACTCACCTACAGCGGAAAATTTCGTAGAACTAAACATTTAAGAAATTCAGATAGTAACGAACTTCTGTTTGCAGCTCAGATGAATCTAAAATCCAATGGAAGAAAAACGACCTCAAAATGTATACGCAACATTATATACGAAAATAATATTGTAAACGAATCTGAGTACAGTAGAAGTCAATTGGGCAGTGAAAGATCCTTGGCTTTAATAGTGGATGCTAGATTATCTAAAAGGCAGTACCAAGAGTTGAGGAATGTAGCAAAGGAAAATAACTCCAATCTCTATCCTCCATATAATCAAATTAGAGGCCAAAAAGTTGTGCTATCCCAACAACATTACAGCCACTGAACATTCTGCTTCCGTGGAACTTCAGTCATTACTTGACCATACGACTCGTAGATTGCTTTCAACTCTAGAATTGGATGCTTTTGAAGGCCTAAAGCAACGTGAATTATTCATGATTTCCAAATGGGGTATGGATGGTAGTTCTGGACAAAAGGAATATAAGCAGGCGTTTGAAGGTAATTATTCAGATACGAATTTACTTATGACATGTTTGGTTCCACTGCAGCTATACACTCATAATAAAAAAAAGAAAAGATTTTAATTTGTAATAATCCTTCACCTTCATCTACCAGATACTGCCGACCTTGTAAAATTCAATTTGTGAAAGAAAATATTGAAGTATCAAATATCGAATATGCCGTTATGCAAGCCGAAATTGACAACTTAATTCCAACGAAGTTCCTGATAAATGAAAACCATTTTGATATAAAACATGAACTTTACATGACAATGATCGACACAAAAATGATAAATTCTTTAACTGGTACTTCGTCGCAAGTATGCTATTTATGTGGGGCTTCCCCAAATGAAATGAACGACATTAAAAAGGTCTCTAAAAAACCTATAAAAGATGAATATCTGAAATTCGGGATCACATCCCTCCACATCTGGATAAGATCGTTTGAATGCCTCCTAAAAATTGCGTATCGTTTATCACTTAAAAAGTGGCAGGCACGTGGTGGAGATAAGCTTATCATTAAAAAACAAAAACTTAAAATTCAAAACGAATTTAAATCTCGCCTGGGAATCATCGTTGACCAACCAAAACAGGGCAGTGGTACTTTAAATGATGGAAACTGCGCGAGACATTTTTTCCGAAATTATGATATTTCGGCCGAAATTACAGGACTTGACCAAGCGTTAATATACCGATTTTTTGTCATCTTACAAGTCATTGCTAGTGGATTTAATGTGAAGAAGAATGAATTTGATACATATGCAATGGAAACTGCTGAATATTTGGTAACAAAATATTCCTGGTATAAAATGCCAGCAGGCATTCACAAAATGCTAATACATGGTTCAGTCATTGTACAATCAGCACCCGTGCCAATAGGACAGTTGTCCGAAGAAGCCCAAGAGGCACGCAACATGGAATACAGGAGATATAGGGAACATCACTCCAGAAAGTTCAATAGAGTTGCCTCAAATATTGATGTCTTTAATAACATGCTCGTTTCCTCTGATCCAAAAATCACTAGCTTAAAAAAAAGAATTTCAATTAAAAAAAGAAAATTTTGCCCAGAGGCACTGAACCTATTGCAGCCAGCTGCAGTCAACGGTTGTTTTGACAGCGATGCAAGCTCCGATAGTGACTCGGAATAAGTAAAATTATATGTTTTCCGTAGTTGTTTAATCAAATGTTTTTATTTTTTGTAATGTTTCTAATGTTGAAATCAAAACAAAAACAAATGTTTTGAAATGTTGAAAGCCATTGTATTTTTTGAATTTGTTATTGTGTTTTCTGTAGTTTGCCATTAAATTAAAACAGTTTTAATAAATGTTTCGCCTAACTCTGCTTTTTCAATCGTGCACCAATCAGCTACGAAAAGAGCAGAATTTGGATGTTTGTGTCGATAACGATAACATGGTTAGGGAAAAATATAAATGTATATATGTACAGAATGACCCACTTTGAAGCTCTAAAACTGTTAATTATTATCCGATTCAGAAGTTTTTTTTTTTCAATAAAGATGGACGCATTCCCACGTAATTTTTACATAAACCAATTGAAAAAATCGCTAGTATGTTTTTTGACCATGAAAAAGAATTCGAAGTAGGCCTTGAAATATTTATTTTTATTTTGAATTTATGATACCTAACTAGAATTATTGATGCTCTATCTATTGGAAAAAGAAACTTGTGAATCGGATAATTAATAACAGTTTTAGAGAGGTAGCCCGCTTTCAAATTGGTAACTCTGTATGTTTTAACAAAATTGATCTTTATTTGAAAGGTTTATTACTTTTTGAAATATAGCTATCAAAATTAAAGTTGGGATATTTTCTCATGTTTTCCTATACCTTAAATTTCAAATGCAAGATCTTCAATAAGTTTTACAATTTTGCCCGTAGAAATGATGAATAATTTAATTGTGGTTTTATTTATATCGTTATGCTGGTTACTTTGAGCTGTATATAAGTGAAATTAACTCACTTTTCTTAGTTTTAAATGATTACACGATAAAATTTAATAAAATTGTTTTGTTGGATATTTTTCAATGTTTTACGAAATTCTGGCCCACTGTGCGGCAGTGCCGCGAGCCAATGCTCCCGGAGGCGTTAGAACTTTGCTGCCTACGAACGCGACGCTCTGCTCCGCGCCGCTCTGCTCAGGTGAGGACGGGATCACTCAATTACATGCAAAGAATTGCAAGCAACTTTTGCCGCGCCGCACAGCGCCGCGCCGCGCCGCTCGGCACCGCTCTAGTGAGAATCGGCCTTTACTATGTTTACCGCTGATGACGTTTGTTGAATATGTTTGTTTACTGTTTACTTTGTCATTGTCAATTTTGAAAAGTTGTCATGTTAGAAATGGATTTACTGCAAAGTGAGGATGAATTGATGCAATTAACACCACCTGAGATAAGAGACCAGGCGCGAGATGTGGAATTTAACATTTTACCGGAAAAATCAAGAACTGTATATGAACTCACATACAGCAGATTCATAGAATATAGACAGAAGAAAAATATAGGATCTTTCTCTGAAAATGTGCTGATTGTCTATTTTTCCGATCTTTCAATGAAATTGAACGAACTTTTTCTGCCTAGGCAGTAAAAGTGGACTTTTTCTGCCTAGGCATTAAAAGTACAACTTCTAAGCCTGCCAAGTGTCATTAAAAGGCCGCTTTTAATGTCATTTGGAGAAAATAGTATATAAACCACGTGACTAAAGTTAGTTTCAATCCCTCGAAAGCGAAATTTTAAGAAATGGAAAATAATCGAAAAAAGAATTGTATTGCAATAACCAGTTTTCATCATAAACTAATTATTCCAGAATCCTAAATAATCATATCTGACTAACGAAGAACCGAAATTCAAAGTACTGAACATTATAAGAGGATAAATCTGTAATACCAGCAAACGAGAATAAACGAAAATGTGAAGACGATTATTCGATCAAACCAGCAAATTACAAAAACAATATTTTGTAAAATTGATAAAATACCGTAACAGAATTCTGCAAAGCATCATATTTGAAAGATATAATCACACATCACAAGACATAAAATTGGAATATTGAAAGTCATAAGACGTATAAGTGGTAGAACCGAAATGTACAGAACCGAAAAATATCAGAAATTGGAGAGGGGATAGCGACTTGCTCTATTCTCTCAAAGGTGGCGGCTTGCTCTATTCTCTCAGAGATACAAGTTTTATAAAGAGTTAATCGTTTCCTTCATTCGTTCATCCCTTCCAAAAATTCTGCTAGATTTCGATTCTGATAAGCTTATGTCCTACACATTTAGTTTCCTTGGATTTTACGATAATACCGATTGATTTTCGGATGATTTGTTAGTATTACGTTTTTAAATACTATTGATTGATGTTTTGATGAAATTCGTTTACTTTATTTTTTGCTGAATTCAGATCTATGAAATCCATTTCTACGGATTTCGCGTATGATGCTTGTTTCGGTTTCACTGCTCTTTGTTTTTTAATTTTATTTGCTTATTTATTTGGGAATTATTTCTCTTATGTTTTTTTTTCAATACGAATTCGTATATATATATATATATATATATATATATATATATATATATATATATATATATATATATATATATGTACAGGGTGTTAATTAAGTAAATTGACAAACTTCGGGAGGTGATTCTTTGAAGGTTTTCAGGACGAAAAGTTCATATAAACATATGTCCCAAATGGCTTGGTTTTCGAGATACAGGGCGATAAAAATACATTTTTTTCAAGATTTTTTAGAGTTAACTTCGACATTTTCGACAATAATCAGTTCAAATTAGGCAAGTACAATCCATTCAATAGGGCGCACGATACAAAATAATGCATTTCTTAATTAATTCACAGGGTCCTCCGTTTTTCAGAGTCAAGCTTTGTTCAACCCTTCAGAATTTTTTTTTCCGCCGCCACTGACATATTATGAGAAAGGAATAATCAATGTTGTTTCATTTAACATCTTTTTGATATCTTGCATTTTTTCATTTACTTGTACGGTTCAGGGGCTATAATGAAAATATTAATTTAAACATTTTCCAGTGTGGCATAACATTAGAAAATTTGAAAATTAAACATTTTCAATTATTGTAAATTGATGGAAATATTTTTTCAGAATTAGAAAAATCTACGATGAATAAAAATTATACAATAAAAAATATAAAGACAAGCTTTTATACAAATGCACTGAAAATGAAAAAATTATTTGTTTCATTTTTTGTAGGTTATTCTGTGAGTATCAAAATCTTTCTGTACAAAATTACCTAGATCAAACAATGAAATGAATTATTTTTTCCAATTCAGTGTATTGTATAAAAACTTTAAAATGTTTTCTTTTTATAATTTTCATTTTTAACATTTTAGTTTATTTTTTATGTGAAACTGAAAATCTCCAACCCAAAAACCATCACATACCAATTTTGAACAGAATCGGATCATAATCACAAAACTCGTCCGCCATATTGGAGCCGCCATTTTGTTTTTTAACAAACATTTTTTTAATGCATTGTCACCGGAATTACGGAAACCTGCCAAATTTCAAATTAATCGGAGTATTAGAAGTGAGTCAAATTCAACTTTTATTAAATTGTTTGTTAGTTAGTTACAAGTGAAGCTAAATAAAAGCTTGTTATTGTAAAGATGTGATTTCTTTTTGTGATATCTAACAGAAAACTACTATCTCCCCGTCACTGCGGTACGCTGGATATTAAACTAGATCTGACAGATATTGGGAAAACCTTAACTTTCAACCTGAAGATTCTGATGGTAAAAATGTGCATTTTCATTGAGATATTTGATTAAAAATGTGATTACCCATCAGTCTTAATAGAGAACTCATACAAATTTTTTGTTATTTTAAAAAAAGATATTTTTTAGTTTTCAATTGAACGTTTCCTTTTCAACATAAAAAAACTTCCGAAAGGTAATCCTGTAATGGAAGATAGTTAATAGGGTTTATCTAATAGTCGCAGATCATTACACATTTGATTTTCATTTATGAATCTCTGGTCATAACTCCGAAAAACTAAATCAAACAAATTTTTGTTTCCGTACGGAGTACATTATTTTATCAGAAATTTCGGTTTGTTTTTTCTTCTGCAGTAACGCAGAAATTTTGTAATCAATTTGAATTCATAAAAATAGCAAAGTGGGCTTTGATATTAATTCAAATATCAACAACTTGACAGTTATCGAAAGTTGAGAAACTGTCTCATTGTTAATTCTTCATTAGTGCAAGCTATAAAGCAGATTCATTCAATATTCCTTTGGATAAAATGGTTGAATATACAAATTCAGAAATGGCAGACATGCACTTAATGTATGGAATGGCTGATGGTAACGCTCGTGCCGCCAGACGAATGTATCTAGAAAGATTTCCACAACGTCATATTCCCAGCACACAAATGTTCATCAATATTCACTCCCGTCTTCGTGAAACGGGTACTTTCAAGAGGTCTGCTGTTCTCATAGGAAGACCCAGGAGAGTTAGAACAGTTCAGATAGAAGAAGCTGTACTTAACGAAATTGAGCAGCATCCAGACACCAGTACAAGACAAATTGCGGCACAGTTTAACGTAACCCATGTATTGGTATGGCAAATTTTAAAAGAGCAACAACTTTATCCCTATCACATACAGCGTGTTCAAGCTCTTCTGCCAAGGGATTTTCCAAAGAGATTAACTTTTTGCACTTGGATTCGAAATAAATTGTTGGAAAATCCATGGTTTTTATCTCAAGTTATATTCACCGATGAGGCATACTTTTCCCGTAAAGCCATTATTAATTTTCACAACAATCATATGTGGGCTGATGAAAACCCACACGCCGTGATTGAAAACCATTTTCAAGAGACGTTTTCTGTGAATGTTTGGGTTGGAATTGTAGGGAATTTCCTTATCGGGCCACATTTTCTGCCTCATAGACTCAATGGTGACCATTATCGACATTTTCTTGAATTCATCTTACCTGGACTCCTAGAAGAGATCCCACTGAGGGAAAGAATTGGAATTTGGTTTATGCATGATGGTGCTCCAGTACACTTCAGATTGGTTGCACGCCAATATTTAGAAGAGAATTATTCTGATCGCTGGATTGGGCGTGGTGGGCCACAACTTTGGCCACCAAGGTCACCCGATATGAATCCACTTGATTTTTTCCTCTGGGGGCACCTTAAATCATTAGTGTACCGAACTCCAGTTCAAAGTGAAGAAGACCTGAGGAATCGCATACAGGAGTCATGCGGAATTATAAGAAACACTCCTGGTATTTTTGAGCGTGTTCGCCAGTCTATGGTTAGGCGCATAAACGCATGCATTGAAGTTGGCGGTGGTAGTTATTCACTATTGAAAATGTCCAAAATTATTTTGCCATAATTAACTTTGTGCAATACATATTCAACCTGAGTTATGGTAAAAAATGTATGGGAGCTCCATAACATTACATTTTCTCTACACGAGCAGAAAATAGATATTTGTGTAATGAGAACAAAATGACGTATTGCGTCACGCGCTAATCTTTGGAGAGTGGCAATGACACTTCGAGAAATGAATTATTTTATATCATGCGCACTATTGAATGGATTGTACTCGTCCAATTTGAACTAATTTGGATCGATTATTGTCGAAAATTTCGAAGTAAACTCCAAAAACTCCTAAAAAATGTATTTTGATCACCCTGTACTTCGAAAACCAAGCCGCTTGGGACATGTTTATATAAACGTTTCATCTTGAAACCTTTCAAAGAATCACCCTTCAAGTTTGTTAGACTATTTGCTTCTCAAATTTCTTTATGTTATGCGTTACTGGAAAATGTTTGCGTTAATATTTTCATTGTAACTCCTGAACCGTACAAGTAAATGAAAAACATCAAGAGAGCAAAAAGATGTTAAATGAAACAACATTGATTATTCCTTTCTCATAATATGTCAGTGGCGGCGGAAAAAAAAATTCTGAAGGGTTGAACAAAGCTTGACTCTGAAAAAAGGAGGACCCTGTGAATTATTTGAGAAATGCATTATTTTGTATCGTGCGTACTATTGAATGGATTGTACTTGCCTAATTTGAACTGATTATTGTAGAAAATGTCGAAGTTAACTCTAAAAAATCTTGAAAAAAATGTATTTTTATCACCCTGTATCTCGAAAACCAAGCCGTTTGGGACATATGTCTATATGAACATTTCGTCCTGAAAACCTTCAAAGAATCACCTCCCGAAGTTTGTCAACGTACTTAATTAACACCCTGTATATGTGTGTATATATATGTATATATATATGTGTATGTGTATATGTATGTATATATATATATATATTATATATAGATTATATATAGATATAGATTATATATAGATTATCTCCTATCAAAATCCTAGTCCTGATTTTCCCGTTTCACCATGTTTGGTCAATACGAGCCTAGTGCAAATTGAATCGAATCGCGCAATGTGGCCTGAGCTGACCATTGATGTGATGGAGATAAGGAGAAGAAGTCAGACTTTTCTCACAACGAGTGCCGTGCACATCGGTTACCAATCCATCGACAACAATTACAAGAATCCTGCTTTCCCCTCCCCTGTGATCTGGGTAAGTCGGGTATTATCATATTTCCATTTGTTTTATTTCATTAAATAAGATTCGGGAAATTTATTACAACAAGGTTGAGTGGAGACCACAGTTGCGGAGTTTTCACGAAGTGGTCATAGAGCTAGTGTCCCCTTAGTATACAGTCTTACATCATTGCATAGTTGAAAATAACTAGTTCTCATAAATAGTCATCAGATGTATTTCTATTCGGATTATAAATCAATTCTACACATTTCGATCTTCCGTTTTTGAGTCTTATAAATTGTTTTTCTGATAAATAATTGATTCTTCATTATATTGGTTTTACGTTTTAATGGATTACTGATTTAAAGTTACTAAGGAGATAATTCTGCTATTCTATCTCCTATTAGCCCACCATCTCCTATTGGACACTTAGAATTGGGAGATGCTCTTCAGTGTAATCTGTTATATTATGTAATTACCTGAATATCATGAATTTAAATTACGAGCGACTTATATTGGACAATTTTATTGCACATTTTTATAGATGACGATTAAAGTTGTTAATTAAGACTTGCTTGGATTCGAACTTATGATATTACTTTTTTATGCTCATTCGAATAAATGACAGTGATGTTTAAATATCGAGAGAAAACGGCACACGTCTTTCGATATTAACCTGGATAAACAAAGCCCATCCATCCCTACCCATATCGGGTCAATGGCCCCCATGCGTACGGTATCATTTGTTTGCATTAAGGGCACGAGACAAAAATATTGCATTCGTCCTCGTACCACATTGCATTTATGAAAATAAATCCGAGTGACTCAGTGCAACGGAATGAGTCCAATCCATTGAGGTGAAATCCTCAGGAATATAATAATGATAAATGCGATGCTGCTCAGCTACTATGCGTAATACCACTACGAATAATAGAGAGTGAACAATCGGCGTCAGACGGTTGGTAACCTGTAATGAGGTCGGCCGGACGGCTGATATTGTATATATTATTGTATATATACCGCAGCACTCAAGCCGATTTGTCTGCCAATGGCGTAGCCTAAACAATGGAAGAAGACCAATGCCTCGATAAATGTCAAAAACATAATTAAGAAGTAACAGTGCCGTGAATTAAAGATATATAGAGTTATCCAAGCAAAGTTGAGATTCTAATGATTCCAGAGTTGGGTCGGATACAGGAAAAAAGGATACGAATACCGGATACGGATACTTTTTATAAAATTACGGATACTTTCACCTAAAAATGTACTCGGATACAAGTATTCGGTTACTTTTTTCGGATACTTTTTTCGGGTACTTTTACGGATACATGTAATAATACTAGGCATGAATATCAAAAACTAAAAGTTGGATGAATCATCGCATTCATCGTTCGATATGTAGTTCACACATAGCAATATTAAATTTCTTTGCTGAAAAAATACAGAAAGATAGTAAGACTTTAGGGAAATTATTGAACAAATTACCTATTGCAATTGGGTAATAAATACAGTAATATTGGAAAACTGGAAAACAACAAATTAAAACGAATATTTTATTTTCAATTATACAGAGTTACTAAAAAATGGATACAAAAAATTTTCACAAATCAAATTTTATCAGGGTTCTTTATAAGGAACGGATAATTGATATGAGAATTATGAAATGGCCACGCACATACGACATAGATTCTGATTCAACGACATTTATTAGTAATTGGTATCTTGTACCGCCTTACCTCACCCCGTTTTCGAGGATGCTGAACTTCGAGTTTGGGTGTTCCAACCCCGTAAACGGAGGAAAACAAGCCCCAATTGGGATCTACTGCACATTTTTGATATATGAGGCACTCTAATAACTCATTTTTCGAGTTTGCAAAGTGCTAAAATTGTATTTCACCGTTTTCGATGATGCCCGACAAGATACGCCTGCATAAAATGGGGCTGTTTGGCCTGGTTCTTACTCATCGAATAATTTAAAAGTATCCGAAGATCGAAAAAAGTATTCGGTATTCGGATACTACAAATTTGGCGACGGATACGGATACTGAATACAAAATTCGAAAAATATCCGGATACGTATCCGAATACAGAAGTATTCGGATACTACCCAACTCTGAATGATTCACGATCTTTTTTGAGCATAATCAACTCACTGAATGAAAATGTGCATGTAGATACATACAATATTGTGAGAAAACTATTACATGTGGTGTGCCTCAAGGGACGGTGTTACGGCCAATCCAATTCGAAATCTATTCAAACAATATTGCCTTACTAAGCTTTGGTTATGACGCCGTATTGTTTTGCGAAAACAACAACTAGTTTGATCTGAAATGGAAACTAGAACACGATTTAGATCAAATTATTCCGTGATCTATCTATATTTCCGACAGGGCAGCTATGAAACCCACCAAAAAATCCAGTATTTTGGCGAAAGGTGCCATTCAATGGTGAAACATCTGCGGAACAGGAAATAAAATATTGGGCAGCTCAGGGGTCTGTTCTCGGCCCTCTTCTGTTTTTACTATGTGTAAACTATTCAGCAGTTTTACTCATTTACGTCCATACTATGGCACAATAGAAGCGCGGTCGTGTCACAAAATAACTGGAAATGATCAGGAAAAAGTAAACCAATGGTGCAGCGCAAAGTTATTAACATTCAATGTTTTCGAAATGAACCCCAGAATCAACCAACTCTCGGAAGTCTTCGAGAGACTTGTGTGAGCTAGGGAAGACGCAGCTCTTACCTTTTAACGTGTGATGCCATGCACGAGACTGATGATCATGCGAGGCATTGAACCCTCGACCCATCCCAACAAAGGCGAACACTCTATCACCACGACCACCACGGATTATGTATTCAATCACGAAGTATTCTCGTCATGCAATGTAGGTATAATTCTTCTTTTTTCCAAAGATATTATTTCAAATCGCGACAACAAAATGTTATGATCGATACCTCTAACAGGATATTGTCCATCGACTTTCAGAAAACGAAATTGGTAAAAGCCTATAGTAGTCTTTGGATGCCAATAGGACACTAGGACACCACCCCCTTTAGTGACATCATTTGTACTTGGTACAAAATTCTTGCATAAAATAATTATCAACAATATCGATAGTAGTGTTCTTCTAAACGATATAAATTTCTTAGTAACTAGAATCGGAGGTCGACATGGTTTGAAATTTTATTGCGAAGCATCACGAACAAATGTTATGATACGTTCACCTGTGAATTTCATGTGCAGTAGCTACAACAAAATTTGTAAGATTTGTGATATCCATTTTGACCCTTTGAACGCTGTTTTTTTTTCTTTGGTGTTTGGCATCGACTGCTATGGTCATTAGCAACGTGTTCTGGATAGGCCTTGTCACTAACTCCATGCGCCACTTTAGGAGCAGCACTGTTAATTGAAACGCAACAGTAAATCGTGCAGGACTCACCTCAGTCCAGCCACGAGATTTGAATAATTTGATCCGTCAAATCAAATAAATAAATCACAACCGCAACTGGGGCTTGAACTCAGGACCTTTCGACCCACAGTCGGTCGCTCTAACCACTGCGCCACGCCACAACATCTTTGAACGCTGTTATATCAAGTATTGTTGATAACTTATAATAATCGTGTAATATTACGGTCTGACTATGTTAGTCAATTCTACTTGAATACTTTTTTTTATGTTTTTCACCTGTATTAATTTTTAATATTTAGTAATTAACCACATTATTGTATTTTGCATTTATATTTTACTACGAGATACTTCCCTTACTTGCTGTCGCTTAGAAGACAGTATATAATTTTAAATCAACATTTCCTGTAACGGGGTACCCCTGTTGGAAATAAATTGCTTTTTTATGTTCTTACATCAAACCGTTCAGGAGTTAACAGGGGGGGGGGGGTGCTAAAAAAAGCGCTGTATTATAGCAATTGTACCACTGCTACAAATAAAATATGTATGTTGATTACTGGAAAAACCTTTGAGTAAGGTTATTCTGGAGTTTCATTGTCTAAAAAAGAACAAAGAAAAATTCAATTCTCTGCAACTTTTGATCACGACATTTCAACTGTTAAAATCTACAGTCGTTATCAAGTGTATAATGCGACAATCTCAATGATGCTTCTTATATATGCTATGGATAATTTTGTGTCTTTAGCCTAGGGGTAATTTGGCGGTATTCAGGTAAGCTTGTTAATTACAGTGCCAGGCCCCTCCGGTACAGCATTGTTAATTCTTATCGCAATTTCAATTGATCCATGCCACTAATTAAGGGTTTCCACACATTACGGATTTCTATGCTAGCTTGACTGAAGACTTTGTTGTTCATAATATATGCACTCTCTTTGAACTTCCTTCTATACCAGCCCTCTTCTTTATGGATGACTTCGGCTTCAGTTCATTTTATGTGTGTTGGGTCGTCCAGACATGATCCGCTATCCCTGACTTAGACGTTTCTCCTCGTTGAGTGTTTCTCTTGTGTTCAGCGAGTCTAACGCTAAATGGTCTCTTAGTTTATCCAAGATAAGCTTCACCGCATTCACAAGGGATGCGGTAGATGCAGTTTTTGGAGTCAATGTCAGCGTTACGTGGTCTGGTCTTTGTGAGATGGCTGCGAATAGTGTTACCTAACTTGAAACATTTATTTTATTTTGTATTTCGACCCAATTCGCCTCTTTGTTTCCAATAGACCTCTAACATACGAAACGCACAGGGTGGCTTGTGTCGGCTCGTCTGGTTTCTTGTTCTTATCCCCCCTGCGGGCTAGAAACTCTTGTATATGTTTTTTGGGGTACCCATTTCGTCGCAGATCTTTCTTGATATTGTTCAATTTGATGGTAAAACTTTTATCTGTGTATAGGTTGTAGGCACGGTCCACCAGCGATCGAACAACCCCTCTCTTTGTAGCACCATGATGGTTCGATTCGAAGTTCAGGTATTGTCCGGTGTGAGTCGGCTTTCTGTATACTGATGTTTGGCACTTATCATTGTTCTTTTGAACTTTCACGTCTAGAAAAGGTAAACCGTCTTGGGTCTCATTTTCCATCGTGAAGTTTATGGACTATCTGATGTTATTCAGATGTTCCGAAAAGACGTCAAGTTCCTCGTCTCCGTGGTTCCATATGACAAACGTGTCGTCAACATATCTCAACCACATCTGAGGTTTCTCATGGGCTGTCTCTGTGGCAAAAGTTTCAAACCATTCCATATAGATGATTGCTACCAAGGGCGATAATGGGGATCCCATCGGTAGTCCGTCTTCCTGGGAGAAAAAGCGGTCTTTTTCTTGAAAGTAACAATTTCGCAGACAACATTCTAGCAGGTCCATAATGTCACGTACTGGTAGGTTCGTCCTGTTCTTCAGCTCTGAGTCTTCTTGTAGATTTTTCCGAATAATTTGCAAGGCCTCTTTTACCGGGACGTTAGTGTAGAGACTTTCCACGTCAAAACTGACGAATTGGTCTCCTGGTACTGCTCTGACCCCTTCCAGGATCTCTCTGTTCTTTGTTCTTTTTCAGACAATGAAAGTCCAGAATAACCTTACTCAAAGTGAAACATTGTCAACCACTTTCAAACAAACGTGGAAAAACCTCTTTCGCATTCACGTGAACCCCCTGTTACTCCAATGTTTTCTTCGAGCGCTCCATCTGCCGGCGTGTTGACCACCACGGCTGGGACGATCCGACAACCTTCAGCTCGCCGAACAACCTTGTCGGGGCCGGCCCGTCGACAATTCGGGCCTCTAGGAGACCGCGGGCCAGCCAGTCTGCCGTCGCGCCCGCCACACCGGTGACCTGGCCGAAAAGGTGACCAACGCGGATAAAAAACAACAGCGAACGGAAAGACCCTACATTACAAATTGTTTATAGCAGACGTTATTGTAACCGCAATGACACTGAAAGGAAAGGTACTCGGGTATTCGGAACACGTTCTCGTTGATAGACACATTGAATTGCTGAATTATGTGCTACGTGGAGGGGGTAGCAGGTACCTTCCGACAGTGTTGAAAATGCAGCGATAAACTCTTGTATAAAATCGTCCATAAGAAACGTCAGTTTTGGCAGTTTGACGCTACGACTGCAACACGATTCCTTGAATAATCTTTGAGATATTTCCAAAAAACCAAAAAGGTTGTAATTTTTATCAATATTTCCTGTTTAAAAAATTGCACAAAGCGATTTTGCGGGGACGAAAACCGGGGTTTTTATTCACGAAATACCTTATAAAAAGTAGTATAGGCCGTTTGCGTCTTTTATTTTGTGTGAAAAGAGCTTCTTATTTTCATGTACAGATTGGTCTATATGTCTGAGAATATCTTTGAACTCAAGACTACCAAATGTTTCCAGTCTTAGATTATATTTCAGTTCTAGTATTAGGCTCATTATTCAATCTCTTCGAGGGCTTTTCCTAATGTCTTTCCTAATGTCAGATATTTAATATCTTCGTGATTATCCTTGGGTCGAAACGACCGGATAAGTCCTCAATTCGTTAAGTTGGGATTAGATTTTTGGTGTGACCACGCGTCACGACTGTAGACATGGCGACTTGAAAATAATAAAGAAGAGAGACAGTTGCCCTCTGGGAAAAATTATGTCCTGAGGTTTGGACGGGAAACAATGTTTAAGGTTTTCAGTTATTTATTGCTTGCATCTCCGCCCTCTGTCTCTGTGTATTCGCAGTTGAGTTCCAAAACTTATCACCTTTTTACCACTCGGAAATATTGATGCTATTGATTGTGATATCGTATTGGATTAATAATTGCGTGTGCATATTAAGTGTTAATTACCTACCTGATAAAAGATGTCTGACTTCGAAATTATTCAACACTAGGGCTATCCTCTGCTCCGACATATACTCACTTTGGTCCCAAACTATTATATAACTCAAGTACTTTTGTTTGATATCTCATTCATTTGATTCGCTAAATTTTCTCACTAAATACCACCCGAGGTTTTGTTTTTAAACTTTAATTTTGTACAACTCAATGTTGGTAGCTTCTAATATGAAGCGAGACAATCATCAAGAAACAAAACTAGTTTTTATCAATCAGAGTAGACTCAAACTATAGTGTCTTTCCAATATATAAGTTATTGGTTCTGGAATGGCGCTAGAAAAAAAATCCCAAAAACAATTTTTTTGACTGTGCCCCGTAAACGTCCTAATGTAGGTACTGATATTAATAAGAGTATAACGAATTCTGATAAATACATTTTCATTCTGAATTTGTGCTATTTCGACTACCAAAACTGTTTTTTTCTTTGTCACTTCTACGTTTTCACGAATTTTGGTCGCGTATATGTCAAGAAAGACACATCCAGAATCATTTAAACACAAACATTTTTTTAATATCCTATCACTCTATAACATAATGAAATTTCAGCCAATTTGACCAAGTGCCAATTTCCCATATGTTTTCTTGCGGGATCCTTTGTAAAACTAGCAGAAAACTTGCAGAACAAATCAAAAGTAATCAAATTCGAGCTGATTCAGTTATTCATCATTTTTTTTAATAACAATGTTCATTACTTTACCCTCTTACATCAAGTACTTTATTGTATTGAAAGGAAGTGGGGAAATATAAACACATGTGGTCCGTCTAACATCCGGATGTAATTGCCAAAAAATCTTCAGATGCATTATAATATAATAATATATTTCCGGACCTACGAATATCCCAAATCTATTGAGTACAATGAACTGTAACGAATTGTTCGTCTAGATTCACCTATGCATAAATCTAATGCTACTGGAAACGGAATCACATCTGCCTTTCAAAAAAACAAAAAAAAGAATCAAAAGAGTCGCTGACACGCAATTGTAGCGAAATGCAACAATGGTACAACTTCCGTCCTTTCACAGACAAAGTTCAACGGCATATTCATAGTCTGCATAGTATTTTCGGAAGTGGGTTAATAGAGTTGGGGTTGTGGTATATCATTCAATAATTCGACCCACAGACTTCGCAAGGACGTATTCAAATTATTCGTTTTCGACGCAAATGCCAAATTGGCGCACGCAAATTCCGCTCTGAATTGCGTTTTATGGAGTCATTGAATAGTAATTGATGAAAATGGGCTTTGGTTGGGAGTAACTAAGTTGATTTTCGACCTAAATAAAAGGCATCTCATTCACGGCATGAAGTGAGGAAAAACTGAACAAGCGAGTGGTTTTCCAATTTACTCATTTCCTGACTTCGAAATGATGAAATATCGAAATCTTGTTTGATTTACAAAATTTAAGACTCATCAATTCTGAAATCACGTTCCTATATATTTTCCAACCTATTAAATGGAAAGGATCCAATGGTCCTCTCGTACTATGGCCATCAAGATCCCCGAATCTAACTTCACTAGATTTTAATTAATGGGGAACGTTGGAAAATATGGTTTTATGTGAATTAGACAACCAATAGGGAAGAACTCCGTGCAACATTTGTGCAAGCATGTATAGAAATCACACCTAGAGGACTAATTAGAGAAAGTACCACTTTTGAACAACATAGAACATTTGGCTTTTTGAAAATAATTGGAACATGAGAGTCTGAACTAGCAATAACCATACTGAAACCTCACTCATATTTTGTTTTTGTTCTACTCATAAATAAACCCTGTGTATGTTTATGTGGAGTGAAAGCAGCTGAAAAAATTACAAAAACTTAAGGTAATCCAAATTATCTTCTGGAGAATGATGAAATCAACAACTTGAACTCCTTTTATGTATCAGAGGATGAGGAGAAAAATAAGTAAACCGAAGATATACAGTGACCGCCAAAAAGTATGTACCATATGGGAAAAAATTTATTATTGGAGTATATTCTGGGGAAGAGTTTGTGTTTGTGTCCGATAACCTAAAAATCGATTTTGACACATGTCACGTGATCGCTAGAATAGCGGCAAAATGAAAAAAATTTCAATGCAAAGGCAGAAAAAGGGGTAAGATGGTAAGATATCAAAAAAAGTTATTTGAAAAAGTCACTTAGAATTCAATTTTATACACATAAACGAAGTTTCAAGAGATAATTCAAAAAAATTGAAAAAAGCAATTTTTTAAAAATATTTTCCCATCTATTTAAAAATATTATTTTTTTTCTTATGAATAGCTTGACTATACCGAAACATTTGCATTTTAATGATAATGACAAAACTTTCTCATTTTCTCCACACCAGAGGGCACTAAATTGAAAAAATGGGAATTTGTCAGAACCCTTGCTGTTACATCGGTTCGTATCTAACAGTTATATCCGAATTCCACGACCATTGTGATGACATGACACTCCAAAAACATGGTAATTTCCAGATTATAATCAAGTTCCGATGATAATCGAGCATGAGCGTTTCACTTCGCACATAAACTTGAAAATAGTGCGTCAAATTAAAGATTCTTAAAATTTATGTGCAAAGTAAAACGCTCATACAGCATTATTATTGAAACTTGATTAAAATCAGGAAACTTGGTGTTTCTAGATTGCCATATCAACACAATAGTCTTGGAATTCTGATATAACTGTTAGATAAGAACCAATGTAACAGCGAGGGTTCTGGCAAAAACCAATTTTTTTAATTTAGTGCCCTCTGGTGTGGAGAAAATGAGAAAGTTTTGTCATTATCATTAAAATGCAAATGTTTCAGTATAGTCAAGCTATTCATAAAAAAAAAAATATTTTTAAATAGATGGGAAAATATTTTTAAAAAATTGCTATTTTCAATTTTTTTTAATTATCTCTTGAAACTTCGTTTATGTGTATAAAATTGAATTCTAAGTGACTTTTTTAAATAACTTTTTTTTGATATCTTGCCATCTTACCCCTTTTTTTGCCTTTGCATTGCAATTTTTTTCATTTTGCCGCCATTCTAGCGATCACGTGACATGTGTCAAAATCGATTTTTAGGTTATCGGACATGCACAAACTTTTCCCCAGAATATTTTTTCCAATACTTCAATAATAAAATTTTTTCCTATACGGTACATACTTTTTGGTGGTCACTGTATATGGAAGTTCAACTAACATAATCAATATGTCGATGAAATTACAACTCCAATTACTATCCTCATCAACATATGCATAAGAGACGGAATATTTCCATCAGAAATGAAGCATGCTAAGGTTTCAGTCTTTAAAAAAGGAGATATCAATAGTCCTGATAATTTTAAACCTATATCCATATTACCAGCTCCGTCAAAAATATTTGAAAAAGTCCTGAAAAACCGACTAGTAGATTATTTCGCCAACACGGATATAGAAAAGGAAAATCTACCATTACAGCCATGGTAGAAAGCGTAGAGAAAATTTCAGAATCCTTCGACAATCACGAATCTGTTTAGATGCTGTGTTGTGACCTTAACAAAACTTTTGATACAGTCATAAAGTATTGCCTGATAAGATATTCTATTATGGAATAAGAGGAATTCCGCATCGTATGATCGAGTCCTATTTGACTGATCGATTTAAGTCAACTTGGTGGAAAAATGATTTATCACAACCAGAATCAGTGTTTCAAGAAGTACCACAAGGGTCAATCTTAGGGCCAATATAGGGACAATATATATGACACCACCTTCCTAGTGCAAGGTAAAACTGTTGGAGAAATATAAAATAAATCACAGCTCACATTGACAGAGGCCAATTTACGGTTTTGAGCAATGGTTCTCCTGAAAAATACTGAGAAAACTCAACACCTATTGATGTCACCAAGATGCGTTACGGGAAACCCAATAAAGTTTCTAGGTTTGATGTTAGATAATAATCTTACCTGGACAGCTCATATTTCTACTCTGAGCAAGAGGTTGTGTTCAGCTATATACACCATGAGAAGAATCAAATCTGTATCGACTCACCAAACATCAGAAGTAGCTAGTTATACTAGCATACTAGCATAACTACTTGCGGTACACTCCTATGGGGGACTACCTCCGAAGCGAAAAAAATCTTCAAACTCCAAAAAAAAGCTATCAGAGTATTATGTGGCCTGAAATACAGAGAATTATGAAGGAATTTCTTTAAATCTGAAACGTGCCTAAAATACGTCCATCTAAATAGAGATCGATTTAATATGAACTCAGAAAGCCACTCCTATTCTACAAGATTTGGAAACGACCTCAAAATCCACTTCATCGGTATCGGTTGGAAAAGACACAGAAAGGAATTGATTATTGGGGACCGAAATTGTATAATAAAATACCTCCAATATTGAGAAATAAAACAGAAAAAAGTTTTAGTGCATAGGTGAAATCACACTTACTGAACCTGTGCTGCTACTCCATTGATGAATTCTTAAATAGTTGATGAATATACACAATCAATAGTTTTATGAACATAAATTGATTAGGTGTAAGTTTTAAAGTGTTTCATGTTCGTTATCGGTTGTCAATGTCTCGATCAACCAAATTTTTTTTACTACTTTATTTTATTATTGTCATTAGTCCTAATTTCATGACGTTTTTTATAAAAATAGCATTTACAATGAATAAACTTATCTATCTATCTATAGCTATTCTCACATTCTTGAAATCAACTTCATGAAATCTGTCTATCATAAAATTCAACTTACTCCAGTTATCTAGGAATCGATGACAAAATGGTCCGTTCAACGTGGTTTCCTTCAAACTTTACTCATTCTGAAAAGAAGTGAATGAGTTTATCCTAATTTTCGGTCTATTCAGAAGACCTACAGAGATTGCTGAAAGTTAAGGCGACATGTATTTCGGAGATGATTCATTCGAAGTTTAAATGAGTTCAACTCCCTCGGGCAAACGAGCATTCGTAGTACTATGAAAAACGTTTCATTTCGGAAACTTGGTGGAAACAGCTAGCAGTGAGCGTACGCTGAACTCATATGTTTCAATTATTAATTTCCAATTTGAAATATGTTCTAAACAGAAGTTTCGAGTCGAGCCGGGAAAGTTCTGAATGAAGTTTTTGTTGCCATTCATACATTTACTCCACCACTTTTTGATGAAATGGGTACAGCTGGATGATTTCCTGTTTCCTAAATGGGGCAGACTGAGACGAAGCATTTTATTAGATTCAAAAAAAATTATCCCGAGATTTTCAGTAGGTGATTTCGAAAACTTTGTCGTATATTTTGGCAAAACATTCAGTTTTGGAAAATACAGAAAAGTCATATCCATGCCGATGACTTGTAATTTTGGGGATATATAGATAGATATTTTTATTAATCCTAATAGATCATGGGCATCACATAGGATAGGTCGATATATATAGATACCATTGGGACATACTCAAGATAACACGATATCTAATGAATAAATACATAAAAACAGTGGCACTTAAAATAAAAAAAAGTAGGTATTTATAAAAAGTATCAAAAGAAACAAGTGAGGGCGCGGAAGTTGAGGAGCTCAAAAATGAAATTAAAGAGCTCGAAAGTTGAAGGGCCTAGATGTTGAAGGGCCTAGAGTTTTGAATACAACGACTCAATTGGGGGTAAGAGTTAGAGATACGGGGTTTCTATCGTTGGATTTCTATTGACAATACGCATCCAACCGGTATATGCACATCATGTTTCACCGACTGGGAAAAGTGCGAAGCACAAACGAAAAGTAAATCGGGCTCGTAGGACCAAAATCCGGCACGAAGGACCAAAAAAATTGCCATCTCGAGAACAGTAACAGCTATAAGGATGGCGACTTCACTGTTGGGTTTCTGTTGAAAATACGCAACCGGAGTGTGACCAGCATGTTTCACAGATAAGGAAAAATGTGAAGAGTGATTTTTTCACTTGTTTGGAATAATAAGAGAACATAAACACGATTTTATGAATAATCACACCACCGACATATAAAGAGGAATTCATCCATTGGTAAATTCATTTGGATAAGAATTTTTTATGACTCATCGCAGGAAGTTATGAAAATTTTTCATAGTTTCTAAATGTGTTCAAAACACCTCCTATAACAACGAATTTTAAGGCTTTTAACCTCGGAGATATGAATTTAAAAAATCTATACGTACCAACCCAAAGTTGACCTAAAAACACTAAAAAATTTTTCAAGATATGAACTTTTTGTAGACCTTTTGAGGAAAATAAAACTGTTTAAACACATTTTTTCGATATCTCGTTTAGTTTTCCAGTTAGGTATTGGTGTTTTTAGCAAAAAATGTTAAAATAGTCCATAATTTTACGTTTTTTCGAATTATTCCCGAACTATTGATATAACGGAAAAAAATCTTCAACATTTTTTGTAGGTTTTTAGGAGGTGATAAAAAGAAGTATTTTGTGAAAATTGACAATCTGTCGCTTTTTTAGTTTTTGGTGTTCTTTTAAACAAAAATTCAATTTTCCGTTTAATTTCTAGAACATGAAAAATTTTCAAGGGATCTTTTTGTAGATCTGTTTAAGGAAAATAAAATAAATAGTAAAGGGGGGGGGGGAAATTGAGGATTAAACAATCAACGAAGCGCCAAAGACAGATTTAGATAGATAGATAGATTTATTTAACAACGTATACAATTACAATTGTTTGATGCAAGTCAGAAAAATTAAATATAAAATTATGTCGTAAGCAAGGAGATTTCTCCGACAAAATAGACAGATTCAACAGTAAAAGATGCAATCAATACAATCACACAGCAAAGTCAATTTACAATAAAATCGCAACAAGATAGACATATTTAACAATACCAGAAGCAATCAATACAATCACACGTAAAATCATAATTTACAATAAAATCATACCTACATTTAGATCAGAACTAACAGTATATACATACCCCAAACATATACATATGTTTTGGGACAATAAAAGTAAGTACTTATTATGTGCATTTTTGTGAAAAAGGTGTTTTGATAAATTCTTCGACACCATAGAAACAGTATCGCAATAAAAAAGTCCTGAGTTTGTTTTTAAAACATTCTGGACGGAGATTTTTTTTTGTTTTCTGGTACGTGATTATAAAGATCCAAGTCGGGAGAGTTTCTCTGACACTTGCTGAGTCTGAATCGGGGTTTGAACAGCCGATTACAATTTCTAGTATTGTGAGCGTGAATTTCCGAATGTTTAAGGTAACGATCTTCGTTTTTGTGAATTTTTAAGAGTGTTTTATAGATATAGACTGATGGAAGAGGCATCCCTAAGCCCAGCGTTGCAAATTATTCTCAATACTCTTTTTTGGAGGATGAACATTTTTATTGCGTGTGAGGAGTTGCCCCACAAGATGATGCCATATTCTAATTTGGAGTGAAATAGGTCAAAATGGGTTTTCATTAGTGCATCTGTACTCATCATGGCACGGAGTTGTCTGAATGCAAATAAACTTTTGGATAGTTTGCCTCTGAGGTCTTCAAAGTGAGCTGACCATGAAAGATTGTCATCTAAGATTATACCAAGTAATTTGGTACTGGAATTTTCTGAGTTATATATTTTAGGGGGGAGGGGGGAAGTTATCATAAATACGGGTGTAAAGGTCCCGAAAAATTTTCTGGTGGGAGAGGAGAAAATAACTAAAAATCCACATAATAATAATAAAAATTTGAGCTGATTGAATTAAACCTGATTAACTATTCACTTTTCGAAATGTTGTAATGAAAGAGATTTTCCATTATTCAATAATCAGACTTACTGTCAGCCAACTGAATTAAAATTCAATGCAATTGAAATCACGCACACTTGACGAAAACTTTGTTTATTTGTTTGTATGTCCTGTAACGAACGAGGATATTTTCAGAATAGCAGAAAGTACCAATGACTACAGTGGCTAATAAAGGAACATTCGATTCATTCATCATGAGTATTGACATATTTTGAATGGCAGTTTGTGTATTCGAGAACAATCGTAAAACCGTTTAGTGGCACAATGGAAAATGCATGTTTCAAAGAAAATCCTGTCTCTCAATTGAGGCGACTAAAATAAAAAGTATGAATATATTTGAGTGTAATGTTGACACAGTTTCTGGGAAGTTTCTATTTCTGATTTTTTGTTTAAATTCAACGAAAAACGTAGGTGGAGTCAACAGTGGTGACAGTTCTCCATTCGTTAGAACTCAAACTTTGTTAATGCAACAGTAGGTACAATCTCTCTTTTTTTCGACCTTCTTCATTATTTCCCTTGGAAATAGTTTGACTCAAGTAAATATTTTTTTTCTGAAGATAACTTCATATTTTTTAAAAATGAACTAAATGCTACGAATTATTCCAATCTGGATGTCATGAAAGACCAATGAGGGGCCTAGTTCCAAAGTGTATAAACTTTATTGAAAAATTCCACAAAGTACAATCTCCATAACACTTTATAAATATTTTTGAAAAAAAAATATTTGTTTTTCTAGAACTTCATGAATGATCTATAGATAATGATAAATCATAATTTGATATTCAAATTTCAAGAAGAATGCACCACCTTCAATTGCGAGGTTTTCTGGAAATTTGTATAAACTGGAAATTGTACATTTTGGAACTAGGCCCATCAAATATTTATGAATGTTTCGATATCATCAGGTGTAAGGTATATTGCCCTGACCAAAACCTAACGATCCAATTTATATTCCTACCTATTCAATTGCGGCCTAAATATTAAACATTCCAAAGCGTTTATTTTTATAAATTTTCTGCTACAATTCCATTCTCCATTTTCCATCAGTTATCCGAACCACTATACACTTCGCCAAAACAAACACAAACAGAACAACGGTGAATTCCATATAATTTATCAGCCTGACTCACGTATTTAATTTGGTGAACAATTTTTAGTCAACCACAACTCGTTGCGCCCTGCATACCTATATCATTATTATTGTTGCGGGAATTGTTTTGTTGCGAGTACGAGTCCCTAGATGGTGTTAGGGGCAACTTGAGTAACACACAAAAAAGTGAATGTCTGTATGAAAATTGTTTTTTCATTCATAAAATATTTAAAGTAGACAACAGTACTCTCATTACCCAAACCAAAATATGCGTACTGGTTATTTCAGAAAAATAACCATTCATCACGCATTCTTCTGGGAAACTTCAGAAAGGTTGGAAAGCTGTGTCTGTTTTATAGGTATTTTCATGTAAGATTCATTGAATATCCCTAATTTAAAATGGTTGAAGTTTCAACAGGATGGAGCTCGTCTACATTCCACAAGAGACGTTAATCAATTTTTACAAGAAATATATCAAGACAGATGGATAGTAAATAATGGGTCAACAAGATTCCATGATTTCAGTGTACTTAGCTTTCTTTATGGGGTATACTGAAAAATAGAATTTATCAAAACGAAATTGAAAATATAGAAGATTTGAGAATCAAAATCATGAACGCTTCCGCATCAGTATGGCGAAGAGATATTCACTCATCGAAAATATTAGAGAAATTTCTATAAATCGGATCACAACATTTTATAAATGAAACCTAATTTTCGAAAGACAATTGGTTTTAGAGAAAAAACGTCAACTCAAGATGATATTCTGACCCTTACTGATATGTATAATTCGTTGAACAACAATAAACCCCGTCGATGAGTAGTCATTGATTTATCGAAAGCATTCGATACTGTTAGCCACGAGTTACTCTTTCAGTCACTGTACGACATTTGTATCAGAAATACTTGCTCAGATACATTAAAAGTACTGTTACGAATGGAAAATAGAAAGTCATAATAAGTTATATCGACAGTGAATCATTAGTCGTATAATTTGGAGTGCCTCAAGGTACGGTTCTCGGACCCCTCCCCTCCAATATGTACCTCAAGGGATTGTTCTTTGTAAAAACTTCTTTGACTTCGCGAACGATGCTGCGATTTTTTTCAAAGCAGATATCTGGACAGAAGTGAAACTGAAATTGGAATTGTTTATAAAGAGATCTGAATTATGTGTCATTTGAGAATGATTATTTCAATCAATATTGACCAAGACACCTCGTTGATATATTTCAAGTATATTTTATCTCTATTTTATTTCAGGATTTGTTAAATCTGAATACTCTTCAACAAATATTGTTTTCTTATTAATTTTTTTATTTTACTTTCATTTATATCTTCTGTGGATTTATCCATACCAAAATTTATATTTCATAACCGTTTTGAATTTCATTTCATTTGAACTCATAACACAAACCTCGCATCAGCTCTGCTCTGTATTTTGGCCCATTAATTTGAGTTCACAAAAACTCAAGGATCAGGTAACTCACAATATTTTGTTCCTAATAACTATGTTACGCTACTATTCAACATTTGTTCCGTTGTAAAGTGCTTCTACCCCACTCCAACCAGAAAACTTCGTACCGGTTCGACTTTATTTATTGGATCAGATTTGGATGCACGCCAAATTTGTTTGCACAATAACATTGTAAAATATTTTAATTAATGCGTTGTGTTCTTCTTTGGAAACTCGCTGAGGATTATGTGACATGACGCCGCGGCTGGAATTTTTTTATTAAGCTGCTGACACTGATTTGACGGCCTTTAATCTTTCGCAGCCCATTTTTCATATCGTCTTTCGCATGAAACATGTAGGGGTGATTTGAGAAATTGTCGGAAATTTTTCTGGTAAAAATAAAAAACATACTCATTAATAATGATAATACAACCCTACTCCTGTTGAGTGGTGAAATGGACTCAAGAAGAGCTGCGACAACTCGACGTGAAAATTCGAAAAATGATTTATCTCCATCCTAAACGTCCGTTAAGGTTATTCTTTTCTAGGCCCTGAACTTTTCAATGTGGAGTGGCTACATACCAGAATGGTATTAAATGGAGCCTGTAAAGTTATTAAGAGTTTATATCCCCTTCTCTGCATGGTCCGCGACCGTGAATAGGTAGGGATTAATAATAATAAATATGCTTTATTATCAGAAGACAGAATCTTGTTGACAAAGTTTGGGCAGTATATAATTTAAGATAGGATAAAAAATTGTGTGAATAAAAAATACGAGTAATGCTTTGGTCAATGGAGGTAAGAGATTCATACAATAAATAAAATGAAACGGGCAAAAACTCTTACTAGAAACAGAAAGAACTTTGACTATGAATAAAAAATAAAAACCATCAACTGAAATCTGTATGTTCTGAAGAGAAAGATCTAGGGGTACTGATGACATTGAACTAACATTCAAGCCGCACTTGGAAAAAACAATCAACAACTGCAACTAAATAATGGGATTTCTCAAATGTAATTGCCAACATTTCATGCAGGATCACTTCTTACTATTTATTATGCTTATATACAGAGCGAAATTTGTTTCGCATCAGTTGTTTGGAATTCCCAGTACCAAGTTCACATAGTTAGGATTTGGAGAGTACAAAAAATAATTATGATTGAATATAAGGTAATTAATATCTATCAAAGATAGGCGAAATGTAACAGACTCGATACTTATTTTCAAACTGATTATTCTCTAAAATTGAATTCAATACTCAACGTAGAAAGCTGAAAAATCCAGATATTTCCAAATATCCTTCAAAAGAACCAATGCTGCTCAGAATTCACAATTATGAGGATGCTCAGAACATTCAACAGAGTATATAATGACATCAAATATTTCGAACTCATTTGAATTGTATCAAATTTGAAATTAAGAGGTATTTCATTGAAGCAAAGCATCGAAGCAAAGTTTTTTTATTCTCTTTTTCTTGTTCATAACCCATTCAACTGATTAATTATGTAGAGGGTTCTATTTTTGGATTGGTATTAACCCCTATTTTGAAAAATGAAAAAGGTTGAAAATGAAGGAATGAAATCATATGTATAACAGGGTAAACAAGACAGTCAAAAAATCTATTAGTCAATAAAAACATGAGTGAGTAAGATAAATACCTTTGTTAAAATTGTATAATAGGGTCTATCAGATAGAAATTGACTGATGCCCTCCTGAATTGGGAGTTATTCAGATTTGCAGTTCGTATGTACTGGAAAAGATGATTGTACATTTTCCTACCATTGTATAATACATGGAGTCGTTGGTAAAATTATTGGTTGGCACTGGGAGAGTCGAAATGTAGCCACTGTTCCGAGTGATGAGTAAGAAACTGGTATTCTCTCGTTGTCCATTGTAAGGACAAATTTTCGTTGAATTCGATATTGGCAAAGAGAAAATACAATAAATCTGGATTTTGTAAGAGATAGCACATGTTTTTGCCCCTTGTGAAGATGACCAAGTCGTCTGCTATAAGCTTGCGTATATTTGGGACTTGATTGTAAACAGCCCATAGAAATAACGTAAAGCTCAGTATGGAGCCTTGGGGTATACCTTTGATTTGGATATGAAAGTTACAAGTTGAGCCATTCACTTTTACACTGAAGTAGGTATCTATAGCATCTAGAAAATCTCTTATAATATGGAAAATATTTCTATGTAGTCACGGTAATGTTAATGTTATTTAAGAATTCCATATTTTCATACCATTATCAACTCCTATTTACAATTTTTCCAGAAGTTGGCAAGGTGAGCGAGCTAGTTCAATGGGACGAAATGATAATAATAGTATATTACACTCCGAGGTGGGAAGAGATTAATTCCTGTTGTGAGATTAGTTAGTTAACCGTGGATGATGGCCCGATGGCGTCAGCCGAGGGCCATGACACGCCGAAGGCCTTAAACGCATTTTACGCACGTGATACATACAAAATTTTATGCACTAGCGGTTTTATAGCGCGAATCACAAATACTGACTTGAACTGCAATGGTCTACACGTTTCATACGTTATGCATACAATAATTAAGGGTAAAATAATATGAGGAATGTGAAACTATAGTAGCTGAGTGCTATATTGGAGAATCTATTTCAAATAAATAGATCATCACCAAAAAAATTGCCAACGATTATGAACAAATGTTAGAAAGAGTATTGCTCTATTGAACTGAAATGATTCTAATTCGTGTTAGGAATTGCATGAAATGATGTGTGAGTATAGACAATTTGAGAATTATGTCTACTTTACGGCCCGCCGGGCCATAATGCGCCCACGGGTGGTAAAGTGCCACTTTACGCCCGGCGAACCGGGCGGTAAAGTGTACTTTACCGCCCGCTAGTGCATAAACGTATTTTATTGAATCATAGAATAGAAAAATAGTAACTTACGGGTGCTGTGGTCGGAGAATCCGCGGCGTGGTGCGGGTGGGTGGCCGGCGTATCTGCCCCGCCCCCGCTGGTGCCACCCGTTGCCCAGTGGTAGCTCGTCAGGCACGTGACCAGTCCTAGGATAGATCCTGCTACCAGTAGCAACACGAAGATGACGCTGAAGAAGCTGACTACCCCAACTGGAAAACAAAATACTGGTTGAATTTGGATAATGAGGAAGTTTTAAAAAAAAAAATGTTTGCAGATTTTTTAATCCTGTAAGTCAAAATTACAAAAAATTATTTCATATTTTTAAGTTTTAAATCAGTTAGCTGGCCATACTAGGAAAAGTTATTTTGTCACAAGAGTCTGTTTTTGCTTCATTCACATTCTGGCGTGATATCAATTTTCTTTCAAAGTTGATTAATACTGAATATGCTGTAAAGGGAAACATTCTCAACATGACTCCTCTGGACATGGAAAAATCCTATGATAAAACGAAGTTACTTTTTTGTAATATCTAATAGAAAACAACTACTTCCTTGGCTAAAGCCACACTGGATATTGAACTGCATCTGATAAATATTGTGAAAGACTCTCTTCAACTTGAGAGAAAATATCTGGAAGTGAAAATTTGCATTTTCATTCAGATAGTTGATTATTTCTATCTGTATGAAATTTTCAATTCCAGATATTTTCTCTCAAGTTATATGGTCTATCACAATCTCTATCAGATGTAGTTCAATGTCCAGCGTGGCTTTAGAAGGGGAAGTAGTTGTTTTCTGTTAGATATTACAAAAAAGTTACTTCATTTTATCGTAGGATTTTTCCTTTTCCAGAGGAGTCACGTATTGTTTCAATTTTCAATTGAGAATGTTTCCCTTTACAACATGAATCTCTCCCAAGAGTACGATGGAAAATAGCGACTGAATTCCAACTTTCAGTCGCAGATGTTTCCACAACTGACTTTATGAAACATTCTGTTCATATTTTCAATAAAACCAACTGAATATGCATTTTAACCTTTTATAAAAATAGTCGTTCTTCTGGAAATTTTTGTTATCTGTTATCTGTACAAATTTAATTACAAATCACAAGTATAATCATTTCAGTTTTCATGATCATCATTTCCTAGATTTATGTATTGTTGATGATGTTGCTAAATATTGATCTCTCAGTGTTATACAGCCATTGCTTGATTTCAAATTTTAATGTGTCATGGTTATGTATAGTTTTGAATTGTACTGGCATGTAGTTATATAATTTTAAAACTAAAAAAGTGCAACTTCTCGGACCCACAGTTTTTTCACTTTTGAGAATTTTTTCATTTTGTTTTTTATTTCTGGTGTAGTGATCATGTTCCTCAGGTTGGATTTTTTTTTGTAGGTATCGATTATAATTTTTGGGCAGTGTCTATAGCTGACGAATATCAAATATTTTGCTTTCTTTGTATAAGTCGTCACTTGGTGAACTTGTCTTGTAACTACATTATTCTCGAAATCCATTTCTGAAGCACATTCACATTATTCGAATGAATGTCCATTACACCACCCCAACCTATGATTCCGTAGGTGACTTCTGTTTGAATGAGGGCATAGTATACAGTTTACAAGTGTTCTGTGTCTAGGAAGTCTCTGCGAAGAAATCCTCTGATTTTTTTTTTTTCACCTAGTTGGACAATTGTAGATCCCATCGTGAATGTCTATCAAATTTTACCCCTAGATACTTGACTGAAACTGCCTCTGCAATCAATCTTTAATTAATCAACCTTTAAACAGGAACAAGATAAAACGCGAAATCTTAGCAACGAAACTGCAAATTTTTATTAACAGATCATCAATATGATTTCGTTGGTCTGCAATTAAAACGGCAGTATCCCTTCGATATTCTCTGTACAAGTTATATATCTCATTAAAATATGCATATGAAAAATCATTATGATGAAAAATTTCTTGGAACTGACACATGTGCTGCATTTATTAAATTATCTCATATACGATACAAGCAGAGGAGATAATTTTGTGATTATTTTCAACATCAGGTGATCCAACCGAATATTATTCCAAGAACCATTTCCTGGGAATATCACTACTCACGTTTTACATAATAATAATAATATTGCTCCATAAACACTCTTGGATTGTACTCAAAGGCATAGCCTATGCAGGTAGAGAATGGCCATTATTATTATTTGTCGTGGCGCCCTGGAGCCACTTATACATTTTTGATGGCGTATTCACTTTTCAGCTGTGGGAATACCCGGAAAACCTACAGCACCACCCCGGGTGGGCGGTGCGAACTCCAAGCAGACACTAGACGCCGGGATTGGCATCTAGGCAACTCACCTGACACTTGATCTACAACAAGGCATGTGTTTTTTATCGATATCGATGCCCTTGAGGAATACTTCTCTCACACACCGGGATCGAACACGCTAGAACAATGCTAGTAGCTTGAAAAAATTCGAGAGTGTAAAAATCATCATGAATCTTTTTATAACAGTTTTAAATCATTCATTCAACTGATTCTAACAACATGGATTGGTCAGTGTTTCATACAGAGTGGGCGTCATATAAGAAAAACTTTTATTCAAAATGTACTTTAAAATTCGACTTGGGTGTTAAATTTTCAAAAAATATGACGTGGTCACATGAATCTCGCTGCCTATCAAAAGTTAATTTTTTACAAAATTATTGGCTAAAATTGGCTTTTTTATTTGAATTCCACACAATTCTAAAGAGAAAAATATGCCTTTATTTGAACGATCTATTCCAACTTTTAGTTACTGCCATTATTTATAGTATGCATATATGGTCTTTCAGATCTATTTACAAAAAAAATGTAACCACGACAGAACAACTGTTCTACTAGCTTTATCATGCCACTAAGTTCAAATGAATATCGATGAATAAATGTCTTTCAATTCTATTCCAAATTTCTCTTGTTTTATTCGAAGTTGATGTTGAGCATTTCGGACAGTAATTCATATGAATTGAATTTTGTCAGTTTTAAAATGATGCCAAAGTCATTATTAAAAAAATCATCGACCTAGCTACTTTACATATCTAACCAAATTTTAGGGCTTGATAAACAGTGATTACATTTTATCGAAATAATCGCTTAAAATTTGTTGTTCAAAAAGTTATAAAATCATCAGATGTACAGTTTCGGGAGACGGGGCGTTTTTTTCAGCAAATTTGCTAGCCTTTAGGGCTTGATAAACAGTGACATTTTATCGAAATAATCGCTTAAAATTTGTTGTTCAAAAAGTTATAAAATCATCAGATGTACAGTTTCGGGAGACGGGGCGTTTTTTTCAGCAAATTTGCTAGCCTTTTCAGATCTTTTTTACCATGTCGAAAATCTGTTACATTTTTCGAAACATTCAAAAATTACCAAAGCGTCACTTTTTTTCACTTAGTTCTTTATAACATTTGTAATTTTTTTCGGCCCCTTTTGGGACCTTTCCTCAAACTTTCTACATGACATTCCGAATCGAGTGACACCATGATGATAATTTTCGGTGACTATACCATTTTTTTTCAAATGGAACATTGTTGACGAGAACTCTTCTCGTTAACAAGCTAGTCTCAAAGTGTGTATATGTATAGCCTTATGTTAGGTTTTACTCTTTTGTGTTTTACTTTTGTAAAAGATTATTTTACCAAGAAAAGATTTGCTATAAAAGTATTTAGGTGCATACAGTAGTTAAATACACATTTTATTCTATCATATAGATTTTATTGAATTCACATTTTTTTTTATTTTCACACTTTTTGGTTAAAACACCCGAAAGACCATGCCAAGGAGATAATTTCCTCCACAAAATTATAAAATAAAATTGGTTTTCTACCCTTCTGTTCGAATGGTAGATATAGTTTACTGTAATATTAGTTGACTCATGAATTGATTCATATTTGAAAAAAAAAAAAAATTGGGATGAAGTTTCAAAATACCTGTTTGATTTTCTATCATTATAATGATTTCTATTTGTCTATTATTCTGCTATATATATATATATATATATATATATATATATATATATGTTCCAGTGACTGTAAAACAGTCGAAAACAATCCTTTAGGAACTCACTATACCTTTGTGTAGATTGTATGGCATATGTCGATGACGGGCACCGGGCCCCCGCGTGTATACAATCGTGATAACCAGGACTGCACTGATGAGGGACTTCATCCCGAAACCGGTCTGCAGTTGGTTCCTTGTTTGGATCAGGCGGTGTCCTGCTGTCTGTCTCTGAGAGCTCTTGCAAAGTTGTTCCTTCAAAGTAAGGATCTTTGCACATATGTCTGACTGATATAATTCAATATCTGTCGAGGTATTAGCCAGAGAAGTAGTTGTTTTCTGTCGGACATATGCCATACAATCTATACAAAGGTATAGTGAGTTCCTAAAGGATTGTTTTCGACTGTTTTACAGTCACTGGAACATTTATTGCTCCTTGAAACAAGTATTCAGCATATATATATATATATATATATATATATCATAATAACACATCAAATATCAAGCTTTTCGAATAACGAAGGAAATTATTGTCCAGACTGCTATTCATCCACTTTTACACATGACTCAAATCAATTAGAACCCGAGAAACAAACAAACAACTTTTGTGTATGCGAATGCATTATGATCATTTTAACACTAAAGGCTTTACCCAAAAGCATGACTCATCAAAACGAGTTTTCGGTAAATACATTAGTATGAGACATCGGCGCTTCTCGAAACAACACCCTGTCCCGGTCCCAGACGTGCGAAATTTCTTTTATTTTCAGCTGCCCCGTCACTTGTTTTGGAAGACGTTAATAAAAAGTCAATAGGTATTGTCTGCGCCAGACGTGTATTTTTAAAAAAGTACGAAAAGTGTCAATATCATAAAAGACAATGAGTATTTTAGTGGGTCCTTCAACCGAAAAATAAACAAAAATGTTGCCAATTTATGCACGGTTAAATAATCGCCAAGTACACGTTCTCCGAATAATAAAAAAAAGAGCCAGCAAGAGCATGATACCGAATGCGAAAGCAATTGCAATCTTGTGTTGCACGTTCCAGAACTGCATTTTTGTTGGTGTTTTTATTTTTTGGGCAGCAGGTAAATATTTGCATATCGCGGCTCAACTTGTCTGGTCCAGACAAAATAAAATTTTGGTTTTATTTCTGCTGTCGCACGGAACACCGTCTTCAATGTCACAATTACAGGGTGGGTAGGTGTTATTGTCGAGGTTTCGGGACGTGTTGGACATTCCTAAAGGCACGTTTCGAGATACCGAGTGTCGGAGAAATATCGGTTTAGATAACTTCTTAGCATCAAACTGAAGTTCTCAAAGATGAGATGGGATATCTAATTCAGATAAAAGATTGAAACATACTAATGGACTTCGTCAAGCCCTCCTACGAGACAACACGACATGACTGAGGCCTCGTTAGTAATTGATGATGTTTTGGGTGACATTTTGGGACCTTTGCTATTCGTCATTTATTTTTTGCAGCTTATGAAATGTCCTGTTTTGTAATATTCATCTGCGTGCAGACGACACACAGTTATAATACATGGTGGATGATGCTTGTATAATAATACAAATATAGTGATTTGAATTCATTTGTGGAAAATGCTTCTGATCATTGTCTTTTTTATGTTTTGGCTCTCAGCAGGAAAAGGAGAATCCCGTATGTTCTTAGAGAACATCGAGAGAGCCGAGGGAAAGTAGGTAGGAATTGGTGTTTGTCTTGAATTGTTGCGGACTGTATGCCTCAGGGTATACAAGCTAAAAAAAAAGTACTACCTTTTCCTGATAAATGTTTATCAAAATTACAGACTTCAAGCCCTCTCATAATATCTACATCAATGAAATGACTGCAAAGATTAAGATTCTAATAATCTCTACTTCCAAGAAAATGAATTCTACAAAGGTGAGTTATTTAAATCAGGTTAGTCGTTAAGAAATATTTTTGAATTTCCAAGTCTATTCACTTCTAATGATTCTAAATGATTCAAATTCAATCCTTTATTTTCTATATGTGAAATTCTTCATCAAAAGTGTAATTTTATTTTAAAAGATGATTTGAATATATTTATCATTGCTCGATTTTTGAAATAAAGTGTAGACCAATTCATACCTCTCTCTTAAATTTACCAGCAAAAATTCATAAGTAGCCGCTTAGCAGATTCACTAATGTCATGTGGAATCATTTCAGCCTCACTTTCACTATTGATTTCCATTTTTTTTTATTTGAAAAGCGAAAAAACACAGCAATGTTACATGACCAGCGCTATCATAATAAAATACAAAGTTTGTATTATGGTCGAAGCCGCCTACATAGATAGATAGATAGATGATAAATCATCATCCCGAAAGTGCAGAAATCGTTTCGAAAGTGAAAAAAGAATCGTCCTGAAAATAGCTGCTTTCGGTACCATTTGTGTAAAGTGGTACTTTCGGCGGTAAAACCACGAGTGCTTGCAATACTATCGATAGTAATTCTGTCAGAAATCAACGAGATGAAACTTGATGAAATTTGATCGAGTTTAAGATTTCTGACAGAATTATCGATAGTAATGTAGTAGTATTTATCGAGATGAATT